>OX638065.1:18036642-18636642 GCA_951804385.1 Trifolium dubium | reverse complement strand
CATCATCAGGATCCTGATTGTTTTGGTTATTGACATTATTATTGTCATTACTATTGTTGTTGTTGTTGTTTGTACTAGCGTTAGTGCCTCTAGGTCTCACCATCTCTGGTTTTATCCTACCACTTCTCAATTGCATGCACTAAACAATGTAAATTTTTGAAAACAACACACACAACTTTCCAAAACAACAAAAAAGAAAATTTTCAGAAAATTTTTAAGAAAACTTTGAGAATAAAAACGCACAAAACCAGTCCCACTGGGCGTGCCAATTTGTTTACACTGATAAACAACCGCTAGTTTGCAATGCTTGAGAGACCAACTAGAGAATCTCGGGACATGTTTGTGCATTTATTGTTCAAGTTTGAAAATAGCAATGTTCATTAATTTAAATGAACAAGTTTGATTGAAAAAGTAAAGAAAAGAAAATGTAACTTAAATGACAAGAAATGTAAAAATACTCAAAGTGAGTACGTATGAACAAGAAAAGTAAATATTTCAATGAATTAAAAGGCAAAGAATGTAAATGAAAGCATGTAAATTGCATGAAATGTAAATTGCATTGAATTTAAAAGAGTTTGATCACAAGATCATACATTATTGCCTTGTTTACTCGTTTCTCTCGAACGCTGGATACTTTGAGTTTGTAAGGTTTGCTAGTATGAGAAATTTGTGATCTGATTTACAACAAATGAACTAGTATTTATAGATAAGATCTAAGGCTATCTAATAACGACTAAATAACAACCATTTGACAAGTGTCTTGCCACACAATCTTAATTCCTGAATGTCAATAGTTGCCAAACTTGAATGAAACGTTGCAATGGTTTGAAATTTGAATCTTCAGAAATGTTGAAAATATACTAAGTCTTGAAGCAGTCTTCGAGTTCGAGTCATCCTTGAATGCTATTCGAACTATTTGATTAATTCGAACCAAATCTTGTTTAGCTCCTTAGACCTGTAAATATTTTCCATCTTTTGAGATTTTAGAATGTTCTCAAACTAGGATATTGTTTAAATATATTGTTTAAATATATTACTTTTAACCTTTATTGCGCCATTGATTGGAAACATTAATTTCCATAATTAAAAGGTTTAGTAATTATATTCAAAGAATAATTAGGGCATATTTTGACTTAACCAAAATATGAGCTAACACAAGTAACAAAAGATCAATCTTCTGTCTCCAAAGCAAGTCAGACTAACCGACGACCTGTTAAATTCTGAAAACAGCCTTTTATCAACCTCTTTCAATAAGAAAGTCACTTTTGGAACCTCCCATATGCATACATATTTAGCACCATTCTAATCCGTCCATCAGATTCGGTCAATACTGAGTCATACGAATAACATGGCAGTTGAATTAAGTGTTGTGTCCAAACCATAGTTGACGTGTTGTAGGAAACAATCCCTTGTGGTGCTAAACGCTTGAAGTAAAGTGTGTTGCCAATGGAAATAGAGTTATAAACAATATAGCCTGAATTCGGAATACATGCAGGAATCATTCTTAGATGGCCCCAATGCTTTGTTTCTGAATTATAAATTTCATATTGTCCATTGATACTAATTCGTAGAACCCTATAGCCTCCGCTCCCATTTACTGCAATCCCTAAATGATACAAAATCTTAAATGAACTAGTCGGCAACTTCTTGAAGGATTGAGTAAACATACACGTTTTTAAAATTATGCTCACGAAAACAAACTAGACCCCCTGCAGAACAAGCTGGAAAACCAGGAATTTTAAATGTATTAGGATAATACCATCTTTCCATATAAGGGTCGTACATGGCTTGACAATCGGTATTTCCCAAAGTTGTGTAAAAACATGAAGTTGCTTGAGAAACTTGAGAACAGTGCTGATAAAAACGTTGAGAGGTTATCAGGTTATTCCATTGTTGACATACAGTGCGGAAGCGGATAATTGTGGCAATGGGGAGCCGTGAAAGTACAACCTCAAATAGATCTTCAGGAAATTTTTCCCAAATTTGTGGATTCATAACTTCAATAGTATTTGACATCTAGATATTTTCTCAGCTTCCTATCTCTTCTAAACTTCTTAGTGGATAGAGGTTACATCAAGCTGAAACCTCCAAAATTTCCTATTGCCATTAAAAGACCACAAAGATGTTAACTACAATGTCAAAGAAGACAATTATCGATGAAAAGATTACCAAAAATATTCATAATTCTTCCCATAAAATGAATAAATGGAATAAAACATGCATATAGAAACCGACATAAATCATATGCAAAAGGAGCTAAAATACCATATCATAGAATCATTATAATGGTCGGTCCAATGTATTTGGTACATGATGAATTAAAAAATGAAGCCTTTTAAAGATATTGAAAAATAAATCCATAATAAAATAATACTAAAAAATGCATTAAGTAGGACTTCAACCCAAAAACATGAACAACCCCCAAACATGAACAACATTTCACTCAAATGACTAAACCACTCTTTACAATTAACTTAAAACATTCATAACTAAAAATTGGAGGTCCATATTTTTTGAGAGCCTAGACAAAAGACGTTTTTTCATTGCTTATATAACTTGAAGAAATCAAAGAAAGCTACTGCGTTGGCACTATTTTTTTTGTCCTTCACACTAAACTATGATAGAGAAACAATGCAGAAAATATTTTTCACAATGCAGAAAATATTAAAATCCAAAGAAATGTGTCGCTAATCCAATGTTGACTGTGAGAATCACGCTTCAAACTTCAAACATAAATATTCAAATACAATTAAGGAAAATATGATACACACTATAATTTGTAAAATGATTTTACACTGTCATCCAATAGTAACGATGTATTCCGTCAAGTTACTCCACTTTAATTAAATAACATGGCAGAATGCTTGCTTTTTTTTTTTTTGAATGGCAAATATAATATTATAATAAGAATATAGACGGAGTAAACAATACAATACAAAATATCCGATAGTAGGTACCAGAGTTACTTACAAACAGAGATCAAAACACCAAAAGAAACAAGAAAGCCGAAAAGCTCGAATAACATACATAACAAACACACCAGAACAACGAATCCACCAAGATCTACAATCAAAAACGACCAAAAGCACCCTGGCAGAGTACCGGGAAACTCTTAGACAACCCCCTCTGCAGAGAGAACCGGCACCCAGAGGATAGAAGAAAAAACCAAACGACAAAAGAAGAAAGATAACAAGTGGGCCACCAAAACACCAGAACCACCAAGACCCGGATCTACACCCCCTCAATCGTTATCGATTCCAAAACAAAATAGGATGTATCCTCCACTCATAAAAGGAACATGGAGTACCAGGGTTTTTACCTAAATACTATTTCCACGATGAAAGTTTCACTTTATCTACCAAATAATCAACGGAAGAAGTTCCCTCAGAAAAAAATAAATTGTTCCAAGAGTTACAGATCATCCGCACAATAGCATGCCAAATTAACTACCACCATAACCGACATTTTCCTCTTCCACCCAAACCCAAAACATTGTCAAAACACCCTAAAATACGAAAAGGAGGTACAAAACGTAACCTAACCACCTAAAAACATCATACCAGACTGGTAGGATATGACTACAAGAGACAAAAAGATGGTCCGCCAATTCGTACTACAACCCATACAACACACAGAGACTCGCTAGCATCTGCAATGACTTTACTTTACGCATGTAAAGGTTTTGAAGAGTCGGCACCCTATCCCGAAGAAGTTGCCAAGAAAAGGCTACAACTTTTGAACGTGACCAAGAGTTCCACACCTTTGGCAACAACCTTAATTCATATATCGAGAAAGTTGCCTCATCCAAAGTGGTACCAATGTACGACAAAGAAAGGAGTAAGCTGACTTAGCTGAGAAAAAACAATTGAGTCTTCCTTCCGACTGAACCCATAATGCTTGATTTCTATTGAATATAAGCAAAATTATACTCGCCTCGTCTCAAAATAATTGTCACAGTTTGAATGTGTAGACTTATATATTTTGACTATGTTTTTCTACTAATATATATAAACTATTAGCATATAAAATTTTGTTTGTTTTGTCTCATTGAGCATTTTCATAACATAAACTTTTTATAATTTTTCATAATACTCGTTAGACATCTAAAGACATTAAGGTTTAAAATTAACATTAACCTAGGAAGTATATGTAAAGATATAGCTAGATCATTCCCTCATCCATGCCTCTCTCAATATGGTAACCCTAAAACATCATGATTCATAAGTGTGGAATTTTTCATTTTGTATCTGAATCAAATCCATCGTTTATCCATATGTAACAATTAAAAAGAACTTAAACCTATAATGAATCGATTTAATTGAAGCTAGAATATGAGAAGAAGACTAACCGGTGGAAATTGAAGCAATGAGCACTACGTAGCATGGGACGACACTCGAACAGAAGAACAGTGGCGGCACTGAGTGCTCCGTGGAAGAATGACACGACAGAGAGAATGTTGTTACGATGAGTTGTAATCCCTCTGTCCGAAGAAACATATCACGTAAGAAAAGTAAAACATAATATTCAATTGATTCCTTTTTATTTATGGTCAAAAAAAAATTTATGGTTTTAGAAAAAAACCAAATTAATAAAAAAAAATTTCAACCTTTTTTTTTTTTTTTGATAAACAAAAATTTTTATTATAAGGGAGTACAAGGGGTACTCAATCCCTTACAATAGATATAGATAAGCTAAAAAGTGGTAAAAAAGTGCATAGGATCAACACACCAATCCGAAAACGGAATACAAGAATGTCGAGCAAACCGTCCACTAAACCATAACCAAGAAAAAAAATTTGATTTCATCCATCAGAGAAGAAAGATTCTGAGACACTCCCTAAAAAATGATATTATTGTGAAGCTTCCAAAGATTCCACGTTGTTGCTAACCAGAATAAATGATGACACGAAATCATGTCGTATTTTTAGCTTAATTTAGGTGAATTTTAGTTGCATTTGCATATGTATTTATTTCATTTATGTCTTTTTATGTTAGTATTTGATATGTTTTTACTTTTGTCGAATAAAATAGGTCGGAGAAGAGAATTGAGCAAAAAGTGGCAAAAAACGGAGCAAAAAGGGGGTGCAAAGCCCAAATTTGCGCAGCCCACAAAGGAGCATAGCAAAAATGGGCATTGGCCCAAATTTGCACAGTGGCGGGCGCCACAGGAAGGGTGGCGAGCGCCACCAAATGCACGCCCAAGGTGGCGAGCGCCACAGAATGGGTGGCGAGCGCCACATATTGTCACAAGCCCAATGAAACTGATTTTTCAGCAACGTGGGGCGCACGCACGCGTTGGATGGTTTTCTGTTCCTGATCGTGTGGCTATTGGATAGAATCAAAAGAGAGCTTATCATCTCCTATTTTTGTGGATCGTAGCTGTAATACCCTAATTTTGAGCTTTTTAAAATAAATATTTTATTTAAAAATTATTTCTTATTTTTCATAAGAAATATCAAAAATAGTTTTTTAGATAATTTTTGCTCACAATTTATCTTTTTTTTTTTTCTCTATTTCTTTTAATTTGTCGCAATTTATCTTTTTATACGAAGAACAGCAAAATAATCAAAAATAGTTTTTATTTCTTTTATTTAGGTTTATATTTCATCTTTTTATATTTTATTCATTTTTATGATATTTTTACCCTTTTTCTATCATTTGTGAATTTCTTCCTTTTTTCGAACCAATCACAATTTGCCACCTCATTTCTTTTTTTTATTTCCATTTCACATTTTAAAATAAATAGGAAAATCTATATTTTTATTCATTTTTACACTTTTTACCCACAAAAGTTCAGAAATCACAAAACTACCCCAAAGTTATGAGGCCCTATAAATAGGACCTCATTTATGACCAACCCTAATTCATTTTTACTGTTCACACATTTTCACAAACACATTCCTCTCCTTTCTTTCTCTGAAACGGCGCGCCCTAATCCCCTTTCCAAACCCTAAAAAATTTCATCCCAAATTCACAAAATCATCATCCAAACTTGCAATTACCATGAACTAGATCGACTCATACGCCCGCTTCCGTCCGTTTCTCTTTCGATCGCAACTGGAATCTGCAAAAACGGCTATCAAGAGCTTCAATCCGAAACCAAAAGTCACAAAAGCTAAAAAGGTGTAGATTCACGCAATTTCGGACGATTCACACTCCTATCCTTTTTGATTCGTGTTCATAATTATGTATATAAACTGATTTGATGATGTTTGTGTGTTCTGAATGATAAAAAATGTTTAGATCTAGATTTTCTACCGTCGGATTCGATTGATTTCGCGTAGTATCTTGCTTGATCTGTAAAAACTAATGTTAAAATCATAATCTACGCTTAAAAACGATGCGAATCGATAGTTTACTTGCGTGATTTGGCTAAGTATCGTGTTCGTTCGTCCTTTCCCGAGCTTCCTCTGTGTATTTTCATGGCTTCCCGCTGAGTCACTGAGTTAGTGACTCGGCCGAGTTAGGTGGGAGGTTGAAGACGACACGTGTCAGCCTGCGATTGGCTGACACGGTTTGTTTGTTTTTTTGTGGTTTTGGGTTTGTGACCGGATCCGGGTCCGGCGACCCGATCCGGTTTGTTTGAGAGTTTGTTATGGGCCGATCCATTCTGGGCCTTATTGGATGTTTATGTGATTAGTTATCTACACCCCCAAACCTGCTTGCTACACCGTTTTTTTTTGTTTTTTTTGGTAGAAACTGGGCCTTAGGCCCAGATTGCTTCCTGCAGGCCCTGAACTGCTACACGCACCCCCCTTGCTGTGAATATAAATTGGGCCTGAAGCCCATCTTTTTTTTTTTTTTTTTCTTTTTTTGATTTTTGGCTGAGTTTGTTTGTAATACACCTCCTCTTTTTCTCTTTTCTTTTTTTGAGAACTATTCGAGATTAGACTAGAAAAACGGATTAAAAAAGTAATTGGTCTCTGACGCATGACTTTGACCGATTAACTTTTTAATTCGGAGTTTTTACAACTTTAATTAGAAAAAGCGGATTAAAAAAGTAATTGATCTCTGACGCATGACTTTGATCGATTAATTTTTTAGTTCGAAGTTTTTATAACTTAGATTAGAAAAAGTGGATTAAAAAAGTAATTGGTCTCTGACGCATGACTTTGATCGATTAATTTTTTAATTCGGAGTTTTTGGGACTTAGATTAGGAAAATGGATTAAAAATAAATAGTCACTGACGCATGACTTTGACTAAGTTATTTTAATTCAAATTTTCGAAACTTTTAAATTAGAATTTCTTCGAGAAACCACGAGACAGAGCCTGACGCATGACTTGTCTCTATCTCAACTTTTAGGTTGACTTTTTGTGTTGACTTCTTACAGTTGACTTTCCTCTTTTTGACTGAGTTATGTTGATTGCTTGTAATTGCTAGATGACTTATTCTTCTTTGTCTGATACGTGATTACTTGTTTACATGCACATATCTGATGCATTTTTAATTGATCAGTATCATTGATTATATGTCATTTGCATTCATGCATTTGCATTTCTCTATCCTTCTACCTTTCTTTTTCTTTTTCTTTTCTGAACTGGAAAACTCTGAAAATACTCTAAATAAGTTATTGAATGAAAAGAGAGATGTCTGACGCATGACTTTCATCTCTTGAATAGTCCAAGTACCTGCCGCATGGCTTGCGACTGAGGACTATTCTCATTCACTGAATAATTCCTCAGAAAATCTAAAAGACAATCAACCCACTCAACTGTTTTCCTGCCCTTGCGCAGTTAACTCTTTTCAACTGCCCTTGTGCAGTCAAATCTTTTTCAACTTCTTTTTCCTAAATGGATGGCGCTTTATCCATTCCCCTGCTACAGACAAACGCTTAAGCCTCCGAAGCGAGCATACAAGCATACTGTTGTATCAGTGGAATGTGACCTAAGCATCGTTCACTGAAAACAACCAACACACAATCTTTCTTTTCAGGAAGAACTACGTGAGCTTTGAGTTCCTCATTGTACTTGGGGGATACGTAGGAGCGAGAGCCTCTCTCGTCAAGCCAAATAATAAAAACTCTTTTTTTTCCCTTTTATGTTTAATATGCGGTAGTTTATTTCTTTTTATGCGGTTATCTCTGTTTATGCAAACCAAAATTCCTCAAATGGTTCCCGTTGAGTACAACGGATATGAGGGGGTGTTAACGTCTTCCCCTCATGTAACCAACTCCCGAACCCGATCTTTTTTAAGGTTTTATCATTATTTTCCTTTCCCCTCATGGGATAAATAAAATATGGTGGCGGCTTCATTGTTTACATTTATGCATTGCATTTCATCATTGCATATCTGTATATTTTTTTGCGCCGGGTACTACAGTAGCCAGAAAATTCCCTCTATAAATAGAGGACGATATTATGTTCTCCGGAGGCCTTACTTTCTTTTCTTTCAGTCAGTTTTAGTTTTTTTGTTACAGTAACTATAACGGTATTTCCACACCGGGAATCCGTTTTCAGTTCTGTTTTCACTTTCCTGTCAAGAATTTTATTCCGATTAATTCCAGCAGTTTTATTTCAAGTTTCCAGCAATTTCTATTTTCAGGTTTTTATGTCGTTATTTAATTATTTATTTATTATGCTTTATTTAATTTTCTGTTTTTATTTATTTATTTCCTTTGTCATGTCTAGCTAAAATTCTAGATATCGGTATGTGAATTAATTCTCCGAAGGGAATTTAATAATGATTTAGCGCGTACTTATTAAACTATTTTTCTGATTCAAATTCCTAATTTAATTCAAAGCTTTTGAACGAGAGTAAAAGAAAGCAACTAAGGTTAAAATCAATAGAGCGAGAGTTTGAGGTTTTAACTAGATAGTAGGAATTTGATATTAATCTTTGAACGAGCGAGAGCCACGTTAGGATTAATTAGAACTAATTGATTTTCAAAATATACTTTCGAAGCTAAGGTGGTAGAAAAGTGACAGTAAAACTCCTAGCTTAGAAGGTATGGTTTTTATCAACAAAACGAGAGTGTGAGGTTTAGACCTTTAAATTGAGAAAGTTCTTCTGAAAAATAAACCCTTTTCCGCGCGCTATTAATTTATTAAATTCCCGAAGGTCGATTAAGTTACATACCGATATCCAGCTTTTATTAATTTAATTCTTCAATTTTAATTTTCTTTTAAAATTCCAAATCAACCCTAAACATCTATTAGCCTTAGATTTACACCGCAACGACAGAAATATGGTAGTTCGACTGTTGGTCTCTGTGGTTCGATATCTTTTAAAACTCAACGACGAAACTGTGCACTTGCAGTTATAAAATATTTATTGATACACAAATCGTCGATCAAGTTTTTGGCGCCGTTGCCGGGGACCAATTTAGTCGATATCGTAACTCCATTGTTACACCGTAGAGACTAAGGCGTTTTAAAAAAAAAAATAATAATAATAATAATAAATAACAAACAATTTTAGGATAAGTCCTTTGAGCTTAAATGTATAACTCAAATCCCTTTTATAATGACTATCCTCAAAATTTCAACTACCCTAACCATAATTTCCCATATAACTACCAGCCTCAGCCGTCCCCATGCTCTGAGGGACAATACCTTAATTCTCAGTACAATTACTATCCTCCGTATTTAAATCCAAAAGAATCCGTCAGTCCTAGCCTATTAGTGGTATATAATGAATTTATGGAAAATTCCGCTAAGGCTAGTCGAGAGCAACGATTTAGAGAGATGATGAGGGAACAAGACCTCATAAATGAACGGATTAGACAAACCAATCTCGAAACCCAAAGGATGCTCGACGCCATGGTTGCCTCAACAGAGACTCCCCAAGAGTCGATGGAGACACTAATCTCCCAGTTCACCCAGTCAACCATAGAACCCTCTTACGAGAGACAAGTAGACGTCGTAGCAAACGTTAATGAAAGCGAGATTGAGAGGGCTAGTGAGGACGATAATGTTGATGAGAGTTTCAGCGAGGAAAGAGTGGAGATCGAAGAAGCATCACCGATGATCCTCCCTAGTGAGGTAGTCGAAGAGGTAGAGAAGGGAACACTGCAAGTTTTCCCTGCTCCCTATATCCCACCAATCCTTGCTCCCCAAGGAATAGTAGAGGCTAGAGTAGACCCAACTCCCCAACCATGTGAAAAGAAAAAGAATGTAAAAATTAACACACATGGGGATGAGGGCGCAAATAGAAAAAGGAAATTAGGGGAAAGAGAAATTGAGGATGACGTTAGTACAAAGAGGATAAGGGTAACATTTGGAAAGGCAAGTGAAAGTCCTAAGTCCAAAGAACGAAGGACGCTTGAAATTGAACCAAAACCCCCGCCTGAAATGATAAAATTCCTTTTCTCCCAAATCACAAATTAATAGAAGAGGGCAAGGAAGCTGAACCGCCCTATAGGAGAAAAAAGAGAAAGAGCGAGGGGTATCTTATTTCTCACTCATATTTTTGGTATATATTTTCAAATCTATTTTTTTTAGATACCTTTCTTTCTTTCACGATGAATCGAGATGAGAATCATGATATCAAGTTCAGAGGAGTAGGACAGATCAAAGGCTATGAGATTCTAGCTCAGAGAGATATGCACCTATCCATCTACCCTGACAGCGCTACTATGGACAAGCTAGGGATCCGCGAAAGCGTGATGTTCTTTCTTAATGAAGTTGGATGGTCCGGCTTTGCTGTGGGGAGAAGATTTAGCTCTTACCGAAGCCTAACCCTCGAGTTCCTAAGCTCATTTTCCTATCACCCTGAGATTGGAAAAGGATTCAGAAGAGGCCTGATAAACTTTAGGATGTTCGGCATTGACTACACCTTCAACAATCTAGAAATGGCCAACCTCCTAGGTTTCCCGAGTGATCCACATACTTTCACATCAGTCGAGGAGAGCACTTTCCCTTTCCGTGAGCTAGACTATTTCTAGGGTAAAATCTCAGGAGAAGGACATGCCGATTTTGGAAACATGTATTCTGAAAACATACACAACCCAGCCTTCCGCTACTTTCACAAAATCCTAGCCCACACCCTTTTTGGAAAGGAAGAGAACAACACCTCTGTGTCCCGTGAGGAGCTTTTTATCATGTTATGTGCTTTGCAGTCCCGCCCTGTCAATGGGGCCACCTTTATGATGACCAACATGTACAATAAACTTTTGCTTTAACCGTGGCATTATAGGGAATCTAGGACCCGACAGATTTGACCTCCTTATCAATCGCCAAGTCGTGCCCCACTTTACCTTGCCTAGCAATAAAACCAGTGTTCATGACAGAAGAAATTGGCTCTATGATTTGGAACCTCAGTATACACCCTTGACACCTCCTTCTTCACCCCAAGCCTATGAAAACCCTGACACAGATCTCTCTGATGCTGATCCAAGTGAGTCTCCTGATTCTGATCCTGCTTTCTCTACTCCTACTCCTGCTGCTGATGCCCCAGTTGGGCCACCGACCGTGACTGTTGCTATGTTTGAAGCATTGCAAGCGAAAACTAATGCAATGGAAGCCGAGCTGACTAAGTTGCACGCGGAATTTTATGCTTTCTTGGATACCGCCGCTGCGCAAGTAGAGAATATTTGGGATGAGTTGGGCTTTGTTGTGAATGAAGTCGAACATCGTCGTAGTGGCTAGGACCGTCTCGACGTATTTTACCGCATTCCTAGGATTTTCATTTACTTTTCTTTGCTTTAGAATAATAAATCCTAGGAAATTTTCTTTACTAGCACTTTAATTTGAATTTCAGAAATTAGCAATAACTTCATTTATTTTCATTTAGTTCGTTGATTAATAAAAACTCCTGATGAGAGACTGTTTGCTTTATGTTCTTGTGTGCTCATGTGGTTTCCTTTTCTTGTGAATAATTGCTCTATGTTAGAAATGAATGTGAATCCATGATTTTGGCAAAATTTTGTACAGGAAGCGTGTTACAGTAAGCTTGTATTCAATGGTTTTGTTTTTAGAGTTTTGGAAAGGAATTGATTCTCTGTGAAATGTAGACACCATCATTATGTTTCATTAAATTTTCAACTACACATCACTACATTCATCTTCATTTTTCCATTATAAATACACACACCATAACACATTCACTTCACAACACAATTCTCTTTCACAGAGGCTTTCTTTCTTTCCTTCATTTTCTTCTAGTATTGCAAGCTAAGGTAAGTCAAGTTCATGGCACAACAAGGGGAGTATGCAATCAACTTCCGAGATGGAGACCAAGCTAAGCTCTACCGACTCCTCCTCCGAAAGGAATACGAACCAACGAGGTATGCCGATGACTTTTGTCTCGAGACTCTAGGATTATCGGATAGTGTGCGCCATTTGGTTCGTTCATTTAAGCTTGATTTCTTGCTTTCTTTTAAAGACCCCGTTCATGTCCAACTTACCGCCGAATTTCTTAGCTCTCTAGAACTAAACCCCACCCCCGACCGTGTGAGATTCCGCTTGTTTAATGTTGATTACAATTTTAGCTACGATGAGTTAGCCGAGTTGTTACACTTACCACACGGCGAGGGAGTGAAAGATGAGTTGCCTACTCAAGTGGGGTGGCCAAATGCCGCAAAGAAACTTTGGTGGGGATTAACCGGCAAGGATATGAGTAGTTTTGAGGGTAACAGAGCGTCATTAATCCAAAACCCCGCTATTCGCTACTTTCGCCATCTTTTGGCTTGCACTGTGTTTGGCCGCCTTGGTTCTAACAAGGTCAATGAAAAAGAGCTCTTTCTGCTGTTCACTTACAGCGTCTCAAAAGAAAAGGTCCATACTGCTCGCTTTATGATGTATCACATGTTTTCAATGGTTAAGTCCAATGGGGCAATTGTTTTTGGTGGTCTGATCACAACCTTAGCACGCTTGCTAAACCACGGGGCGCAACTTTCTACCCTTACCCCACTTGACCCTCGTACCATTGATTTAGACGTGGCACGAAACATGAGGCTAGTAAAGCAGCGGGCTGAGGGAAAATACATTCTCATGATATATAACAAAGCCTGCCCTGATATCACCCTCCCTGATCCCGCGCGCTTCAATGTGCGCTCGATAGACAACTTCCGTTGTCTCCCCGACTCTGATGAGGGAGAAAGTGACGGATCTGAGGAGGAGGAGCACGAGGCTCCGGAAACTAATGCACACAGCACACACACTTCTTCTGGTTATTTTGCAGGTACTACTTCTGGAGCTGCCCATGAGAGTGGCACAGCCACGCTTGATACCGTTTTAGCTGAGATGAGGCACCACTACACTTTAGATGCCCAGCGGGACCAGCATATCCAGGACATCCAGACTCGTCAGACAGAGATGATGAGCATGATGCAGTAGTTTCAGAGCGACCAGCGTGGCTTGATTGATGGCGTGGCAGATATGTCCTTACGCATGGATGATTTTGATGACTATTTCTTGCAGCTAGGTGCAGGACCTCCACCACATGAGAGGCGCACAAGGAGGCGCGGCCCGGACCGCCAGTAGTTACTTTCTCTCAGGTTGTACCCTTCCAAACTCACCTTTAGTCGTTGCATTGGGGACAATGCTCGATTTAAGTGTGGGGGAGGAAGCTTTATCGCTTTCCTTTACCTTCAGTCATTTAAGTTTTGCATGCATAATAAAACCTTAGGTTAGTTCACTTAGATTGAGTTGATTTTGCGTGATTGATCTTGTAATTGTCTGATTTTCCCATTTCTTGAGCCGTACCAAAAAATTTCTTGTGAAAAGCAAAAGTATTGAGTTCTGATGCTTGGTGTTGGTTGTTTGAAAGTATATAGGTTGTTTGCACTATCTAGGCTATTTTGTGGAATTTGGGTAACGGTCAGATAAAATCAATACCGTTTTAACACCTTAGATTCCCAGAAGTGTGTAAAACTGATTTGAGTACTAATTTTGACAAAGCTTTGAACTTGAGTTTTAATGAACCCTTAGTAGTTTATCTAGCAGTCGGCACCATCTCAAGGCACAAACTAAGTGGGAAACCGAAGAATATAAGTGAATGATTTTGATTATAAATGTTATAAATGCTATTGGTTGATTCCTTGAAATAATTGATGAAAATTCAGCAAATGTTGAAACATGAGAAGGAAAAAAAATACCATAGTATAGAAACCCATTAGTAGTTGGTTCAGAGGTGTCTGATTCTGAACTTGGTAGGGCGGGTTACGATCCGATCCCCCGCAACTGCGAAGTGGGTAAAGCAAATAGGGGTTACCAAACTTATGTTATCAGCACCCCTCGCTATATGATGATCATAATCACTAACAGGTTTCCTACCATGGGCGTGTACAAGATAACGAGCTTAATGTGATTGCGCTAGAATGAAAAGGGTGAATGAAACTTAGGTGAGAGGTAGAATCAAGAGGAAATGCTTCAGGTCTGTTTTCACATAACCGGGAGTCTCTTGTGTCATTACGGTGTTCTTGTTATTTGCACTGTTATTTGATTTTCACAAGTGTAGCCAGCAACCACGTACGAGTAAGATGATCGTGTCATGTGTTTTTACCTATGCTTTGCGATTCACTATTCTTTTATGCTTGAGGACAAGCAATGGTTCAAGTGTGGGGGAATTTGATGACACGAAATCATATCGTATTTTTAGCTTAATTTAGGTGAATTTTAGTTGCATTTGCATATGTATTTATTTCATTTATGTCTTTTTATGTTAGTATTTGATATGTTTTTACTTTTGTCGAATAAAATAGGTCGGAGAAGAGAATTGAGCAAAAAGTGGCAAAAAACGGAGCAAAAAGGGGGTGCAAAGCCCAAATTTGCGCAGCCCAGAAAGGAGCATAGTAAAAAAGGGCATTGGCCCAAATTTGCACAGTGGCGGGCGCCACAGGAAGGGTGGCGAGCGCCACCAAATGCGCGCCCAAGGTGGCGAGCGCCACAGAATGGGTGGCGAGCGCCACCAATTGTCACAAGCCCAATGAAACTGATTTTTCAGCAACGTGGGGCGCACGCACGCGTTGGATGGTTTTCTGTTCCTGATCGTGTGGCTATTGGATAGAATCAAAAGAGAACTTATCATCTCCTATTTTTGTAGATCGTAGCCAGAAAATTCCCTCTATAAATAGAGGACGATATTCTGTTCTCCGGAGGCCTTACTTTCTTTTCTTTCAGTCAGTTTTAGTTTTTTTGTTACAGTAACTGTAACGGTATTTCCACACCGGGAATCCGTTTTCAGTTCTGTTTTCACTTTCTTGTCAAGAATTTTATTCCGATTAATTCCAGCAGTTTTATTTCAAGTTTCCAGGAATTTCTATTTTCAGGTTTTTATGTCGTTATTTAATTATTTATTTATTATGCTTTATTTAATTTTCTGTTTTTATTTATTTATTTCCTTTGTCATCTCTAGCTAAAATTCTAGATATCGGTATGTGAATTAATTCTCCGAAGGGAATTTAATAATGATTTAGCGCGTACTTATTAAACTATTTTTCTGATGCAAATTCCTAATTTAATTCAAAGCTTTTGAACGAGAGTAAAAGAAAGCAACTAAGGTTAAAATCAATAGAGCGAGAGTTTGTGGTTTTAACTAGATAGTAGGAATTTGATATTAATCTTTGAACGAGCGAGAGCCACGTTAGGATTAATTAGAACTAATTGATTTTCAAAATATACTTTCGAAGCTAAGGTGGTAGAAAAATGACAGTAAAACTCCTAGCTTAGAAGGTATGCTTTTTATCAACAAAACGAGAGTGTGAGGTTTAGACCTTTAAATTGAGAAAGTTCTTCTGAAAAATAAACCCTTTTCCGCGCGCTATTAATTTATTAAATTCCCGAAGGTCGATTAAGTTACATATCGATATCCCGCTTTTATTAATTTAATTCTTCAATTTTAATTTTCTTTTAAAATTCCAAATCAACCCTAAACATCTATCAGCCTTAGATTTACACCGCAACGACAGAAATACGGTAGTTCGACTGTTGGTCTCTGTGGTTCGATATCTTTTAAAACTCAACGACGAAACTGTGCACTTGCAGTTATAAAATATTTATTGATACACAAATCGTCGATCAATAAATGAGTGATTTTGGCTCTTTTTGTCCTCCGAAACATGTTACCAAAAAGAGTCCAATGGTGTCGCCCAACAACCTCCAAGTACATACTCCTACCAGTCCAATCCAGAACACCACGCCACACTTCCTTACTAAACGGACAAAGGAAAAAAAGATGATTTCTATCTTCTGTACCATTGGAGCAGAAAACACATGATAAGTCATGGGAATTAAGCAAAATGTCACGATGATTGAGAGCTCCCCTAGTTGGTAACCTGTCTAATAACAATCGCCAACCGAAAAAAAGGACTTTGAAGGAATATCATTTTTCCACAAACTCTTGATAGCATCCAACAATGCGGTCTCTAGCACCATAGGCTGACGAGAATCTAAAAGCGAATTATAGCATAAGTTGACGGTAAACATACCTGTAGGACTATGTATCCAACGCCAAGATCAAGATTCGCTGACTGTCAACCTATCTTCTAATCTTTTGTAGTTTAATTTAATAATTTATGGGTGCTTTAAAATGTGTTATTTATTTTGACAACGTATTAAAAAATAATTTTTAAATCATGTAGTATTTCTTTTTAAATCAAGGCTCTCTCAATGCATAATATAACATTTTAATGTATTTTAAATTATATAGTTTAATTTTTTTTTTATGATCACATTTGTCTGCTTATAACAACTTAATATTTTGATATATAATATAAATTATATAATTTGTATTTTCTTTTTATAATTTTTTTCCGGCCCCATCCTTGAAATTTTTCTAGCTCCGCCACTGCCAAGGTCCAAAGGTGTAGTTGAGCGGTTGAGGCTTATCCTCCCTTAACCAAGGGTCGAAAGTTTGATCCTTACATTGGATATGGAGCAACTTTAAATCATTGGGTCAGCTATCCCACCTATCAAGGTGCCTCCAATCTAGCGAGAGATTAGTCACTGTGTTCGGCGGTGGATACTTCGGTCTCGACAAAAAAAAAAAAACCTATCTTCTTATCATACATTTTTCTAATATATCTTAATTTTAATCCACCATTAAATTCTTATTTTTTTTCACACATTTTCTCATTCTAAAAAGTAAAAACAAAACAAAGGAGGGTTAATAGACTAAGTGTTCGTTTGGTCTGACTTTAAGTCATCGGGCCAAACACCGGGATGCTCGCTATTCGATTTGGATTGGTTATGAGACAAAAAAACATTCAATCTAAAGAGAAAAGAGTATGTGGTTTGGTTCGGTTTTTGGATGATTAAAAAAATATCCAAACCAATCTGATCCAATTTTATATGGTTTACTTTGATTCGATTTGTTCGGTTTTATTCAGTTTTTTAATTAAAATTTATTTTAATTGTTAAAAAAAATTATGTAAGCAAGTAATAATTATAATGTTAGATTTAAATATATTGTTAGATGAAACTAAAGAGAGAAATGAGTGAGATGACAGTTGTTTGAGGGAGGCGGTGATCGATTGAAAGACGATGATTTGAAGGAAACGAACAAAAGAGAGAACTACTACCTCTAGCCACAAATAATGACTTTTTTTTTCATTTGACTGTTGATGTATCTGACCCATACCAAAAAAGTAAATTTTACTTATATTTGTGGCTAGAGGGAGTAAGTGAGATTGCATGTTGTTATACTCAAGAAAAACTTATTTCTAATTTAGCGCACCTTATAAATAGAGAAATAGTTTTTTTTGTGATAAAAATAGAGAAATAATTGAGGTTTATAACACATACTTCGATTCTATTTAGATTGGTTCAGTTATCATGAAGTCTTCCGAAATCCGATCTGAACCTATCGATAATGCTATAAGGTGGCCCAAACACATCTAAAAAAGTTCAATTTTTTTTGTTTTCGGTTTTTTCGGTTATTTTTTGAATTGGATTGGATTTAAACACCCCTACAAACAAATATTGTATGTAGCTCTTATTATAAAATAGTAACTTAATAGTAATAAAGAAAGTATAGAAATTTGTCTAGACTAAAAAAAAAACAAAATACGCAATGTAAGAAGAAGATAAGTGTTGCGGGGATTTTGGGATTTCCACCACTACATTGACCTTTCATTTCCAAAGAGGGGAAAGTGTCGAAAACCGTTTAAAAAGAGAGATTCTAAGCTCGGGGGTTAGTTACGCCTAGGGAAGGTATTAGCATCCTAAACGTCCATAGTACTCTATGGTAACCTCTAATTTATTATTTTTTATTGCTTTTAATGTGCTTAAGAAAATGAGAGAGAAGTTGTAAGAATTTGGAGGGAGAAGATGTATAGGATAGAAAAGTGTGTGCATGTGGAGATTGGATTGAGAAGAGAAAGTTGTAAAATAAAAGTAAATTTAAAGTTTAAACCTAAACTAATCGTGCGACTAATTTGGTTTTGGACTAAAGAATTTTTATTAGAGCGAGGAGAAGTTTTTTTGTTTGTTTTCTATATTTTTTTTCTAAAGAAATTACTAACGCGCCTCTTCGGAAATGAAAGTTCGTTTTTTCTTGGTTTTTTAGCGTTGTGTGTGATGTGTCAAAAGCAATAAAGTCCTACGCTATTACAACCAAATCAAATAATTATTACAACCATATCGAATCAAATAAAAAATAATAAAAGGCAATAAAATGCAAGCGGAGAAATAAACATGAGTATGAAATGCACTTACGAAGAAAAGAAAACTAAATGTCAAATATTGATGTGAAGGGTGAAGTGTGAAAATGCAATGTGAAATATAATGTGAATATGACGAAGAGTGAAAAAATGCAAAGAGAACAAAGTCATATAAAATATCATCGCACATTTATTAACTACGAGGAAAAAAGAAAAAGAAACAATTAACAAGCATGGCAAAAATGAATTTAAGCCAAAAAATGGTCCTTAAATGTTAATGCTAATGCTAGAGCTCAATGATTTTATAAAGCAAAATATTGTCTCTAACATGCACTTTTTAAATGATGCATTGTCCTAATCTAAATGCAAATGCATGTATGCATGTCAAAAAGATGTAGAATAAAATTGTAGTGTGAAATTGTAATGTCAAATGTCATATAAAAATGTAATGTAATGTAATGTAAAAATGTAACATATGATATGATGTAAAAAATGTAGTGTAAAGTGACATGAAAATGTTATGCAAAGTATGATGCAAAAATGTGAATATGAGACATATATCATGAAAGAGCAAATAAAAAGATAATCAAACATATGCAAAAACAAAACAATGAGAACTTGGTAACAAGCTAAAATATTAGTGTAAAATTTTAAGCTCAATAAGCTTAAAATAAGCTATTGAATAAGCTAGTACTAACACAAAAGCAAAATAAGAAACTAACAAAAATTAAAATAAAATAAGTCTCAAAAAAGCTCCCTAAATATTTATGTTAAATTTGGACTCAATAAATAAGTTATTGTCCCAAAATCAATTATTCAAATAAGCTAAAAAAAACAAGTTGATAATAAATGCATGCAAATGAGTGAAGAGAGTAAAGGCGGGTGCAAACCTGAAAATGGGGGTGCGGAAGAAAAAAAACAGATCAGAAAAAGAACAAGCCCAAAGCCCAAATCACAAATCAGCCAGGGGGTGCAGGAAACAATGCGCGCGTGTGCAGAAGCAATTCAGCAAGTCACCAGTCCATAAATGCAAGGCCCAACCAAACAATAATAATAATAATAAAAACAACCAGACCGGACCGGGTCGGGCGACCCAGTCCAGGATCCGGTCCACTAAACCAAACAGTGGGGGCGCGTACAGAAAAGAGGGGGGCGCGCGAGAAATTTATTGACCAACCAGAATATAACACGTGGCGATCTTCTTCTTCCTCACCATGCTCGCCGGAATTTACAGTCGCCGGAAACGTCACATGCTCACCGGCGCCATTGACAACTTCATAAAGCTTCAAACTAACGCCAAAACTCACGATTGGATACTCTATCTTGATCAATTTTTCATGTAGATAACAAATCCATGCTTTGTTTTTTCAATAGAGGTCTGTAATCACGAAAACGAAACAAAACATCACCGGCCCCAAAAAATTCATGACGGCGATTCGAGCGAAATTGAACGAAATTGGCAATTGTAATACGTTCTAACAAGTTCCAGAAGGGATAATCAACACGAAGTAACGCTGTTTCATGCTCAAATCATGCCAAAACGACGATTGAATTTCGGACAGAGAAACAGGCTCCGATCTGCTCGTTTAGGGGTCGTTTTTGATGAAATAAACGATGGAATAGTGTTTAGAACAATGTTTAGATGCTTTTTGATATATGATTTTTGAGATTTGGTTGAGATTTGAAGTTTTGAGTTTTCCGGCGAAGGGTGGTGACGGGTTCGGTGTTTTCCGGCGAGTTTGGCAGCGTTTCTGACGAAACGGATGGTTGATCTGTGTTCAGAATGTGATTAGGAAGTTAATGGTATAATCGGATTTTGATTTGGAGGAGTTTTGAAAAATGGGTTGTGGTGGTTGAATTTTCCGGCGCCGGAAAACTTTTTCCGGTTGATTGTGATTATTCTCTGATTTTTCAAGTATTGGGAATGGTGAGAATTGTTGTTCATGATTGAGTGATGTGAGGTTTGTATTTATAGAAGAAAATTAGGGTAAATGGTATTTTTGTAATAATGATAAAATGGTAGGATAAAAAAGTAATGAAATGAAAATGATGTGGTTTTTGATTTATTTTGAAAATGGAAAATGGTTTATGATGAGAATGAGATGAGGTGGAGAGATATGATTGGTCTAAGTATAATATTGTTGTGATGAGTTGTAAAAAGCTATTTTTGATTTAAATTAAAAATGAAAAAAAGATAAGAAGAGATAAGGTATATTATTTTTTACTATTTTTGGTAAACTTTGAGATAAAAAGATGAACATGAAATAAGTTGAAATAAAATGTGATAAAATGTAAATCTTTTTGATATTTTGAAATATATTGTAATAAAATCTAAAATCTAAAATGCGCGTAAAATAAGAAAAAGACTATTTTTTTGATATTTTTAGACTTTTGCGCTAAAATGCGGTTTAATTGAAATAAAGTGAAATAAAACGAAATATTTAGAAATAAAAGGAAATTTAAGAAAAATGATAAAAATATGAAAATGAATGAAAAATGCATGAAGAAGAAAAATAAAATATTTTTTGTATATTTTTATGCAAAAAATGCAAAATTGGATTTGTAGGTCCAAAATTGGGGTACTACAGCTGCCCCTATTTAAGTTTCTTCAATCGGAGAAATGAAAATTGAAATCTTTGTTTAGATAGGATTGAAGAGACTTAAATATAAAACGTGCACCATTATTGGACCTAAAATCCTCTAACAATGTTTATGATGCAAATGCTGAATGTAAAAATGCAGATGATGAATTTTTTTAAAATTTTGTATGAATGTTGTAAAAGACAGATAAAAGACAAGCATAGTTGAGACTCCACAGGGGAAGAACAAAACATGGCTCGACTGGGAAAATAGTAAGATGTACCCTGAGTCCATTGGGAAACGAACTCCGCTGGGGAACACGACCAAACACTGGGGAAAATTTTTTATCCACTATCGACTGACCGACAGCAAGAATGTTGTACCCTGACATACAATCATTTTCAAATATTCGACTATCGACTGACCGACAGTAAAGACGTTGTACACTGACACACAACGCTTAAAAATCATCAGCTATCGACTGACCGACATCAAGAATGTTGTATACTGACATACAATCATTGAAGAGAAACACCGACCATCGACTGACCGACAGAAGGGATGTTGTATACTGACATACAACATTTAAGATCAACCACTATCGACTGACCGACAGCTAGAATGTTGTATACTGACATACAATCATTGAAGAATCAACTACTATCGACTGACCGACAGCTGGGAATGTTGCACACTGACACACAACATTAAAAATCAACTACTATTGACTGACCAATAGTTGTAACATTGCACACTGACATACAATGTTTAAGAATCAACTACTATCGACTGACCGACAGCAGGAAATGTTGCACACTGACACACAACATTAAAAACCAACTACTATTGACTGACCAATAGTTGTAACATTGCACACTGACATACAATGTTTAAGAATCAACTACTATCGACTGACCGACAGCAGGAAATGTTGTATACTAACATACAACTCTGAAAATCATCAACTATCGACTGACCGACAGCGAGAACATTGTACACCAACATACAATGTTTAAGAATCAACTACTATCGACTGACCGACAGCAGGAAATGTTTTATACTGACATACAACTCTGAAAATCATCAACTATCGACTGACCGACAGCGAGAACATTGTACACCGACATACAATGTGTAGGAATCAACTACTATCGACTGACCAACAGCAGGAAATGTTGTATACTGACATACAACTCTGAAAATCAACCACTATCGACTGACCGACAGCGAGAAAATTGTACACCGACATACAATGTTTAAGAATCAACTACTATCGACTGACCGACAGCAGGAACGTTGTACACTGACGCACAATATTGAAAATCACTAACTATCGACTGACCGACAGTAAAGTGAGAAAAGGTAACACAAACTTTTTGGGGTGTAAACAACTCTACGAAGTACTTCAGACAGTAACATAGGTAGGCTGAACTGTATGAGACTTGTATGGTCTTTTGTGAAGAGAAAAGATTTGTATGATCTTTTATATTATGTTTGTAAAGCTCATTGGGGATAAAACCACCTGAGGAACAGTACAGTGTATCTGGTAAAACACAAGTTTCTTGTATGGAGAACTTGTCACTTTGTTATTTTGAGGATATAAGTGATGACCTACAAGCTTCTCGGATGACGAGATTGGCACTTGTAAAATGTGTACAAGCTTCTCGAATGACGAGATTGCCACTTGTAAAATTGACTGATGACCTACAAGCTTCTCAGTTGATGAGTTTGCCACTTGTTGGATGTGTACAAGCTTCTTGGATGACGAGACTGGCACTTGTAAAATGTGTACAAGCTTCTCGGATGACGAGATTGCCACTTGTAAAATTGACCGATGACCTACAAGCTTCTCAGTTGATGAGATTGCCACTTGTTGGATGTGTACAAGTTTCTCAGATGACGAGATTGCCACTTGTAAAATTGTGTACAAACTTCTCGGATGACGAGATTGCCACTTGTAAAATTGTGTATAAGCTTCTCGGATGACGAGATTGCCACTCGTAAAATTGGATACAAGCTTCTCGAACGACGAGACTGCCACTTGTAAAATTGGATACAAGCTTCTCGAACGACGAGATTGCCACTCGTAAAATTGGATACAAGCTTCTCGAACGACGAGATTGCCACTTGTAAAATTGGATACAAGCTTCTCGAACGACGAGATTGCCACTCGTAAAATTGGATACAAGCTTCTCGAACGACGAGATTGCCACTTGTTGTTTTGAATATATGTCCAATCCGGGAACAAACCGGAGGGAAACTGTAAAACAAGACTTTGTGTCCAATTGAAGAATAAATTCAACTGAGAATTTTCCTTTTATTGTAGGAAAAACTGAAACAACCATCTTCCACAAGAGAGGAGTCTAGTGGGGAATTTTTGAAACAAGAGGTGTACACTTATCTGCCTAAGCTGACACTCTAATTGGGGAGAACAACACGCCCATCCCGACTCTATTTTGTAGACACGGACAAGACAAAAGAAACAGAAATCTGTACATGATGTAACAATGTTTGAATGATGTAAATGTTTATGACACATGTGAATGCTATGTTTGAATGTATGAATGGATGTATGAATGTATGTTATGTATGTATGTTGTGAATGTTATGTATGTATGTGTTTGTTGACAAAACAGACAGAAGAAACGACACTGGAGACAAGCCAACGTCGCAGTACAACTCAAGGCATTTCAACAAGGTGTATATGCTGCTGTAGATAAAGCAAGAGAACTCCTTGGGGAAGGAACAACTTCTCTGGGAAATGACCGTTTTAACTGAACGATTTGTATTGAAACTTGATTGTACTCAAGACAAAACTCTCAACCTTCATTGGGAATGTACCCTTTTCTTGAGATGACTGTTGACATACTCTTATAGAAAACATGTTTGCTGTTGATGAATAACTTGAGAAAATGGAGACGACTTGCCCCTTGCTCGAATCAGTCTGATAAATCTTCGAAAGGAAATGCTCGAAGAGCGTGACTGGTTGACTTTTTACACTTAGGCAATGTATTTGTTGACTGCAACAACGTGCAATGAGAGTGAAATCCTTTCCCTGTTCATGGTATTGACGACCAAGGTTCTGCCACATTTCACAACATGTAACATTTCAGGAAGATATGATCTTGACATAGTATGCCCCAAGTGCTTGAAACCTTCAAGGGTATGCCCCTGACCAATTGATGTTTGAAGTGTAACCAAACTTGGAACTAATTCAACCTTGATTAGCAGGATATACAACTTGATTGCCCCTGATTGGCAGAATCCACAGATAACTTGCCCCTAGCTTGGAGCGTCTCAAGTCAGCTTTAGCTTTGATCAGACTATAGCTCAAACTTCTTTGATGTCAAGTATTAATTTGCAAGTAAAATTATTTCTTTTGAAAAGTTTTTTTTTTGACAAAATGCACATGTAAATTTTTTTTGTTTTTGTTTTTGTAATTGAACATATTTTTTTGTATTTTTTGAATTGAAACACATATGATATGTACAAAAGATAATTACTGATTAATCAAACAGGAGGAGTCAGCGTAACAATAAACTTGCTGAATATGCCTTCAAAATGAACCTAGTTTCAATTAGGTCTTTTTAGTATTATAGCATGCAAAAACTCATGTAAATCAAGCCAAGAAGTGATATAAGTTTGTGTTATCAAATTCCCCATACTTGTACATTGCTTGTCCTTAAGCATAAAAAAAAAAGTAACACTTTTTAGCACAAGTTTGAAAACAGGACACGACAACTCTAATCATACGTGGTTGCCGGCAAGATAAGAAAATCAAGTAATAAATATCAAAACCAAGGGTACTGTAGTAACACAAAACCACACATTGCAGTCAAAGACTTCTATCATATGAAGATAAATCTGAAGTATTTTATTGTGACTCTAACTTTTGCTTAAGTTTTACTCGCCCTTTTCATATAACGAGGGGTGCTGATAACATAAGTTTGGTAAACCCCTTTTTCTCTCTCCCAAATGCAGTTGTGGGGGATCGGATCGTAACCCGCCCTACCAAGTTCAGAATCAGACTCCTTTGAACCAACCACTAATGAGTGTACTTACAATGGTTTTTTTTTGTATGTTCAACAACTGTTGGATTAAACGACCGAGTGAGGGTCGTCTAACTTAATAAGTGTGTTCCCATTTTTAAAATCAACCAAAGTATACAAACTTTTATTTTTGGATCATTCACTTATGTTCATCGACTTCCCACTTAGTTCGTGCTCAAGATGGTGCCGACTGCTAAGATAAACTACTAAGAGTTACCTTAAAACTTAAATTCAAGACTTTGTCAAAATTAGTAGTCAAATTAATCTTGCATACTTCTGAGAGTCGAAGGTGTTAAGACAGTACCGATTTTATTGAATTGTTACTAAACCTTCATAATGTAGCCTAAAAGTGCAAAAGCAACCTATATACTCTTAAAGTGTCATGTCAACTGTCAAACCAAAATTGTTTGTTTTCTTTCTTAAAAAGATATATCTCAAGTAACTGGAAGAATCAGATAACAACAAAAACATGTAAGAGTGACTCAATTTAGCATAAAAATTTTTGTTGTTAATTTTTTTTTTGTCGCATGAAATAGTAAAAGGAAGTGAAGCAATGCCTTACATCATCAACTAGGTTTTTCACCATTGAAAGCATATATCAGTAAAAATCAGTTATTTGTTTTCATCATCCTCGCTCCAAGTTTGTAAGTAATAAAGCAAGAGAAAAGAGTGAATATGAATGGATTAATTCAAAAACATGCATGTTTATTGTATTTAAAGTACTTGACAAAAGACAAAATTTTAAAAGCAAACAAATACTTAACAAGAAAGAAATAAAAGCCTAGCGACCATTGGGATGAGCTTCCTTGTATCACTGACTTCAACTGCATAAGAGAATAGCAGAGGTAACATCAACAACAACCCAATGGTATAAAACCTTATCCATGCATAACAGAGCTGTGTCTATATCTTTGAAGGAAAGTTTGTTGAGACTGTGATTGAGTCTGTTGCTAAGTTTAATGCCTTTGTTGAGATTGGAAAGGCAAAAACAGTTGCTCAAGGAGTGAGATGGTGGTTATTTTGTGCCACCATTAATGAAATGATCAGGGCCTTTTTCTTTTCCAATTCTGCCCGAAGTGTGGTGATTTCTTCACGAAGCTGAGTGTTCTCTTGCATAATTACTTCCATTCTGACTCTTAGTGTTGTACTGACTGTTGGAACAAAGGATGTTCAGAATCTGACTCTTAGTGTTTTGATGATAACAAAGTATTAATGAACAATAGGGTATTTTAATATTTAATTTTAAGTGTGCAGATTAAATTTATTATGTTGATTAAATTAAGCTCTGAAACAAAGCATTATCATGGATATCAGAAGCATGGACATCAGAAGCTAAGATATCAGAAGATATGCCAATCAGAAGCAAGTCATCTCAGAAGCTATGTTGAATCAGAAGCAACGCATTGAGAAGACCAACAGTTTCAGAAGCTGAAGACTCAGAAGCATATGTCCAATACATAGGCTCTGAATGACAAGCCAGGAATGTCAGTGTTAACTGATAGTGATTCAATGATTGGAAATCATTTGAATTAAAGGCTGTGATTGATTGATACATCATAGTACTACAACCTTATCATCAAGGATTGTGACGTTAGTACTATTTTACTCTATAAGGACGAATATTCTCAAGCAAAAGGAATAACAGGATAAGCATTACCAGAATTGGCAAATATCCTATGTTACCTTGTCCTTTTCACAGCTGGCTTGAAAATGACCTCTGCAACGGTCATTATCTTCAAACGTCTCTATTTCCTCTTCACATATAAATAGAGAATCTCTTCTTGAAGATTAAGGTAACAACAACAATAACAACAACGCACGCAATTATACAACTTTACTCCTTTACATAAGACTGAAAGCACTGCTTCTGAAACTATTTCTGTTGTGCTTCTGACACTCTGTTTTTCTAATTCATTAGGAATTCTATGTTAGAGTCTTAAGAGTCTTGAGTTGTAATATTGAGAAAACTCTTGATTTTATAATCAAGTGTTTATCACTTTCTATTTCTTTTATATTAGGAAGTCTCTTGCTAGTGTGCTTGAGCAAGTAGGAAGTCTCTTACTAGTGTGTTTGAGCATTGTAATAGTCTAGGTGATTATAGTGAAATCCCTTGGAAGTGCAAGGGGACTGGACTACTCTCGATTTGTGAGAGGAACCAGTATAAAATTGCTTGTCTCGCCTCTCTCTCTATCCTTATTTTTTTGTGTGAGTGTGTTAATTGTGTTTCTTTATCCGCTGGTACTTCTGATAAGCTTCAGAACTTAGCAGAAGTTTTCAAAATACCAAAACACAATTCAACCCCCCCTTCTTGTGTTTTTCACACCTTCAATTGGTATCTAGAGCTCCGGTTTGTTACGCATCACTTAACAGTGAGACAAAAAGATCCTGAAAAACACAATGTCTGAAGATTCAAGTTCAAAGAATGTTGCTATTCCATATGATTACAATTCTGAAAAGTCTGAGAAAACTGGTGGAACTTATAGCAAAGCACCCAAGTTCAATGGTGATCAATCAACCTTCAATTGGTGGAAATACAAAATCTATCCTCATATCATTGCTGAAGATGAAGGTTTGTGGGATATCATTGAAGAAGGTGTTAGTTTTCAAGATAAGCTTGATGAAGATGGTAAGACAACAGCAGCTGTAAAGAAGACCTTCACAGCTGAACAAAAGAAAGAATGGAAGAGACACAACAGAGCTATTTCTATCCTTGCTAGCTGTATCACTCATGATGAGTTTTTGAAACTTGGAAACAGATCTAGTGCTAAGGGTATTTATGACTCTTTGTGTGCTACTTATGAAGGAAACCAACAAGTGAAAGAAGCAAAGGCTAATCTTCTGGTTCATCAGTATGAAATGTTTAAGATGAAAGACACAGAAAGCATTGAAGAAATGTATGCAAGGTTTAAAATCTTGGTTTCTGGTCTTGGAGTCTTAAAGAAAAGTTATACCACTGCTGATCATGTTAAGAAGATTCTGAGGTGTTTACCACCCAAGTGGAGACCTAAGGTCACTGCTATACAAGAAGCAAAAGATCTCAATACCTTAAGCCTAGAAGAGTTAACTAGTTCTCTCATAAGTCACGAAATGGAATTAGCTTCTGATGAGCCCAAGAAGAAATCAAAGTCATTGGCCCTGCCAGCAACTTTGAAATCTCCTAAAGCTTTAAAGGCTAAAGTTATTGAATCTGATAATGATGAATCTTCTGTAGATGAACAGGAGGATTGATCAGATGAGGAACTCTTTGCTCTGCTTTCAAAATTCAGGAAATGGAATAAGTACAAAAACAACAAAGCTTCTGGAAGAAGTTCTGGTTCTAAGAGTTATGGGAACAAAAGCTCCAATTCTAAAAGCTCCAGTTCTGGTTCTAAGAGTTCTTCTTGTTGATGGACTTTATCATAACCTTCTTAGCATAAGCCAATTATGTGATAATGGTTATGAAGTTGTTTTTAATAAGAACACATGTACTGTAAACAGATATTCTGATAAGTCTATAGTTTTCAAAGGAAAAAGGAAAGGCAATGTTTACAAAATCAATCTTTTTGAATTAGTTGAACAACAAGTTGTTTGTCTTCTGACTCTGAGTGAAGAAAAGTGGGTCTAGCACAAAAGATTAGGACATGCTAACTGGAGATTAATCTCTAAGCTAAGTAGTCAAGATCTTGTGAGAGGCCTACCTGTTTTAAAATATCAGTCAGACACAATTTGTGGTCCTTGTCAAAAAGGATAGCTTTTCAAAAGCTCTTTTATAGATAAAAACATTGTCTCTACCACAAGACCTTTGGAACTGCTTCATATTGATTTATTTGGACCAGTTAGTACTGCTTCAATAAATGGTAAGAAGTATGGACTTGTCATTGTAGATGATTTCAGTAGATGGACATGGGTTAGATTCCTGAGATCCAAGGAGGATACATATTATGTGTTTAAAACCTTCTGCACTCAAATACAAGTTGAAAAAGACTTGAAAATTGTCAAGGTTAGAAGTGATCATGGTGGTGAGTTTGAAAATGAACCTTTTGAAATCTATTGTGAAAACAATGGAATTCTTCATGAGTTCTCATCTCCTAGAACTCCACAGCAAAATGGGGTTGTAGAGAGAAAGAACAGATCTTTACAAGAAATGGCCAGAACCATGATGCATGAAACTAACCTAGCAAAACATTTTTGGGCAGAAGCAATAAACACTGCTTGTTATATTCAAAATAGGATCTATATCAGACCTTTATTGAATAAAACAGCATATGAATTGTTCAAAGGAAAAAAACCTGATATTTCTTATTTTCATCAATTTGGTTGTACATGTTACATACTGAATTCTAAAGTTCATTTAAAGAAATTTGACTCTAAAGCTTCTAAGGGTATCTTTATTGGATATTCTGAACGTTCTAAGTCATACAGAGTGTATAATTCTGAAACTAACACTGTTGAAGAATCTATGCATGTAAGATTTGATGACAAAGAGCCTGATGATGATAAGTCAGAGCTAGTTGAAGTTATTGCAGATAATCCAGATTCAGAAGTTGAAACTGTAGAGGTTAACAAGAGTTCAGAACCTGAGACAACTTCTGATGATCAAGAAACTGCTCCTTCTGAAGATGTTCCAACTCCTCAAATTGATAATGATTCTGATGCTGAGATTGAAGAAGTTATTAAGAAGAATTCTTTCAAATATAAGTCATCTAATCCAGGAGATTTGATCATTGGAAATAAAGAAAGTCCTAGAAAAACAAGATCAAGCTCACAAAATGAAGATGCAATGGTCAGTTTGGTTTCTCTCAATGAACCAAAGACTATTGATGAAGCTCTCAAAGAAAAAGCTTGGATCTTTGCTATGAAAGATGAACTACATCAGTTTGACAGAAATGAAGTTTGGAATCTAGTTCCTAGACCAAAAGACAAGAACATTATTGGAACAAAATGGGTATTCAGAAACAAGCTCAATGAGAAAGGAGAAGTAACTAGAAACAAAGCAAGATTAGTTGCACAAGGTTACAGTCAACAGGAAGGAATTGATTACACATAAACTTTTGCTCCAGTTGCAAGATTGGATGCAATCAAGGTTATTTCTTTCCTATGCAGTTAACCTTGGTATTACTTTATATCAAATGGATGTGAAGAGTGCATTTCTTAAAGGTTTTATTACTGAAGAAGTATATGTCAAACAACCTCCTGGTTTTGAAAATATTCAAAATCTTGATCATGTTTATAAACTGCAAAAGTCACTTTATGGTCTTAAACAAGCTCCTAGAGCTTGGTATGATAGACTGAGTAACTTTTTGGTTGATAATGGTTTTGAAAAAGGACAAGTTGACTGTACACTATTTAGAAAAACCTTAAAGAAAGACATTATGATCGTTCAGATCTATGTTGATGATATTGTTTTTGGTTCAACTAATGCTACTCTATGCAAGAATTTCTCTAAGTTAATGGAAAAAGAATTTGAAATGAGCATGATGGGAGAAATGAAGTTCTTTCTTGGAATTCAAATCAATCAAACAAAGGAAGGAACTTACATTCATCAAACCAAATATACAAAGGATCTCTTGAAGAAGTTCAATCTTGAAGATTGTAAGCCAATGAATACTCCAATGCATCCAACAACAAGCATGAGTCTAGATGAATCTGAAGGCAAAGTTGATCAGAAGTTATATAGAGGTATGATTGGTTCTCTACTCTATCTAACTGCATCTAGACATGATATTATGTTCTCTGTATGCTTGTGTGCAAGATTTCAATCAGATCCTAGAGAATCTCATCTCACTGCTGTGAAGAGAATCTTTAGATATCTGAAAGCTACTTGTAATTTTGGATTACTTTATAAGAAATCCAAGAAATATGAGTTAAATGGATTCTGTGACGCTGATTATGCTGGAGATAAACTTGAAAGAAAATCAACAAGTGGCAGTTGCCAATTTATGGGTGAAAATCTTTTCTCCTGGTGTAGCAAGAGGCAGACCACCATTGCTATGTCCACAGCAGAAGCAGAATACATTTCAGCTGCAAAATGTTGCACACAACTTCTTTGGATGAAATATCAATTAGAAAATTATCATATAAGCAGTCACTATATACCTTTATATTGTGATAACACTGCAGCCATTCAACTTTCTAAAAATCCTATTTTACACTCTAGAGCAAAACATATTGAGATCAAACATCATTTTATAAGAGATTATGTTGAGAAAGGTGTTATAGATATCAAGTTTGTTGATACTGAAAAACAATGGGCTGATATTTGTACAAAACCTTTGGCTGTTGAAATATTTGATTTCATAAAGAAAAATCTCAACATGGTGTTTGTTCCTGATTGTTAAGTTCTTTTGAGTAAAACTGTTTTAAAAAAAAAATCTAATAAGGATCAGAAGATGTTGAACCTCAGAACCTCAAGGTCAGAAGTTCTGATGAGTAACTACTTCTGATAAGTATCAGAATCAAAAGAATGGTTCTGATGTGGTAGTGGAACAGTTTACAACCTTTCTTTTTTAATTGCTGTCCACTAACGCCCCAGTTATTTAAAAAATTTTCTAATACACGTGTCGTTTTGCAATTAGATGAGTATTGGTTTATGATGAGTTTAGCGCTTAAAATGAATATGACTACTCTGTCCTTTTGTGTGTTGTACTGTTTGTTTATTTTCTAAAAATATACACTTATATCACTTGCACACAAACACGTTCACAACCCACACTTTTTCATATTCTCTCTAAACTTCCAACGCTTCAGTTTTCTTTCTTCCCTCTCTAGCAAAACCAAAACCCTAACCCTCAACAATGGCATCATCATCTGCTCTCACTCCTTCTGTTAAACCTATCGTTGATTTGGAAAATCAACGGAAGTACAAGATCAGAAAGGATACTATGGTTTTCAAGTTTGAAAGTTTAAAGAGCTTTGTAGAGAAACGGGTCGATTTTGAAAGTCTAAAAGCTAATGGATTCGATTTACAAGAAATGTTCTACTATCAAGGGTTAGAACGTTATTTCAATATTCTGAATGGTCCTATCTATGAAGATATGGTTAAAGAGTTTTGGATGAAAGCATACGTTTTTGACAAACAATCTGCGTATGTTGAAGTTCAAAATCTGGTGAAGAAAAACCCTACGCTGAAAGGGAAATCTAGAAAGGAATTGGGTCTTCCTGAGATAACCCAAACGGAAATAAGGTCAAACATTGCTGGAATGGATATCAAGATTACTGCTGATCACATTGCAAAAGCTTTGAATCTACCAAATCATGGTATTCAACTGTCTGGTTTCAAGACTAAACCACAAGATCCAACAGTTCAAGCAGCCTTGTTTGAAAATGTTAACTCAAATGTACAGAGAGATTTGAAACCTTTCTTCAAATCTGTTTACAAGGTGATGTTCGAATCAATTGCTACAAAGGTTGGTGGCACTGACTGTATTTCTTCTGAACAGAAATACTTCATGCATTTTCTTCATGGTATGATCAGAATGAATATGGCAAAATACATTTTTGATCATCTGTGTGAAGTTATCAAAAATAGCATTGAAAAAGGTCATGCCAACTGTCATCATGTTAGATTGCTGTCACACATCTTTTATCTAAGCAACTTCCATGAGATTCTGAAAAAGAATTATCCAACTTTTGTTAAGTCTTCTTATATGGAATCAAGGATTGTTGATGGTAAGTCCTTGAAGAAGATGTTCTTAATCAAAGGGAAAGTTGTTGTTCCTAACAAACCTTTGCTTATGAACAAGCAAGAAGAAGAGTTTGAATCAACCTTTCCTGCTGTGGATATTGAACAAGGAAAGAAGATTGCTGATGGTCTGTTTAATCATTGGAATGAGGAGTATGGTCTGGAAACTCCTGGAAACGAGGTTGATATAACCAAGCTAGGATTTGATCAGAAACAGGATTTTGTGATGAAGACTGCTGTCACCAGAGATAGAATCAAAATCAAACAACCTTTTGTTGATGACAGAACAAGAGCTTGAAGATAAGGAAAAGGAAGCAAGGTCTAAGAAGCTTGAGGACAAGAACAAAAACAAGAGGAGAATGGTTGATGTGTCTGTTGAAGAATCTGATGATGATGATGAACCCTTGGTAACAAAGAGGGAGAGAATTGCCAGAGAAAGAGCTGCTCACAAACGTCAGAAGCATCAAGGTACATCTTCTAACACTATTAGTAATGAGCCTGCAGAATCTCAATTTAGAAATGAACCTGCTTCTGAGCCTGTTTTTAAAATTCCTTCTCCAATCAAACCATCATCTGACCCTGAATCTGAACCAAATGTTTTAGATATGCTATCTAAACATTTGTCACCTCAAACCATTCATACAGAAACAAACATCCTACCTGAAACCCCCTCCAAACCTTCTGTTGTTATACCTTCTCCTTCTGAGAAATCAGGTCTTGAGAAGCTTAAAGAAAAATATGGTGATCCTCTTAGTGATGTTAGTTCTGATTCTGATACTGAATCTGATCACACAAATCCCATCCCCACTCCAATTCATGTTGACACTCCTTCACATGTCACTCAACCTTCCATCCCAATCATAGAGATTGTTAACCCTTTAACAGAATCATCTTCACAAACTCAACCTGCTTTCACAGTCAGCTTACCTGAATCACCTCAACCCGTCTCTGAGCCTAATCTTAATCCTGAGCAACATATAAGCCAAACCTTCTCTGAGCCTAAAATAACTTATCAATCCATTCTTGAAAGCATTCAAACCCAACACTCTAACCAAACTGTTTCTAGCATTGAGATTCTAGCTAGGCTTGTTAATAATGATGTTAGAAGAATGCACAGCTTAAAGTCTGAACGAGGCATTATGCCAAGTCAGATTGTTGAGAAGTTTGATGAGATTGACAATGCTCAAAGGTTAATAATGGCTGCTCTGAAGAAGAAGTATGTTGATGAGTTAGTTTATGAACATCTGCAGTTTACTGATTCTTTTGAAAATGCATTTGAAAATGCTCTTCAAAAAGAAAAACTGATGTTAACTAACTTATCACATGATGAGATGGAAGCTCTGAGGGCTGAAGAAAGGAAACAAAGGTTACTAGAACAGGAGCTGATGATGAAAGAAGATGTAAATGTTTTGACTACTAGTGACTTTGATACTGTTATGGTTGAAAGTTCTGATGCTGCTGCAACTAGGATTCTAAAGGTTGAACAGATTCAAAGAGAACAAAGAGATAAACTCTTAGTGCTGGAAGCTGGATTGGAAGAGGTCAAGACTAATCAGATGGATCAGAAAGAAACTATCAACAAGAATGCTGAGAAGTCTGACAAAGCTCTTGAGAAGATGATGATGTTGCTTATCTCAAGACTTCCTTCTAACCCCTCCTCATCTCAACCCTAGGATTCTATGTTTGCGCACAAAATTGTTTTTAAGTGGTTGTAATATTTGAACAAGTTTTATTTCTGTTAATTGCATGAACATCTTTTGCTTACTTAATTTGTTTTGATTGCTGTTAACTGTTTGCATTGTTTCGTTCAAATATGTTTTTGAAAATTATGTCAAACACAAAGAAATTATAGAAAAAGATTTCAAAACAGAACCATAAATCTTTATTGATTAAATAGAATATCATTACATAAGGTCCTAAATCTATTTAGAATCTAAATCTGACTTCTGTGAGTCACCAGAGCCTGAGGTTTCTGTTGGAGAATGATAATTCTCCAAGTACCTCAGATAATCAAAATCTGGCTTATCAGAACCAGAAGAGGATCCTTCTGAAGAACATTCACACTGTTCTGGATCATATGTTCTGAGAAATTCTCTGTAATCAGAATCAGTATCATCAGAATCTGATGAGAGATTGATGTATACTGGTGGTTGTGGCTTTGTTTTTGATCTGGTTCTATAGCTTCTTCTTAATGGAACTGAAGAAGATGCTTCACCCTTAACCTTCTTTGTCTTTGGTTTTGTTTTCTGTGGTGATTCTTCTTTCTTCACTTCTTGGGGAGCCTTACCCTTATTTGCTCTTCTATCCTTATCCATTATTTCTGATAATAATGTGTGGAAGTGTTGAGTGAATTGTAATGGTGGTGCGCTCTTCTTTTATAGACTTTTCTAGAGTCAAAGTCTCTCAGTTCTTGGAATCAAACAATCCCTTTAATGGAGTTGTTGTAACTGTTTTCCTGACTTGACTCCTTGAAAGTTGTGTTTTTGACTGATCTTTTTTACGCGCTTTTTAAATGTCTTTACTTCTTTTTATACAAACTGTTTTTGTTTGATGACAAAAGGGGGAGTAATAGTCATTAATTAATGGAAGCGCTAATAACTGAATCCAATTAAAAGAATATGTTTAATTTTTTTTTTACGCTTTTGTTGATTATGTTATCTGTTTATTTATTCTAGAGAATAATATTTTATGTTGAACTAAGTTCTTCATATGATGATAAATGGAAAGAGTGAAATTTTTCCATTAATTATCAGACTCAGGGGGAGAGCTTACAAAACTAGTCTCTAAGAGTCAAAAGATGAAGAAGTGTTTATCACTTTCTATTTCTTTTATATTAGGAAGTCTCTTGCTAGTGTGCTTGAGCAAGTAGGAAGTCTCTTACTAGTGTGTTTGAGCATTGTAATAGTCTAGGTGATTATAGTGAAATCCCTTGGAAGTGCAAGGGGATTGGACTACTCTCGATTTGTGAGAGGAACCAGTATAAAATTGTATGTCTCGCCTCCTTATTTTTTTGTGTGAGTGTGTTAATTGTGTTTCTTTATCCGCTGGTACTTCTGATAGGCTTCAGAACTTAGCAGAAGTTTTCAAAATACCAAAACACAATTCAACCCCCCCTTCCTTGTATCACTGACTTCAACTGCATAAGAGAATAGCAGAGGTAACATCAACAACAACCCAATGGTATAAAACCTTATCCATGCATAACAGAGCTGTGTCTATATCTTTGAAGGAAAGTTTGTTGAGACTGTGATTGAGTCTGTTGCTAAGTCTAATGCCTTTGTTGAGATTGGAAAGGCAAAAACAGTTGCTCAAGGAGTGAGATGGTGGTTATTTTGTGCCACCATTAATGAAATGATCAGGGCCTTTTTCTTTTCCAATTCTGCCCGAAGTGTGGTGATTTCTTCTCGAAGCTGAGTGTTCTCTTGCATAATTACTTCCATTCTTTTCTTTTGTTGGAACAAGTGTTGTACTGACGAGTTGACTTTTGACAAGAGCGTCGAACCACTCAAACAAGACAACTAAATTTCTGACTGAACAAGGTGTGAGACTCAAACCTTTGGAAATAGGACCATGAATGTAGAATGATGCATGTAAAGAAAGCTTTGTTTTGTTTTTTATTTTCAAAGGACTTTAGGATATAAATCATAAAGGACCTAATTTTTGTTTGTAAATGATCAAAAGAATTTTTTCAAAGCAATCTTTTTTCTCAAGGTCCATGATGATTGTGAGATTTATGAAGAAATTCCTCTAAGTCCTTTGAAAACTAATGGAAAGAGATTTTCATGGATGCATGGATGTATGGAATGTGATGATGCAACAAGCACAAACATAAGCAAACATGGTTGGTTATGGTATCACAAAGTTGGAGTCAAAAGGTAAGCCACCCACAAGGTATGAACTATGGTTTTTTTTGCGTTTGTAACAAGGGTTCTAAAAAAAAGTTCCCAACATCATCAACTTTCCTATTGAATACCACGCGCACATAATTGAGTCATGGCTCAATGAAATATTCAAAGGAGAAGTCTAGTTTGAACGTAGCATCGCGTGACAACTAAAACCAAAATTGACTCATGATTTTAGCCACCGCGCTACATTCTAAGGGCCAAGATGGGTTAAGGTAACTAAAAGGTCCCCAAGCTTCTCGGGATCTACAAAAATGGTATCGCCAACACAATTGACTCGTGCCAACTACTCCACCTTCATAAACCCTCCACTTGAGCGTAGCCATATCACATGTGTTTATGCAAAGACCTAACATCACGCACAACACTATGACTTCACCACAATTCCTATCTTATTTGTTCACTCAAGCAGGTGTATTGTGCTTGTCTCACCACTCAAATAATCCCATGACATAATAAATAAATCATTTAAGCACATAGGAAAGCAATAAAGAAACATAAACTAGATAGGTTCAACCCTCTTAAGGAGAGAATCCCCAGTGAAATCGCCATTTTTCTGTTGCGGGGATTTTGGGATTTCCACCACTACATTGACCTTTCATTTCCAAAGAAGGGAAAGTGTCAAAAACCGTTTAAAAAGAGAGATTCTAAGCTCGGGGGTTAGTTACGCCTAGGGAAGGTATTAGCATCCTAAACGTCCATAGTACTCTATGGTAACCTCTAATTTATTATTTTTTATTGCTTTTAATGTGCTTAAGAAAATGAGAGAGAAGTTGTAAGAATTTGGAGGGAGAAGATGTATAGGATAGAAAAGTGTGTGCAAGTGGAGATTGGATTGAGAAGAGAAAGTTGTGACATAAAAGTAAATTTAAAGTTTAAACCTAAACTAATCGTGCGACTAATTTGGTTTTGGACTAAAGAATTTTTATTAGAGAGAGGAGAAGTTTTTTTGTTTGTTTACTATATTTTTTTTTCTAAAGAAATTACTAACGCGCCTCTTCGGAAATGAAAGTTCGTTTTTTCTTGGTTTTTTAGCGTTGTGTGTGATGTGTCAAAAGCAATAAAGTCCTACGCTATTACAACCAAATCGAATAATTATTACAACCATATCGAATCAAATAAAAAATAATAAAAGGCCATAAAATGCAAGCGGAGAAATAAACATGAGTATGAAATGCACTTACGAAGAAAAGAAAACAAAATGTCAAATATTGATGTGAAGTGTGAAGTGTGAAAATGCAATGTGAAATATAATGTGAATATGACGAAGAGTGAAAAAATGCAAAGAGAACAAAGTCATATAAAATATCATCGCACATTTATTAACTACGAGGAAAAAAGAAAAAGAAACAATTAACAAGCATGGCAAAAATGAATTTAGGCCAAAAAATGGTCCTTAAATGTTAATGCTAATGCTAGAGCTCAATGATTTTATAAAGCAAAATATTGTCTCTAACATGCACTTTTTAAATGATGCATTGTCCTAATCTAAATGCAAATGCATGTATGCATGTCAAAAAGATGTAGAATAAAATTGTAGTGTGAAATTGTAATGTCAAATGTCATATAAAAATGTAATGTAATGTAATGTAAAAATGTAACATATGATATGATGTAAAAAATGTAGTGTAAAGTGACATGAAAATGTTATGCAAAGTATGATGCAAAAATGTGAATATGAGACATATATCATAAAAGAGCAAATAAAAAGATAATCAAACATATGCAAAAACAAAACAATGAGAACTTGGTAACAAGCTAAAATATTAGTGTAAAATTTTAAGCTCAATAAGCTTAAAATAAGCTATTGTCTCAAACAAGCACTTATTGAATAAGCTAGTACTAACACATAAGCAAAATAAGCAACTAACAAAAATTAAAATAAAATAAGTCTCAAAAAAGCTCCCTAAATATTTATGTTAAATTTGGACTCAATAAATAAGTTATTGTCCCAAAATCAATTATTCAAATAAGCTAAAAAAAACAAGTTGATAATAAATGCATGCAAATGAGTGAAGAGAGTAAAGGCGGGTGCAAACCTGAAAATGGGGAGTGCGGAAGAAAAAAAACAGATCAGAAAAAGAACAAGCCCAAAGCCCAAATCACAAATCAGCCAGGGGGTGCAGGAAACAATGTGCACGTGTGCAGAAGCAATTCAGCAAGTCACCAGTCCATAAATGCAAGGCCCAACCAAACAATAATAATAATAATAATAAATAAAAAACCAGATCGGACCGGACCGGGTCGGGCGACCCAGTCCAGGATCCGGTCCACTAAACCAAACAGTGGGGGCGCGTACAGAAAAGAGGGGGCGCGCGAGAAATTTATTGACCAACCAGAATATAACACGTGGCGATCTTCTTCTTCCTCACCATGCTCGCCGGAAATTACAGTCGCCGGAAACGTCACATGCTCACCGGCGCCATTGACAACTTCATAAAGCTTCAAACCAACGCCAAAACTCACGATTGGATACTCTATCTTGATCAATTTTTCATGTAGATTACAAATCCATGCTTTGTTTTTTCAATAGAGGTCTGTAAACACGAAAACGAAACGAAACATCACCGGCCCCAAAAAATTCATGACGGCGATTCGAGCGAAATTGAACGAAATTGGCGATTGTAATACGTTCTAACAAGTTCCAGAAGGGATAATCAACACGAAGTAACGCTGTTTCATGCTCAAATCATGCCAAAATGACGATTGAATTTCGGACAGAGAAACGGGCTCCGATCTGCTCGTTTAGGGGTCGTTTTTGATGAAATAAACGATGGAATAGTGTTTAGAACGATGTTTACATGCTTTTTGATGTATGATTTTTGAAATTTGGTTGAGATTTGAAGTTTTGAGTTTTCCGACGAAGGGTGGTGACGGGTTCGGTGTTTTCCGGCGAGTTTGGCAGCGTTTCTGACGAAACGGATGGTTGATCTGTGTTCAGAATGTGATTAGGAAGTTAATGGTATAATCGGATTTTGATTTGGAGGAGTTTTGAAAAATGGGTTGTGGTGGTTGAAATTTCCGGCGACCGGAGGTGGTTTTCCGGCGCCGGAAAACTTTTTCTGGTTGATTGTGATTATTCTCTGATTTTTCAGGTATTGGGAATGGTGAGAATTGTTGTTCATGATTGAGTGATGTGAGGTTTGTATTTATAGAAGAAAATTAGGGTAAATGGTATTTTTGTAATATTGATAAAATGGTAGGATAAAAAAGTAATGAAATGAAAATGATGTGATTTTTGATTTATTTTGAAAATGGAAAATGGTTTATGATGAGAATGAGATGAGGTGGAGAGATATGATAGGTCTAGGTATAATATTGTTGTGATGAGTTGTAAAAAGCTATTTTTGATTTAAATTAAAAATGAAAAAAAGATAAGAAGAGATAAGGTATATTCTTTTTTACTATTTTTGGTAAACTTTGAGATAAAAAGGTGAACATGAAATAAGTTGAAATAAAATGTGATAAAATGTAAATCTTTTTGATATCTTGAAATATATTGTAATTAAATCTAAAATGCGCGTAAAATAAGAAAAAGACTATTTTTTTCATATTTTTAAACTTTTGCGCTAAAATGCGGTTTAATTGAAATAAAGTGAAATAAAACGAAATATTTAGAAATAAAAGGAAATTTAAGAAAAATGATAAAAATATGAAAATGAATGAAAAATGCATGAAGAAGAAAAATAAAATATTTTTTGTATATTTTTATGCAAGAAATGCAAAATTGGATTTGTAGGTCCAAAATTGGGGTTCTACAATAAGTACAAAATACAAACTATATCAAAATATTTTAGTTTAAGTACTTTTAAATACAAAAAATTATCAAACAGCATTTACTTTATTTGTAAAACTCTTTTTATTACTTTTAAGCTTAAAACAGTTTTTACTCTTAAAAAAAGTTAGGCGGCCCAACTTTTTTTAAGATTAGAAACTGCTTTAAAATTAGAAGTAATAATGTACATCCTCACAAACATAAGATTTCCCCTTTAATCAGTACACCCAATATACTCTTGAATGGTCATCAATGAATGTGATAAATCATTTTTTGATAGAAAGTGTACTTCTATGGTTAGGACCCCATACATCATGGTGACTAATAGAAAAAAGTTTTGATGGTTTATAAAGTTGTATTCGAAAAATAGATCGATGATGTTTTGCAAATATACATGTTTCATAGATAAACAAAGATAAATCATTGTCCTGGAATAATTTAAGAAACAAATATTTTAAGTAACGAAAGCTAAGATGAAATTTGAAGGTGGACTGAATGATCATTATCGAGAATAGAGAAACGTCATAATCAGTAAGATCAACAAAATGATATCATAAGGAGCTAAATTTTTTTTTGCCTTAATATTAACAGTAGCACATATGAACAGTAACTCAAAATAAACAATATCACATGAACAATATGGCAGAATGAACACTGTCGCGCGATGTGAAGTCATTTTTGTACTAGTGCGCTTAGAAATCTATTGTCGTGATTGGAATGTAAACACGATAGTGGTTAGAGTATTGCGGAAGAGAGACCATCAAAATCGGTAGTTCTTTTTTTTTGGTATAGAAGCTAATAAAAGAAAAAGGGAAACTGAAAAAAAAACTCAGCACGAGGGAAGAAAGTTCCCATTGCGTCATTCCTAAGAGGTTCACGAAGACCTTCTGAAGGAGATGTATGAGTCAGGAGGCCGGCATCTGATGATGCTCCAAGTTTAGCGAGAAAGTCTGCCCATTGTTTCTCTTCTCTAAGTGTGTGATGAAGCAGGGGCGTTTTTTGGGTCCAGCTAACCTGGGCAATTGACCAGGCTTGGCCCAAATAAAAAAAAAATTTGTTCAGTAAAAAAAAAGTCTAGGCAAAAAAAAAAAAAAAAAAAAAGGGGCAAAATACAATAGGAAATTAGGAATTGGAATAGAAAGCTTACGATAAGAAGAAACAAAAAGAAAAGAAACACGTAAAAACGCTTCAGTTCTCTCTCGCAGTCGCAGTCTCGCTCGCCATCTCACCTCACTCAGTCACTCGCGATCTCCCTCTCACTTCTGAACTCTTGCCGTCGGCCGCCGTACCATACAGCCACGTCTCCGGTAGCCGGTCGCTTCTGAACCCTTATCGTAAGCTTTCTATGACTCTGTTATTTGTTAATTTGTTGGTTTGAACCTTCTATGGCTTTAAATTTGTTGGTTTGAACTCTAAATTTGCTGGTAGTATTATTGAATATTTTCCACTAAAGTAGTTTTGAATTCTGGCCTAGTAGTTGGTTTTAATATGTTAGATTGTTAGTCGTTTGAACCCTCTGTTTTGATAGTATTATTGAATGTTTTTAATCCCTCTATATGGCTCTATTATTTATTAATTTGTTGTTACAAAAAATAATATTGCTAATTTTGATAGTGTTAACCACTTAACCCTAAGTAGAAACCCTCTCTTTTGTGAATCCATTTATGATGTTATTTTGTGATTTGTGAATTGTGAATCCTCTGTTTTGTAAGCTATGTGAATTGAGTAATAACTTTAAATCATTAAATTTCAGAGATGGAGAGATTTCTAGTTAAAAGAACAAGGATTGAGAATATAGTGAATGTTGTGCAATCGGAAGCCGAAGTAGAAGAACCGCTTCCTAATGCGGCTAATGAGTTTAATTCAAATGAGATTGTGCGTGATCCAGGTCGTAGGAAACAAATTCACGATTATCCTCCAAATATTCAAGACGAAGTGAGAAGGGCATATGTATTGAAGGGTGCAATGCAACCAAATTTGACAAAATTTCCTCGTACTGAATTTGGTAGTGTTACAAGAGCATTTTCTAAGACATGGTATAAAAATTATACGTGGTTAGAATATAGTGAGTTCAAGGATGCAGCTTATTGTTTCTATTGCTTTCTCTTTAAACAACCCGGGAGGCGCTGTAGTACCCCAATTTTGGACCTACAAATCTAATTTTGTATTTCTTGCATAAAAATAGACAAAAAAACATTTTATTTCTTTTTCATGCATTTTTCTTTCTTTTTTCATATTTTTATCACTTTTCTTAAATTTTCTTTCTAAATATTTCATTTTTTATTTTGTTTATTTTAAATAGTTAGTATTTTAGCGTAAAGGTCCAAAAATATCAAAAAAAGTTTCTTTTTTTATTTTACGCGCATTTTCTACATATTTCAAATATCAAAAAATATTTACATCTACATTTTTTTTTATTTCCATCCATTTTAGTTCAATTTATTTTCATTTACAAATATGCCAAGAAGAGAAGGAGTAGAGCACAAGTTGCCCTATCTCATAACTCATCAATATCATCTTTTTATCTCTTTTAAAATAAATAAAAATAGTTGTCACCACCTCACAAAAAATCTCTAGCATAGACCAATGACATTGTGCCACCTCATCTCATTCTCATCATAAACCAATTTCCCAATTAAAAATAAATCAAAATATTACCATTTTATCATTTTACCAAATTATCCTATCATTTCTATAATTATTACATCAATACCATTTACCCTAATTTTCATCTATAAATACAACTCTCACATCACTCATTCAATCATCCACAATTCACAAAAAAAATCACCACCAACCACAATTCTCCAATTCCCCAATCACAAATCAAAAAAAAATAACAAAAAAAAATAAAAAGGAAGAAAGAGGTTTACGTGAGGTAAACCAGTATCAACAACATCACCATTTTCACCATCCATCTTCAATCTCTTTCACACTAATCTCTAATCAAATCAAAACTTCAACCAAGTATCAATTCATTTCCTCCAATCAATATTCAATCATCTCCAGAACCACAAAACCACAACATATCGCGAGCAGAAACGTGACTACAAAACCAAACCGAAACCAAGTTTAAACCAAAACTTGAGGTAATGATTTTGATCGATTTGTAACTCTGTTTTCAACGATTCTTGGCCCAGTGAACTCGCAAACACACAAGGAATCTGATGTACATATTAGTTTTCCTCAATTTTGCGTACAAACCATTTATGATTTTTTAGATCCGAACTTTGACTGCTTTTAATTTAAGATCTAAACGTTTTTCGTAAAAAATAACTGCATATTCATGTTCAACGTGAAAAATCCTATGAAATCGACTATTTACTTGTATGATTTGGTTCGGATTTGAGTTTATATTGTTTGATTCAAAGCATTTTGAACTTCCATGGCTTTTTTTTTTCTTTTTCTTCACGATGAAGAAGATAGATCATGATATACACTGTATTTTGCAACTTTTAATCTGGTACGTTTGATCTGTTCTTTTAAATCTGATCACATGATTCACAGATCAAATCAGGCTTGTCTGATGAAGATCTAACGAAGATGGTCATAAGGCTTACTGTGTGGTCGCGCGCGTGAACCGTATTGGATCAGAGATCTGGTTCGGTTCAACCATGGGGTTGAACCAGATGAATCGATCCGGTTCAGGTTTTGGTCCGGTTCATTTCGTTTGGGCCTCCTTGGGCCTCTGTTTCTGTTTTTTTTTTTTTTTTTTTTCTCTTTATTTTCTGCACCTCCCTTAATACTATTGCACCCTCTCTGTTTTGTTTATTTATTTTCTTTCATGTCATTTTATTTTTATTTTTGCATCTATCTTCTTTATCTTCTTTATTTATTTTATGTCGTGCAATTTATTTTATATCATTTTAATTTCTTGCAATTTATTTTTGTTATTTTAGTTATGCAATTTACTTTATGCATTTTTATTTTTAGTCATTTATATTTTATGTCATTGTTGTCATTGCACTATCTCTTGCTTTCTCTTTGATTATTATCATGGTTATGAATTTTGGATTAAAACTATACCTTAGCAATTGGAGGCGGACTTTAGAATTAGAACTTAAACTTTAGGATTTCTCTTAGTTTTAGTTTTTTTTAGATAGTTTTTTTTAGGTAGTTTTTCTTACTTCGTCTATAATTCATTTTAACTTGTAAATATTGCATAGCATTAAAATGTTGCATTCATTCATGTTTATTTTATCGCAAAGCTTTTAGAATGTATTTAGGAGTGATGTAACCCCAAAGTGGAAGTAGAAAATTGCATTGCATGCATCTTTATTTTTTTATCGCTTTCCGCAATCGCTAAAATAACCAAGTAAACGCGACTTTTCATTTCCAAAGAGGTACGACTAGTAATTTTCTCTAGAAAAATAGAAAAACAACATAAAAACATCTTCTCCCTCTAAATAAACTTCTTTAGTCCAAATACCCATTAGTCGCACGTTTAGACTTAGGTTTATTTTCAAACACTTTACTTTAATGTTATAACCTTCTTTTCTCATCTATACTCTCCACTAATCACACACGATTCTCTCTAAACAAATTCTCCCTCCAATTCTTACCATTTTCACCCTCATTTTCTTAAGCACATTAAAAGCAATAAAAAATAATAAACTAGAGGTTACCATAGAATACTATGGACGTTTAGGATGCTAATACCTTCCCTAGGCGTAACTAACCCCCGAGCTTAGAATCTCTCTTTTTAAACGGTTTTCGACACTTTCCCCTCATTGGAAATGAAAGGTCAATGTTAGTGGTGGAAATCCCAAAATCCCCGCAACAGGCGCGAAAACTTTGGTTATGAAGTCTTCACCAAAGACGGATTTACAGATTGGAAGCATGCTACTAGAGGCTTAAAAGATCATGTTGGTAATCATAATAGTGTGCACAACTCATGTATCAAGCACTATGATGATCATATTAATCAAAGACAAAGTGTGGCAAGTAAGTTTGCTAGAGCAACTAAAGAATCAGAAGAGTTGTATAAAATCCGTTTGACTTGTTCTGTAGATTGTGTAAGATATCTCATATCACAAGGCTTGGCTTTCCGTGGCCATGATGAATCATCTAGTTCTCTAAACAAGGGAAATTTTAAAGAGATGTTAGAGTTTGTAAAATCTAGGAATGAACAAGTGAGATTAGCTTTTGAAAAAGGGGGAAAAAGGGAGCAAATGATTTGCAGCGAAATTCAACATGATCTTACAAGCTCTTGTGCACATGAAGTTACCCAGGTGATTATGGAAGAGCTTGGTGATAGACAATTCTCCGTGCTTATTGATGAATCACGTGATATATCCGTCAAAGAGCAAATGGCGGTGATGTTGAGGTTAGTAGTTGTATGTTCCAATTTTCATTACCTATTTCTATTACATGATAAAGAAAAGTTATTAAAGAATATAAAAGAAAAAAAGTTATATTGATGCAAAGAATATAAAAGTTATAAAAGATATATTGTGAGCGTTACTTTATAAAATAAAGTATAGCGCAAAGGTTAAATATCCTCTAATTTTTATGTGTTATTTTTTCTTAATTTGTAGTCTACTATCAAAATCTTATTTTGAATTTTTAAGAAAACATAATGTGTTAATATAATTTAAAAAATTTCCCCGTGTATACGGCACGGGTTTACACACTAGTATTACATAATTTTCAATTTCTATTAACCTCGTTGAATTTGTTGTATAGGTTTTTGAAGGACAAAGGGAAGGTTGTAGAACGATTTATTGCTCTACATCATGTCACAGATACTACATCCGAGGCACTAAAGGATGCTCTTTTTGGTATTCTTGATCGTCACATGTTATCTATTTCAAGGATACGAGGGCAAGGATATGACGGCGCTTCAAATATGAGAGGTGAATTTAATGGTTTGCAAAGAAAAATTCTAGATGAAAACCCTTATGCTTTCTATGTCCATTGTTATGCTCATCGTTTGCAATTGGTGGTTGTATCCGTTGTTAGTAGTTGCTCATCTATTCATGATTTCTTTGAGTACATCTCTTTAATTGTAACCACATCTCTTTCATTAACCCACCTTGGCTTTTAGAATGTAGTGCGGTGGTTGAAATCACGAGTCAATTGTGGTTTTGATTGTCACGCGATACTACACCCAAACGAGACTTCTCCGATGGATATTTCAATGGGCCATGAGTCAATTATGCGCGTGTGGTATCCACTTGGAAAGTTGTAAACTTTGGGACCTTTTAGAACCCTTGTTACAAATGCAAAGAAAACCATAGTTCATACCTTGTGGGTGGCTTTTACCTTTGACTCCAACATTGTGATATCTCAACCAACCATGTTTGCTTATGTTTGTGCTTGTTGCATCATTACATTCCATACATCCATGCATCCATGAAAATCTCTTCCCATTGGTTTTTCAAAGGACTTAGAGGAATTTCTCTATAAACTTCACAATCATCATGGACCTTGAAAAAAGAGAAGGTTGCTTTTGAACAAAAAAGAAGAAGAAAAAAAATTTTCTTTTGATCATTTACAAACAAAAAAATGAGGTCCTTTATGATTCATATCCTAAAATCTTTTGAAAATCAAAAAGCTTTCTTTATCATGCATCATTTTGCATTCATGGTCTTCTTCAAAAAGTCTAAGCTTCATGTCTTTCTCTCAGTGGTCCGACGCTCTTGTCCAAAGTCAACTTGCAAGTCAACACTCGTGTTAATCAAAGGAAAAGAATGGAAGCAATTGAACAAGAGAACCATCAGCTCCGTGAACAAGTTGCTACACTTCAGTCCGATACAGATAGGTTGACTACTATGATGGAAACTTTATTGAATGTACAGAATCAGGCACCTCTGCCGCCTCTTCCTTCTCAAGCTTTGACAAGTACTGTGTTAGAGACTTTTAACTTCAATGAGAGTTTTCATCCCAATGTTTCTGGTATCCGGATTCCTGCTTTAACAGTTCCTCAAGTTACTGTGTCTGTCACGTCACCAATTTTGACTGTTCCAGTTCCTGTGGTTCACACTACACCACATGAGAATGAACCTGTTTACAATATCAAAGAAGCTGAAAGTGTTGGGGCATTCTCTGTGGGTGTTAAAAATCAGTTTGATGAGATACAACGTGAGATTCGTGCTCTCCGTGGAAAAGATTTGTTTGGAAAGAGTGCTCATGAGCTTTGTCTAGTGCCGAATGTGAAGTTTCCGCCTAAGTTCAAAGTACCCGAGTTTGAAAAGTATAAAGGGAACTCTTGTCCTCAGTTGCATCTTGTGATGTATGCTAGAAAGATGTGTGCTCTAACAAAGGATGACCAGTTGCTAATTTATTGCTTCCAAGATAGTTTAACTGGTGTTGCTTTAAAATGGTACATGAGTCTGGTTAGTGCCAACATCAAAACTTTCAATGATCTGTGTGAGGCTTTCGTCAGCCAGTACAAGTACAATGTGGATATGGCACCAGATAGAGATCAGCTTCGAGCCATGGCTCAGAAAGACAAGGAAACTTTCAAGGAATATGCTCAGAGATGGAGAGGAGTTGCTGCTCAGATTAGCCCACCTCTTGAGGAAAAAGAGATGGCTAAAATTTTCCTGAAAACTCTTGATACTTTCTACTATGACAAAATGGTTGCCAGTGCGCTTCATGATTTCACCGACATGGTAGATGTAGGTATGCACATTGAGGAAGCTCTCCGAGAAGGACGTTTAACAAGAGAGACTGCTTTTTCCATAAATGCAAGAGAGTTTGGGTCGGGCTTTGATACAAAGAAAGAACAAGAAGCGAGTATGGTGACTCATGGGAAGCCAAAGAAGAACAAACAACAACATGTTGCTGCTGTAACTTCTGCTACTGATACTGCTCCAAAAAAGGCACCTCTGTTTGAACCGATCCCTATGTTGTACGCAGATTTGCTTCCTCTTTTGCTTGAGAAGAATTTTGTTCAAACTAAAGCACCTCCTAAGATACCTGCAATATTACCAAGGTGGTACAAGTCTGATCGATTCTGTGCTTTCCATCAAGGGGCACCTGGCCATGATATCGAACACTGTTTTCCTTTGAAAGCTGAAGTCCGGAAGATGATTGAGGATAACAAACTTTATTTCAGGGGTACAGACCCGGTTTTTGTGATACATTAAGTGGTTAGTTGCAATCTAGTTTGCCGTTGATATTACTTTTGCTACAATCGTCCAGTTGAAGTCGGTGATACTAGGAAGCTCCTCCCTATGGTCGCTAGGCTTTTATTTCTTTCTTGTCAAGCATTTGTTTGCTTTTAAAATTATGTCTTTTATCAAGTACTTTCAATACAATAAACATGCATGTTTCTTAATCAATTCATTCATATTCACTCTTTTCTTGCTTTATTACTTACAAACTTGGAGCGAGGATGATGAAAATAAATAACTGATTTTTGCTGATATATGCTTTCAATGGTGAAAAATCTAGTTGATGATGTAAGGCATTGCTTCACTTCCTTACACTGCTTCATGCAAAAAACAAAAAAAAATTGGCAAAAAATATTTCATGCTAAATTGAGCCGTTCTTACATGTGTTTCGTTGTTATTTGATTCTCCCAGTTTCTTGAGATGCACCTTTTTATGAAAAAACAAACAATTTTGGTTTGACACTTGACATGACACTTTAAGAGTATATAGGTTGTTTTGCATTTTAGGCTATATTTTGAAGATTTAGTGATGATTCAATAAAATCGGTACTGTCTTAACATCTTAGACTCTCAGAAGTATGCAAGATTAATTTGAGTACTGATTTTGACAAAGTCTTGAATTTAAGTTTTAAGGTAACTCTTAGTAGTTTATCTTAGCAGTCGGCACCATCTTGGGCACAAACTAAGTGGGAAATCGATGAACATAAGTGAATGATCCAGAAATGAAAGTTTGTATACTTTGGTTGATTTTAAAAGTGGGAATGCACTTATTAAGTTAGACGACCCTCACTCGGTCGTTTAACCCAACAGTTGTTGAATATACAAAGAAAACCATTGAAAGTGCACCCATCAGTGGTTGGTTCAAAGGAGTCTGATTCTGAACTTGGTAGGGCGGGTTACGATCCGATCCCCCACAACTGCATTTGGGAAAAAGAAAAAGGGGTTTACCAAACTTATGTTATCAGCACCCCTCGGTATATGATCATAATCACTAACAGATTTCCTGCCATGTGCGTGTACAAGATAACGGGCTTAATGTGATTGCACTTGAATGAAAAGGGTGATTAAAACTTTAAGCAAAAGTTAGAGTTATAATGAAATACTTCAGATTTGTTTTCATATTATGGAAGTCTTTGACTGCAATGTGTGGTTTTGCATTACTACAGTACTCTTGGTTTTGATATCAATTACTTGATTTTCTTATCTAGCCGGCAACCACGTATGATTAGAGCTGTCGTGTCCTGTTTTCAAACATGTGCTAAAAAGAGTTACTACTTTTTATGCTTAAGGACAAGCAATGTACAAGTATGGAGGAATTTGATAACACAAATTTATATCATTTCTTGGCTTGATTTACATGAATTTTTGCATGCTTTAATACTCAAAAGACTTAAGTGAAGTCAGGTTCACTATGAAGGCATATTCAGCAAGTTTATTGTTACGCTGACTCCTCCTGTTTGTTTAATCAGTAATCATCTGTTGTACACACCATATGTGTTTCCATTCAAAAATGCAAAAAATATATATGTTCAGTTTCAAAAAAGGTTTCAATTTCAAAAAACTTACATGTGCATTTTATCAAAAAAAAAATTTTCAAAAGAAATAATTTCACTTGCAAATTAATACTTGACATCGAAGAAATTTGAGCTATAGTCTGATCAAAGCCAAAGCTGATTTGAGGCACTCCTAGCTAGGGGCAAGTTATCTATGGATTCTGCCAATCAGGGGCAAAAAAAAAAAAAGTTGAATATCCTGCTAATCAAAGTTGAAAGTGGTTCAAGGTTTGGTTACACTACAAACATCAGTTGATCAGGGGCATACCTTTCAAGGTTTCAAACACTTGGGGCATACTATGTCAAGATCATATCTTCCTCAATGGTTACATGCTGCGAAACATGACATAACCTTGGTTGTCAATACCATGGATGATAAAGAGTCTCCACTCTCAGTGCACGTTGTTGCAGTTAACAGATACAATGCCTAAGTGTAAAAGGTCAACCAGTCACGCTATTCGAGCAATTCTTTCAAAGATTTATTAGTCTAAAGCAAGGGCCAAGTCGGCTCCATTTTCTCAAGTTGTTCATCAACAGCAAACATGTTCTGTCTAAGAGAATGTCAACAGTCATCTCAAGAAGAGGGTACATCCCCGATGACAGTTGATCAAAATTTGTTTTGAATACAATCAAGTTTGAATACAGATCGTTCGGTTAAAACGGTCATTTCCAGAGAAGATGTTCCTTCTCCAAGAGGAGTTCTCTTGCTTCATCTACAGCAACATATACACATTGTCAAGATACTTTGAGTTGTACTGTGACGTTGACTTGTCTCTAGTCTCGCTCCTTCTGTCTGTCAGCAAATATTCACAACATACATACATGCATAACATGCATTCATACATGCATTCATACATATCATTTACATGTCATATACATTTACATCATTCCTACATTACTACATCATTTTACAAACTTTCTGTTTCTTTTGTCTTGTCCGTGTCTACAAAATAGAGTCGGGATGGACATGTTGTTCTCTCCAATTAGAGTGTCAGCTTAGGCAGATAAGTGTACACCTCTTGTTTCGAAAATTCCCCACTAGACTCTTCTCTTGTGGATGATGGTTGTTTCAGTTTTTCCTACAACAAAAAGGAAAAGTTCCAGTTGAATTTATTCTTCAATCGGACACAAAGTCTTGCTTTATTGTTTCCCTCCGATTTGTTCCCGGATTGGACATCTATTCAGAGCAACAAGTGACAAGTTTTCCACACAAGAAGCTTGTATCTCACCAGATACACTTTACAATTGCTCAGGTGGTTTTATCCCCAGTGAATCTTATCAAGACATATTACACAAAAGATCACACAAATCTTTTTCTCTACAAACACATATATTTTTTACAATCTAACCTATCTGCGTCTCTTTTGAAGTTCCCGGTAGAGTTATTGATTCTCATAGATGAGTATTACCTTTTATACACTATCATCATACGGTAGTTGGTAATATCTGGTCATTGTCTTTTATACACCATCACTCTGTTGGATGGTAGGCAGTGTCTCTCATCTTTTCATGTTACCCTTTAAGCTGTCGGTCAAGCGATAGTAGGTAATATTTGATCATTATCCTTTAAGTTACCATTTTTTTTGTGGTAGTAGATAATGTATCATCTTTTCACATTATCCTTTAAGCTGTCGGTGTTCGATAGTAGATAATGTCATCTTTTCATGTTACCCTTTAAGCTGTCGATCAAGCGATAGTAGGTAATATTTGATCATTATCCTTTAAGTTACCATTTGTTTGTGGTAGTAGATAATGTATCATCTTTTCACATCATCCTTTAAGCTGTCGGTGTTCGATAGTAGATAATGTCATCTTTTCATGTTACCCTTTAAGCTGTCGATCAAGCGATAGTAGGTAATATTTGATCATTATCCTTTAAGTTACCATTTGTTTGTGGTAGTAGATAATGTATCATCTTTTCACATCATCCTTTAAGCTGTCGGTGTTCGATAGTAGATAATGTCATCTTTTCATGTTACCCTTTAAGCTGTCGGTCAGTCGATAGTTTGATGATATTTTCAATGTTGTATGTCAGAGTACAATGTTCTTGCTGTCGGTCAGTCGATAGTCGATAATATTCTCCCCAGTGTTTTACTTTGTTCCCCAGTGGAGTTCATTCTCCCAATAGGCTCTGGGTATATCTTGTTTTTTGCTCAATCGGGCCATGTTTTGTTCTTCATCTGTGGAGTCTTAGCTATGTCTGTCTTTTTATCATTTCATACAAAATTCAAAAAAATCATCATCTGCATTTCCTGCATTCATATTTGCATCATAAGCATTGTTTGAGGATTTTAGGTCCAAAAATGGTGCACGTGTTATATTTAAGTCTCTTCAATCCCGTCTAAACAAAGATTTTAATCTTCATTTCTCCGATTGAAGAAACTTAAATAGGGGCAGCTGTAGTACCCCAATTTTGGACCTACAAATCTAATTTTGTATTTCTTGCATAAAAATAGACAAAAAAACATTTTATTTCTTTTTCATGCATTTTTCTTTCTTTTTTCATATTTTTATCACTTTTCTTAAATTTTCTTTCTAAATATTTCATTTTTTATTTTGTTTATTTTAAATAGTTAGTATTTTAGCGTAAAGGTCCAAAAATATCAAAAAAAGTTTCTTTTTTTATTTTACGCGCATTTTCTACATATTTCAAATATCAAAAAATATTTACATCTACATTTTTTTTTATTTCCATCCATTTTAGTTCAATTTATTTTCATTTACAAATATGCCAAGAAGAGAAGGAGTAGAGCACAAGTTGCCCTATCTCATAACTCATCAATATCATCTTTTTATCTCTTTTAAAATAAATAAAAATAGTTGTCACCACCTCACAAAAAATCTCTAGCATAGACCAATGACATTGTGCCACCTCATCTCATTCTCATCATAAACCAATTTCCCAATTAAAAATAAATCAAAATATTACCATTTTATCATTTTACCAAATTATCCTATCATTTCTATAATTATTACATCAATACCATTTACCCTAATTTTCATCTATAAATACAACTCTCACATCACTCATTCAATCATCCACAATTCACAAAAAAAATCACCACCAACCACAATTCTCCAATTCCCCAATCACAAATCAAAAAAAAATAACAAAAAAAAATAAAAAGGAAGAAAGAGGTTTACGTGAGGTAAACCAGTATCAACAACATCACCATTTTCACCATCCATCTTCAATCTCTTTCACACTAATCTCTAATCAAATCAAAACTTCAACCAAGTATCAATTCATTTCCTCCAATCAATATTCAATCATCTCCAGAACCACAAAACCACAACATATCGCGAGCAGAAACGTGACTACAAAACCAAACCGAAACCAAGTTTAAACCAAAACTTGAGGTAATGATTTTGATCGATTTGTAACTCTGTTTTCAACGATTCTTGGCCCAGTGAACTCGCAAACACACAAGGAATCTGATGTACATATCAGTTTTCCTCAATTTTGCGTACAAACCATTTATGATTTTTTAGATCCGAACTTTGACTGCTTTTAATTTAAGATCTAAACGTTTTTCGTAAAAAATAACTGCATATTCATGTTCAACGTGAAAAATCCTATGAAATCGACTATTTACTTGTATGATTTGGTTCGGATTTGAGTTTATATTGTTTGATTCAAAGCATTTTGAACTTCCATGGCTTTTTTTTTTTCTTTTTCTTCACGATGAAGAAGACAGATCATGATATACACTGTATTTTGCAACTTTTAATCTGGTACGTTTGATCTGTTCTTTTAAATCTGATCACATGATTCACAGATCAAATCAGGCTTGTCTGATGAAGATCTAACGAAGATGGTCATAAGGCTTACTGTGTGGTCGCGCGCGTGAACCGTATTGGATCAGAGATCTGGTTCGGTTCAACCATGGGGTTGAACCAGATGAATCGATCCGGTTCAGGCTTTGGTCCGGTTCATTTCGTTTGGGCCTCCTTGGGCCTCTGTTTCTGTTTTTTTTTTTTTTTTTTTCTCTTTATTTTCTGCACCTCCCTTAATACTATTGCACCCTCTCTGTTTTGTTTATTTATTTTCTTTCATGTCATTTTATTTTTATTTTTGCATCTATCTTCTTTATCTTCTTTATTTATTTTATGTCATGCAATTTATTTTATATCATTTTAATTTCTTGCAATTTATTTTTGTTATTTTAGTTATGCAATTTACTTTATGCATTTTTATTTTAGTCATTTATATTTTATGTCATTGTTGTCATTGCACTATCTCTTGCTTTCTCTTTGATTATTATCATGGTTATGAATTTTGGATTAAAACTATACCTTAGCAATTGGAGGCGGACTTTAGAATTAGAACTTAAACTTTAGGATTTCTCTTAGTTTTAGTTTTTTTTAGATAGTTTTTTTTAGGTAGTTTTTCTTACTTCGTCTATAATTCATTTTAACTTGTAAATATTGCATAGCATTAAAATGTTGCATTCATTCATGTTTATTTTATCGCAAAGCTTTTAGAATGTATTTAGGAGTGATGTAACCCCAAAGTGGAAGTAGAAAATTGCATTGCATGCATCTTTATTTTTTTATCGCTTTCCGCAATCGCTAAAATAACCAAGTAAACGCGACTTTTCATTTCCAAAGAGGTACGACTAGTAATTTTCTCTAGAAAAATAGAAAAACAACATAAAAACATCTTCTCCCTCTAAATAAACTTCTTTAGTCCAAATACCCATTAGTCGCACGTTTAGACTTAGGTTTATTTTCAAACACTTTACTTTAATGTTATAACCTTCTTTTCTCATCTATACTCTCCACTAATCACACACGATTCTCTCTAAACAAATTCTCCCTCCAATTCTTACCATTTTCACCCTCATTTTCTTAAGCACATTAAAAGCAATAAAAAATAATAAACTAGAGGTTACCATAGAATACTATGGACGTTTAGGATGCTAATACCTTCCCTAGGCGTAACTAACCCCCGAGCTTAGAATCTCTCTTTTTAAACGGTTTTCGACACTTTCCCCTCATTGGAAATGAAAGGTCAATGTTAGTGGTGGAAATCCCAAAATCCCCGCAACAGGCGCGAAAACTTTGGTTATGAAGTCTTCACCAAAGACGGATTTACAGATTGGAAGCATGCTACTAGAGGCTTAAAAGATCATGTTGGTAATCATAATAGTGTGCACAACTCATGTATCAAGCACTATGATGATCATATTAATCAAAGACAAAGTGTGGCAAGTAAGTTTGCTAGAGCAACTAAAGAATCAGAAGAGTTGTATAAAATCCGTTTGACTTGTTCTGTAGATTGTGTAAGATATCTCATATCACAAGGCTTGGCTTTCCGTGGCCATGATGAATCATCTAGTTCTCTAAACAAGGGAAATTTTAAAGAGATGTTAGAGTTTGTAAAATCTAGGAATGAACAAGTGAGATTAGCTTTTGAAAAAGGGGGAAAAAGGGAGCAAATGATTTGCAGCGAAATTCAACATGATCTTACAAGCTCTTGTGCACATGAAGTTACCCAGGTGATTATGGAAGAGCTTGGTGATAGACAATTCTCCGTGCTTATTGATGAATCACGTGATATATCCGTCAAAGAGCAAATGGCGGTGATGTTGAGGTTAGTAGTTGTATGTTCCAATTTTCATTACCTATTTCTATTACATGATAAAGAAAAGTTATTAAAGAATATAAAAGAAAAAAAGTTATATTGATGCAAAGAATATAAAAGTTATAAAAGATATATTGTGAGCGTTACTTTATAAAATAAAGTATAGCGCAAAGGTTAAATATCCTCTAATTTTTATGTGTTATTTTTTCTTAATTTGTAGTCTACTATCAAAATCTTATTTTGAATTTTTAAGAAAACATAATGTGTTAATATAATTTAAAAAATTTCCCCGTGTATACGGCACGGGTTTACACACTAGTATTACATAATTTTCAATTTCTATTAACCTCGTTGAATTTGTTGTATAGGTTTTTGAAGGACAAAGGGAAGGTTGTAGAACGATTTATTGCTCTACATCATGTCACAGATACTACATCCGAGGCACTAAAGGATGCTCTTTTTGGTATTCTTGATCGTCACATGTTATCTATTTCAAGGATACGAGGGCAAGGATATGACGGCGCTTCAAATATGAGAGGTGAATTTAATGGTTTGCAAAGAAAAATTCTAGATGAAAACCCTTATGCTTTCTATGTCCATTGTTATGCTCATCGTTTGCAATTGGTGGTTGTATCCGTTGTTAGTAGTTGCTCATCTATTCATGATTTCTTTGAGTACATCTCTTTAATTGTAACCACAACAAGTGCATCTTGCAAGAGAAGGGATGCTTTGACGGAGGCACAACACAAGGATATTGTGGATAAACTTGAGAATGGTGAGATATCTTCGGGAAGGGGTTTGCACCAATCATCTAGTCTTGCAAGACCCGGAGATACTAGATGGGGTTCACATCATATTACCTTGCTTCGATTGGATCAGATGTGGTCCTCTGTATTAAAGGTGCTTAGTATGGTTGATAAAGATGGACGTGGACCATCTCAAGCGGCAGGTCTGATAGAAAAAATGGAGAGCTTTAAATTTGTTTTTATTTTGAAGCTTATGTTAAAGTTGTTTGGCATCACAAACGAGCTTTCAAAAATCTTGCAAGGAAAAGATCTTAATATTGTGCTTGCAATGGAGTTAATTAATGATGTCAAAGCTCGGTTGGCCACATTGAGAGAGAGTGGTTGGGATAATTTATTTGTTGTTGTCCAAGAATTTTGTGTTGCTAAAGGTATTCCTGTACTAAATATGGATGAAAAAATACCGCTTCAGGGTCGTTCAAGACTAGAAGGCATGATTGTCACTAATCTTCACCATTATCGTGCAGAGATTTTTTATGTTGCTATTGACAAAATATGTGTGGAGATGGATCACCGCTTTAATGAATGAAGTAACATTGTGCTTGATTGCTTCTCATGTCTTGACCCCAAGAACAATTTCTCCAAGTTTGATGTTGATAAGCTTGCTCGGCTTGCTGATATTTATCATGCAGACTTTTCTGATTTTGACCGTGGAACAATAAAGGAGCAACTTGATACTTATATACTTCATGTGAAAAGGCATGTTTCCTTTTCTACTTGTGAAGATGTTCAAAGTTTAGCTATGAAGATGGTTCAAACCGAGAAACATTTGATATTTCCATTGGTCTACAAACTTATTGAGTTGGCTTTGATATTGCCGGTTTCGACAGCATCTGTTGAAAGAGCTTTTTCAGCAATGAAAATTATCAAGTCTAACTTACGCAACAAGATTACCGATAAGTGGTTCAATGACTTGATGATATGTTACACCGAGCGGGAGATATTCAAATCACTTAATGATGTTGATATTATTCGATCATTCTCTGCAAAGAAGTCTCGGAAAGGGCATTTGCCTCGTGGTTTTATTTAGCGTATTATGTTATGTTTCATCTCTTTAATTTTAATTTTTTTGTTGACAAAGTGGTGAATCTCTCTTTTATTTTGATTTATGACTATATATATATATATGACTTATCCCGGTACTATGAATTTGCGATTAAAATTTTGCCCAGGTTCTATAAAATTCCAAACTACGCCACTGTGATGAAGAGCACCATTGGTTTGAGAGAGCAACTCCTTAATATCCTGGATCAACATGGCATAAATATGATACTTAACTTGTGGACCTTTGATGAGTTTAACACAGAATAAAGAGTCAGAGTAGCAAACAAGTTCATCAATATTCATGTCTTGGGCCAGCAAGAGGCCCCAAATCTGGAGCTCTTGATACCATGTTGAAAATAATAGGTGAATGTTATTATTGTGCTTTATTCCTTAGCTCAAGGCTGGTTTAAATAGAAAGAGTACAATTAATTCTCTCCTTAAATTAAGGAAAAAATAGTTACAAAGAGAATTAAAAGGAAATAATAGATAAATTTAGAATCTCTTAAAAATAACAAACTAAGAAACTAAATATTTTTCAATAAAAACTATCTCATAAATTTAATTGAGTCATGAATGTCCTTCGAGAAATTCATGACTCAATTAACTAATGGTCTGTTTGGATTGATGGAATGTGGTGGGATGAGATGGGGTGGAATGTGTTTATGTTCCATTGTTTGGTTTTGTAAATAATGAATGGGATGGGATGGTATGTGATGGAACTCATTCCATCCAATATCACTCATTCTTCCAATTTTCCATTCCGCCCAATTTGGGGTGTGTGCAACGGAATGGAATAAATTAATAATATAAATACAATTTTATCCCTATTTGTTTTACTCTTTTTTTTTTGAAAAGGCAAATAAAATAAAATAAAATAATTTGTTATTAAACTTTGTTTCTTCTCTCTCCCTCGCCTTATCTTCTTCTGTAACCAATTTTTTTTGGTACAAACCAATTTTATTTTTTGAGGCAACAAACCAATTTTATATTAGTGTATTTTACCTCCCTAATCTTCGCTTCTTCTGCAACCAATTTGTTTTTTTTGTACAAATCAATTTTATTATTCTTGTTTTTTTGACTAAAATTTTATTATTCTTGTTATTATATTAGTGTATGAAAAAAAAACACATCATATATACTCTTCTTCTCTTCGTTTTTTATTAAATTAGTACTACTCCCTCCGTCCCAAAACTATTGTCTTTTTAGAGTTATGCACGTAGATTAAGAAACAACAAAGATTGAGAAGTTAAGTCTCTTTTACCCTTGCTTTATTAAGAAAGAGAAATTATATTTAATTAATGTTTAAAGTTTTGTAAGGATACAAATGGTAAACTAACTTTAATTTTACATTTGTTTCCGAAAAGGACAATAGTTTTGGGACAAAATTAAAAAGCTAAAAGGACAATAGTTTCGGGACGGAGGGAGTACTATTTAGTCTGACAATATATACGGCAATAGTATTATTTTAATATATGATAATACATTTTTTTTACCAATAAGGTAGTGTTTTTTTGTAGAATAAGATAGTGGCTTTGGCTACTTGTCGATCTTTTTTAATTGGTTGAGTTGAGTAGAAAATGTACAATATTAAGATTTTATAAATAAAGGGTATAATTGGAATAAAAAAGTTATAACTCATTCCATTCCGTTCACTTTCCAAACAATGGAGTGGGAAATTTGTTCCACTCCATCATTAAATATCCAAACAATAGAATGGAATCTATATTCCATTCCGTTCTATTTCGTTCCATTTCATTCCGCTCCATTTTATACCATCAATTCAAACAGACTCTAAGGTTATGATCTTGCAGTTTTAATCTATGATAGATTAGAGCTAATTTTGCATGACTAAGGAATTGTAGTGAATAAATGGCCGTACACTAGAGTGAGAGTAAGAAAATCATGTCATTGTCATTTTAAGATTTGTGAGAATTCCATCGAAATGTTTGAAGTGAAGTTGTGATGTTATATGATTGCAATTTGCAATTGAAATAACCATGAAGGATTTAGAAGCTTTAATTTCATAAAGAAATAGGAAGCAAATGAAAGCCCAAAAACACTGATTTTTTAAAAGTTAGGATTTTGAAAGAAAACGTGTTAACTCTAAAATTGAATTGTTTTATATGAAATTAGCAATATTATAAGAGTAATGTGATGTGATCAAGCGGATTTTTGAAAGAAAAAAAGGGTTTTGCCTACCCACGGAACAAAGCGAGGATTGGAACAGATAATAATCTATTACTAGCAAAATACTCGTGCGATGCACGGGTCTTTAATTATTAATAGTAGTCAAATAAAGTCGATATGATAAAATATTGAAAATTTATGAATATTTGGAACTGTTTTAATGAAACATTTGTATTTCATCTCGTTGTAGATTTTATATTTTTATATATGTAGATGCAATTTATTATATCTCGTATATTTTTATCAGTGACAAATATTTATTTTTTGTTAATGTTATATATTAGTGACATATATTTTGTTCACTTTTACAAATTTTAAAGTTTTCTTAATGAAATTTTAAAGTATGTTAGTTAAATATATTTATTTTAATTATATTTCACGTTAAGTGTTATTTTAACGTGGCGAAAATTTATTAAATGATATTTTAAATATCAATATTAATACAATATTTCTTACTTAAAAAAAACGATATTTGAATATTGTCCTGTGCTCGTTGAAAATTTTATATGCTTATATTTGTGTTTACAAACATTTTTGTTGTATTTGTCGAATTTATTCAAATATTGTTTCTCAGTGACAAACACTCATCATGTGTTTTTTTTTATAACTTTAAAGGTTACAAAGACTCATCTTGTCACATTTTTATTTATTTATCAATGAAATATATTTGTCCCGTATTTTTAATTAATATCAACTAATGTACAATTATATAAATTCAAATAAACAGATTTCCGAGTCCACACTAATAATGAATCACAATGATAATATGCTATTAAAATAAATCATAATAAAATGTTGGACATTCGTTAATGAGAGTGAAAATATGAAGTAGATAATGGAAAAATGATAAATAGAGAGATGTAAAATATATTTATCGAAAAAGTGAAAATAAAATTGTGTATTAAGATAGATGATTTGAATTTAAATATTAAATTAAAAAATAAAAAATAAAAAAAGTTAGAAAAAAAATAAATTAATGAAAAATTGAAAAATGGGAGAGAGAGAGAGAGAGAGAGAGAGAGAGAGAGAGAGAATAATAAATAACAAAAAAATAAGAAAGAGTAAAGAGTGGTGGAAAGAGAAATAATAAAAATTTAAAAAGTAAGAAAGAGAATATAAAATAAAATAATAATAAAAAAGTAATTAAGAGTGATTTGACACAAAATGATAAAAGATTTGGAACTTCACTAAACTTTGTGAGGGTAAATAAGGAACTTTGGTAGTCATTAGCTTTATTATAGTAGTAGTAGATTATTATTATTATTATTATTATTATTATTATTAAATTTTCGTCAACCGATCAATCAAAAAAATCCACATATAGTAAAATCTCGTTAAATTAATATTCTGTAAATTAATAAATTCTCGTTAAATAATAAAGTTGTCCGGTCCCGAGTTGGGTCAGTGTAAAAAATTGAAAAATTCGATAAAATAATAAGATAATAATTTTTCGGGATATCCCTTTTGTAATTTTTGGTCCCAAAAAAATCATAAATTAATAATTCATAGAAACTGAAAAAAAAAATATATTACACTCTATTAAAATATGATTCAATAGTTGTCTGTTTTCTTTTAAAGTTCAAGTCTATTTGGAACTCATCTATAACTTTTCTTATTACATCAAATAGCTCATGTGTTGTATTTTTGTATTGTATCATAAAGTTGTGAAGAATGTTTGACGCCATAAGTGCTTCCTTTCACGTAATAGGCTCCAAAGACACCGTATCATTTTTGCCGTTAAAAACTCTTTAAATTAATAATTATTAATTTATCGATAAATTAATAACTCTCTAAATTAATAAATTTCTTCGATCCTGACTCTATTAATTTAAAGAGATTTTACTGTATATTGTTTTAAATCAATCTAAAAAACAACAATGTCAATCAAAGAACGAACTATGACAATTTTAATAATAGGGGAATTTGTATCAAAACAATCTATTACAATTTTAAAATAGGCAAATTGTATCAAAATAGTAGATTTCTTTTGTTTGTATCAATTTTTCATGTCCATTTACATCTAATGTCTTTTTAAATATCCATTTAAATCAGTTAAGTGCACTATAGGCAAGTCTTTTTGGAATCCTAGGTATGATGGGTTCTAAGTTACTATTAAATGCCTCTTTACAAAAATTAGGTATATAAAAAAAAAATTAAAAGATATTCTATTGGCCTCTTGGTAAGTCTTGGCACCAACCGCAATTTATTGTGTTTTAGGTAAACCATTTGAGGCCACTATGAAGCTCCACTTTCTCTAAAATAGGAAGAGAACAGCAATTTTCTAAACCACGAGTCCACGACCATTCTTGATTTCTTTCTCTACTCTGTGTCGACATTCAAAGCACGAATTTAATTACATAAATGTAGTGTAGTGGAGTTTTTGGAATTTTATAACTTTTAATTTTTTGATCTTGCAATTTGCTTTTTTAAAAATATATTTTTTAATAATTTTTTTTTATGGAATATATTTTTTTTCAGAAAATAAAATTAACCATGATTTGGTTTTTAAGATTATATTTTTTGAAAATATATTATAATAAGGGCTTTGGGTCCTTTTTATATTATAAAGGAGGCTTACTCATTTTAGTTAGATGGACTCATTTTAGTTTAGTGTATTTTGGGCCCATCATGCGGGTCTGCGCAGAGATGTCCTTGGCTACACCAATTGACAGCTCTAAATAGAAGTTATCGCCTCATTATAGATTTTAGGTTGTTCTTCTCAATAAGAAAAATAGACTTTAGTTTTTTATTTATAAATTAAAAGAAGTCATTGTATTTTTTACTTATTTAAATAGAAGATTTTTAAATTACTCCTTTAATTTATTTATTTTTTTGTTTTGACTCAACTCTTTTAATTTATAAAAATTGCAAAGTGAAACATATACATTTAATATGTTTCAGAGTCATATTATATGATTTAGAAACTTATTTTGAATATTTTAAAATTTTAATTCAATTATATAAAAGCTCTAACTTTTATCTCATGATTCGTAGAAAATTGAAATACCAAACATTAAGGTTATCATATAAAGAAAACAAAAATATTAACTACAAGAAATAAAATTTGTCTAAAACAAAAATGTTACAATATCTTATGCAAAGTACTTATATAAAAAAAGAACAGTTATTTACTAATAGATACATAATATTATTGTAATAATAAGGGTTAAAATTTACAATTGTTTTGTATTCTTAATATATATAATATTCATTGTCACATGATATGTATAACTCTTAAATTCATATTTAGTACGTGAATAGTTACAGAGAATAGATTAACAAATTTGTGTGTACAGTTGGTTGGTGGTGTTCTTTGTGATGAATATGAATGTAATGTTCTTTGTGATGGATATGCATATAGTTGTTTAGTGGTATTTTTCTTGTTGATTGATATTTGTTATTTTAAAAGTCATATTTAATAGATGATTGAAATTTCTAGCATATTAGTAACAGATGTTTTACGCGATGTGATGTTCCAACACGGTACTAACATGAAACACAAACAATAACAAAAAGTAAATGATTAAAAGACGAATAATACAGGTTATTTGTTAGCCCATTTCAGTACTCACACCTACTATGGGAGCTCTAAGCCATGAAGAAAATCCACTAAGCAAAATAGGAGACACACCAACCAGTGTATATCAGTCAATACAAAATAGGAGACACACTCCAATGAATAAGAACACACTCGTACTTAAAGACTTAATTAGAGTGAATTATACTAAGTGTCTGTTTCGCCCGGCTTTATTTTAGCTTTACTTCTCGTTTAAGTCATAAGTAGAGTCAAACACTTATTTTATGAAGGCTCTTATTAAAAAACTGTTGCTTAATATTAATGAAGAAAATATAGAGATTTGTATCTACAAAAAAAAAATCAAAATACACTATGTAAAAAGGAGATAAGTATAAAGTACAAACTATATCAAAATATTTTAGTTTAAAATACTAAAAAGAGATAAGTACTTTTAAATATAAAAAGAAAATTCCATACCAAAAAAATATAAAAAGAAAATTATCAAACAATTTTTACTTTATTTATAAATCTATTTTTATTACTTTTAAGCTTAAATCCGCTTTTACTCTTAAAACAAAACTGGGCCATTCAAGATTATCCGAGTTATTTGTTTAATTAAATTAGGTTCAAAACTAATTCTCAATCAAGATTATCCGAGTTATTTATTTTAAACGCTTAAAGTTTTATCTTTAATTGGAACAATCAAGATTATCATGAGAATTTCAATTACCTTAACTTACTCCCTCCGTCCCATTATATAAGCACTTTTACTACAAAAATCTAGTCTCAAAATATAAGCTCCTTTACAATTTTTGTATTCCAATGCAACTTAGTAGTAATAATTAGGGGTATGTGTAAGCAAAAAAGTAATAAAAATACCTAGTAAATTGTAAAGGGGCTTATATTTTGAGACTAGACTTTTGTAGTAAAGGTGCTTATATAATGGGAAGGAGAGAGTATTTTTTTTGACAATTTTATGGATAAAATAATACCTTAATTTCATATTTTTTATAATTTTTATTTTGGTGCATTAGAATGATAAATGCTTCAGCTATGATTTGAACTCAGGACCTCCCACTACCCAACTCATGTTCCCCCAGCTCTTACCACTTGAGCTATACTACAGAGACTTTTTGTTGATAATTAAATAATACCTTAAATTTCAATCTAATTTTTGAAATATCAACATCATTATTATAAACCAAACTTTTAAAAAAAAAAAATTTAAATGTAAATGTTGTTGAGAAAATAAAATAGTAACAAATTTTTTAAATATTCAATCGAAATAACAAAAATAATAAGACTAAGAAAAATATAACCGTATTGCCAAGCCAATTTCAATTCATGGTAAATACCACACATTTCAGCCCACAACACATTACAATTGTCATGTTTGCGGGTAAATTCAACAATCCACCTTCCATTATCCTCTCTTAACAAATATATCATTATCCTGCATCTGACAAAAGTTGTATCTTATAACGTTTGTAACATTCTCTCTATTTTAAAACACATTCACCACATCTTTAGCAAAATGAAGAATTGGTTGATCTGATCTTTTGAATTCATCTTCAAAAATATGTTTTGCTGTTTCTTTGTTGTCATGTATTTTGATCAAACAATATGTTAGGCAAGATATCGAGACGTCTTGCTAACAGAGGTCTGTGACATGTTGCCTCTGGTAGAGCACACCAATTGATCTTATGTGCAATTTTCAATCACATGCCTTAAGGAATTGTTTGTTACTAACTTAGAGATAAAGAATCAAATATTCAGACGTGCTCAGGTCGAGTATATCTCTTAAGTTCTTTTGTTTGGTGCAATTTTGTTTGAAAAGATTGAAGACAAATAATTCAAACAAAAAGATAAGTTTTGTTGAAGGAGAAATATATTCATAAGTGATTTGCAACAAACTTTTGTTGAAGGATTTGCAACAAACTTTTGAAGTAAATCTTCTACTGAAGCTTGAAGCCCAAGGTCCATCAAACTACTATATATAGAGGTTCAAGCTCCACAACAACACTCACCGATTTAGAGAGATCAAAGCTAAGAATTTCTTAGAGTTAAATTGAGTCTTTGTTTGTGTTTTATTCTTGTTGTTGTCGTTGTGGTAAATCGTGCAATGGCTTTGTACCAGCTTAACGAGCTGAGAATAGTTCCTCCAATTGGGGCAATTGGTTGAGGGAGAGTCACATATTTAGGGGGAGTCCTAAATAATTTCATTTGGATAGTTTTAGTGAGAGGCCTTGAATATGGGCTATTCAAATAAGACCTAGAGACTAGGAACTACGGTATAGTGAACGTAATTCTCCTGGATTGGTATCCCTCAGATTAGGTGTTTTGACACTGAACTAGATAAACAATTACTTGTGTTCTTTTACTGCTTTCTGCACTTTATTACTGTTATACTGTCGTGCCATAAAGTTGAGCAAGTTGTCGAAGCATCTTGCTTAATAGCTTTCCCACCGGGGATCTAGAATTTCATGTTTATTCCGCCAAACATCCAACAAGTAATACTGGTGGTCATTTATCTTATTTATCTGTAACATTTTAGTCATTTATGTTTTATGTTTCTCATTTAGGTCCTTTATCTTAATTTATTTGTAACACATTAGTTCTTTATCTTTTTTGAATTTTAATAAAAATGTATTTTAAAAATAAGTTTTCAACATTTTTTAAATAAAAAAACAAGGAAAAGGGGTTTATATGTGTATATTATAAAAGATAAATGACCTAAATGGGAAACAAAAAAGATAAAGAACTAAATTGTTACAAATAAATAAGATAAATTGTAACACGTTTGTCAAAAAGACATATTTTTTGGTTTTAATTTTGTTTTTTAAATACCATATATGTAATAATTAGTCAAAAATTTCAACGAGGGCTAACAAATGTAAAATGATGTAAATTTGAGGGGTCAAAATCGAGCAATTAAAACTTCAGGGGATAAAATTGAACAATTGTAAAACTTATAGGAGGTCAAAACCGCACAATTGTAAAACTTGGGAAAACAAAACTGCATTTAAGCAATAAAACTATCGTTCATCTAAGTTACCTTTTTGATGGTATGTTTTCAATTTAATCCAGAGATTGAACTGAAGTTGGTGATTTACTTCATCAAAGCACGAATTTCAGAAGAACACGGTTCAATTTTTAGGTTGAACAATTTATTCATCATAATTTACTAGAGTTTTTTTCTTTTAGAATCAGAAGGTTAATGCCAAAAAAATAATTTTGAAGTTTTCAATTTTATATAGGTCTTTTCCACGCTTAACTATTTCTTTATCTCTTGAATGCTTTCATTTTCAAGTTGTATCTAAGATGTCGATTGTTTAGATTGTAGCTTATAGCACAAACACATATCATGATAATTAAAAAGTTATATATAAGTTTACTTAATTTATTTTTATAACAAAAGATAAAAGAAAGATAAATTATTTTTACATATGTCAAGAGCAGTTTTTGTAAGGTACATCAGAGAAATTATAAAATTAAACCTGAAAAATTTTTGTCAAAAAAAAATAAAAATTAAACCTGTTAAAAGCTTATCAAAATTATCATAAGCTATTTTCATAAGTTCTCTCACAGATAGCTTAACAAAAGTTATTGATTTTTTGTATTGCAACTTATTGCACAAACACATATCACGATAAACACTTATATATATATATATAATTATTTTTTATAGCAAAAGATAAAATAAGATAAATTATTTTTACATAAATATATGTTAAGAGCTATTTTTATAAGGTACATAGAAGAAATTATAAAATTAAACTTGAAAAAAGCTTATCATAAGCTATAATATTCCAGATAGTTTACCAAAACTTATGTTGGTAAATAAACTCAAATAAACCAATTCAAACAAGTTCTAAATGATAAAAGCTTTACTTTGCAATTTGAAAACTTTACTAAATAAGATATAAAATAGTCATTAAGTTATTGTTATTAATAATAATTATGTTTAATTACAGATTCAGTCAACTATTTTTACTCATTCGCGACGTAGTCCCTCTATTTTAAAACTATTCAGTTTTAGTCTCTCCAATATATTTTACACTTAAAAATAGTGATTAACCATATTTTACAAGAAGTGACCTACAATCTATTGAATCTAATGATATTGAATGATCAAAAGTAAGTTCTGAAAAAAAAAAAACATATTCATTAAAACTTTGGTTTAAATTTCACAAATTATACATATTTGTAATTTAATTAATGAAATGTAAACAATTAATCCATTTGAATAAACCTAGATCATTAATTTTGTTATTTCATTTAAAATATATTAAATCACTATTTTTAAATATAAAAATCCAATGGAGACTAAAATTGATTTATTTTAAAATAGATAAATCAATTTCACGATTGAGTGAAAATAGGGAACACACATTGTAATTAAGTCAAATAATTTTCTTTCTCAATTAAAAAAAAAAGTGCCCACACACTTATCCTAGCATTCTTATCATTGCAACATTGTTCAATAGTTCCTATAAACTATTGACAATAAAAAATTCAGTCTCCCACAAGCTTAAAAGTAAGGTAATTTTCAATCACAAATTAAATATTTCTCTATTTTGTATATTCAATTGAATTTTATGGTTTTCATTATCTATCTAATTCTTATTATTGTCGAGTAAATGTCTAAACTTGTTATTAAAAAGATGAAAACATAGACCTAGGTTGAAGCGAGTCAATTCACACTTTCGATAGTTATGACTCTCGAAATCTTAAGATACATTTTGTCGAGGACAATGTAAATTGGATCACACTTGATGAAAAATCAATGATTATGAAGTGCATATAACCACTTACTAATTTATAAAACTGTAAAACTAACTCTTATAGTTTTTTTCATCATCATAAGCCGCATCGTCTCATTTGAATAGAAAAGGTCCATAGAGAAGAAAAACTAATCAGTTCAATTTCAATTTCAATGTTGGTCCTTTGGAATGTCAAGGTCTTTAAATACCGGACTGTCGACACCAACTCCCATGGCGTTTAGTCCATTATCAACATATATAACAGCACCTGTAATAGCCGATGCTAAGGGTGATGCCAAGAAAGCAGCAGTGTTGCCGACCTCCTCTGTTACAAATACTCGAAAGCGTAAGTAATTTGCATACCAAAAAGGTGGCAAATATTCATTTCAGAAAAGAAGAATTTAAGGGATGATAATACTACCTGCATGTAGTTCTTTCTGTAGTGGTGCGTTTGTAAATGAATAATCAATCATCATGTCAATGAAACCAATTGCTTTCGCAGCACGGCTACCAAGGGGACCTAACCAATCAAAACATTTTAAATCAATGATTGTCAACTAACATGTCTGGATACATAAGCTCATAATGAGCTCATGGCTTACAGCTTGTAGCTTATAAGCTCATTTTGAAAGAAAAAAAGACCTGTTTGGTAACCTTGTTCTCTCACAAGCTTATAGCTTCTTTTTTTTTGACGTACACAAGCTTATAGCTTAATAAGCTAATTCAATTAGTTTATAACTTAACCTTATAATTTTTTCTTCCAATTTTACTTCTGCCATCTTACTTGAAAAAAGAAATGCTTTCTTTCTTAGGTTATTGGGATATTTTGGTCTCTCCTAACTTAGCTTTTTTTTTTTTCATAAAAAAAATCTTACTTGAAAAAAATTAAATACAGTATTATTAATTAAACATATCTTTCTTTATGTCATTTCATATCTATAAATTAGTTTAACCGCTAATTTTATCAAATACTACAAATTCAATCAGTTAGCCTATCCACTATAAGCTAGCTATATTAGCTATCTTCTATTAACAGGGCAAGGTATGACACTGATAAGTGGAGAATGGAAAGTTTTAAAAATAAAGATATGATACAGAGACATCCAAATTATGATTTTCTCATCAATACATACATAGATCAGTAGTCAATATATGATGATGACCATTTTAAAAACAAAATTGTGATCAAATTGAATTATAAAGTTGTATCATATATTTGGTCAAAAAATGTTTCCTAATCCCTCTGAATAGTTTGACCTATAGTTTTTCGGTCTCCCTATATCTCTAACTTCTTTTCTTATTCATCATCATCCATCATACAGCTTAGTTTCAGTAATTTTGTCAACTGTGTGTGGAGTTCTAATGATTAGCATAGCATTATATTTTGTTTCAGTCATCACCACTTTGCAGGGAGTTAGATACAGACAATTCTATTGCTAGTTGTTAATTAAATACAACCAGAAATTAAAAGATTTTACAATATGAAAAGCCAGTAATACCTGCAGATATAGTATTGACTCTGATTCCTTTCTTTCTACCAGCTTCAAAAGCAAGCACCTGATAAATAAAATTACGAAAATCCAAAGACGGAGAAAGTTAGGAACATTAAAATAAATATTTATTGGTGCAACATTAAAATAAATAAATATTTATCACAGTTTGTAGAAAGAAAAAGCTAAACTCACTCTGGTATCACTTTCCAAGGCAGCTTTTGCTGAACTCATACCCCCGCCATATCTGCATATCAAACAGTTCAAAACGTTGTCAGTGATTTTTTTTATTAATTTACAAAATAACAGGTCTTTAGCAAATTAGACATACCCGGGAATAATCCTCTCAGAAGCAATATATGTTAGCGATAGCGAAGATCCACCTATAATCAAAAAAGACCGGTGAGAACAAATATATTGAAGGATTTAGAATCAAAATGTCATCTCTCTTAGGTAATGAACTTGCCTGGATTGATGATTGGAAGAAAGTGTTTTAGTAAAGAAATATAAGAGTAACTAGACGCGGACAATGCAGCTAGATATCCTTTACGGGATGTCTCGGACAATAGTTTACTGACCTATAACAGAATTGATTTGTTTGTTAAGATTCATTAGTCATTACAAAAATTAGGAAGAAATCTCATTACTATAATAATTATTTATACCTCGGGTCCATTAGCAAGTGAATGCACAAGTATATCAATAGTGCCGAAATCCTTCTTAACAGATTCAACAACTTCCTGTAAGGAAATACAAATGTACAGTAAACTTATGAGAAATATATATTATATGCAGCAAGCTGGACATAGTATTGTAACTGTAGAGATGTATAGAGAACAAAACGATCAATATATACCTGGACAGTCCAATTTGAAGCTCCAGCATAGCGCTTATTAGCTTTCACCTAAACAATTTTCACATAAAATGGATGATGATATGTTCTGTGCATAGCTTTTATATCTTTTGATGAAATATACGAATATTGATCCCTTACATCTTCTGGAACATCTTCAGGAGTGTCGTAGACTGCATCCAAGGGATACACTTTAATCTCCATCAATGAACCATCTTGTAACCTGAAAAATTGAAAGTTACCTGTTAGCAACAGAGTTAAATTTTTATTTACTGACAAAGGAAAATAAATATAGTAATGTTTAAATGTTATACTTCCGTGATTCGTCAAATTTTCCACGTCGTAGACTGGATTCAAATATATTTAGTGCCTACATTAAAACATTCATAGTTAGTACCCGAGTGCTTGTATAAATTGTTGCAGTAATATAACTTGAGTTCAGGGCGGTGTTGTCAACAACGAATCGCAGAAAATAGCGTTTGTTCAAATTCCGCTACACAACAATACTATAGCCGCTATTTGATAACATTTTGTACAAAATAATGTATTGCATACAGTGGAACAATAGAGACTTTTGTGAGTTCCGCTACGCTATAACACCATAGCGGGTATTTAACAACACTTACAGGTACCCATGTGCCAACAAGAATTTCAGCTCCTGCTTCTGCAAGAGATTTTGCTATGGCCCAGCCGTATCCATTGTCATCAGCCACGCCAGCAATAAAAGCCCTTTTGCCTACACATAACATTACTTTCAATGCAAATGACTCCTTTCAACGGTTTATTAATATGATTCAACAAGAAAAACTTGAAAGTAAAACACACCAGACATGACAAGTACGTAAACAAAAGCAAAATAGATATGGAGGATTCAGGGAAAAAATAGTTAAACCTCTCAAATCAATTGGCAATCCTGTAACTTGCTTGTTTGAACTAGACTCAGACATCGCCTTTGTTACGATTTTGTCGAATTTTAAGGTACATGATGTTGAGGCCTGTTGGAAGGGTTTCACCGATGCAACATGACAAACACCTCCTAGTTTATCACATGAGCCAACCTTAACCCTGCATCCAAGAATTGAAGGACCTAACTTTTGTGAAGAGGTAATCCTAGGCCTTGACATTGCAATTGAAATATTAGAAACTGTTGTTGTTGCCATTTCGAGTGACTTTAATCAGAATGTGGAATGGCTTAATCTGCACATAAAAACTAACATTAAAAACAGAAAATTATAATGCATTTTTCATAAGTCCAAAACCAATATTTAACAAACTTAATAGAAATCCCAAATAAGAAATAAGGACTACTTGAAAAAATGATCCAAATGATCAAAATGAAGCACGGATACAACCACAGACACACCGGACACGACACGGTCACTAACACGTCGACACTAATAATAATTTGATAAAATGAAATAATTCAATGTAATCAAATGTGTCGGTGTCAGACACGTGCCAGACACTGGAATACGCCTAATCCGAGAAGTATCCGTGCTTCATTTGAAATAAATTTCCCTGGTTATCCCAAAACATTTTATTGTTACAAACTTTGTCTCCAACTTCACATCAGACATTCCTTAGATTTTTTTTGAAGAAGTATAGTTCATTAGAACATTTTTTTCTGACAATATAGTTCATTAGAACTTATTTACAAGAAAACAAATCAAAAAATTTCAACCAATTAAAAGTATCTAAGAAAAACCCTTTATTACATTAGTCTCAGTCTCTCAGATTCCAACAAAAGTTTATTAATTTCATATTAACCCCTAAAAAAATAGAGAGAAAAAAAAAACAAGAAAACCCCACTTAATTTCAACTATTAGATCCAAACAAATTTCCACCATTGAGCCAAAATCTTGTTAAAAATTCCCAATGACAAATCATAATCAAAGTGTTTAAATCACAATAAACACATAAAACACTCTTCCTACATGTTTCACAATATAATAGAACCAACATTACACAATATAGAAAATAAACGAAAAAGAACAAGATCATGGAAAGTGAAGTGTTGTTACCTTTTGCTAACAAAAGGGATCAATGTGGAGAGAGAAATGAGAGAGAGTTTTGAAGTGGAAATGCAAAAAAACAGGGTTTGAGAAATAGAAATAAAACCTTGGAAGTGTGTTCGATGAAAACGATGTAGTTGTGTTTTTATGTGAAGTTGTTCAAAGTAGTTGGAGCATTGGAAGTGTCGAATGCTACGTAATGAAGCAGGCCCTGAAATTTGTTTTTCTTCGTGTTTGGATTTTTTTTAGCATTCTCTATTTTTTATGATTGGTTCTCCAATAAATTTGTGACTCTATTAATATTAATCTACTATAAATGTTTTTTAATTTGATCTATATGTGTTTTACTTTTTAGTGTTTTTATTTTTACAATTACTTTTTAATGTTTTTTTGATTTGGTCAATCGGAAGGAACAAATTAAAAAACAATTCTAAAGATAAGATTAATTTAAAATATTAATAAAGTCGAGAACTTATTTGAAAGTGATTTATAAAGATAGGACTGATTTGGTGGTTTACATCTTTTTTTTCTTATCAACCATAAAAAATAAAATGAATTAAAACTATTCTTATGAATTTTTTTTTCTTATGAGTTTAACTTGAGCAATCCATCTTTTCAGTTCCCTATTATCATTGACCACGTACTTGAGCAAGTTGTTTTGAGTTTCCATAGCAGACATCATTTTTGCTTGATTCCTTCTCATCCTAGCAATTTCTTTCTCAAGTTTTTGTTCAATTGATGCTTATGCCAGAACAATCTTTGGTCGTTCTTCAGCCTTCTTTTGTGGAAGAACATTTTCAGTAAATTGTTCAATTTCTTCTTGTTCAATTCTTTTCCTTTTTATTCCAGTAATGTTCTTAGAACCATCTTCAGTGTCTTTCTTGATATGACTCAAATTTTTGGCTTTGCAAAGCAAACAAGTATTTTCACTTTGTTCTTTTGACAGATTAATTCCCAGTTTGTCAAAGATAATAGTTAAAGTCATTCCATAAGGTAATCCTACTTTCTTAATTCCAGCCATAACAACATAAATCATGTGTTGCAAAATAATGTGAGGAAGGGAAAGCCTTCTACCTTTAATGAGGTGATGCATAACCAAGAGATCATTGTTAGACACTTTGTCCATGTTTCCTGATCTAGCGAGAATATTGTGTTGGCACATGTGATGCAGGAATTTGTACTCATGAAGAAGTTTTGAGGATGGTGGATTCTCCATTTGTGCACCTTCCTTGGTGAAGTATTTTGCCATAATTTCTTCTTTGCTGGTCTTCAGTTAAGAGAACCAATCACTTCCATATAGAGAGGTTCCCATCAGATGGGATTCCAAGTAAATCACCAATCCAAGTAAATCACTAATCTTGTACCAACAGAGGAAATGTGGATTCTTTGAATTGAAAAAAGGAAGTCCAACCTAGTGGTTCTGTGAACATCATTAGGTCAGCACCACTGTTCTTCAATTCTTCAATTTCAAAGAATTTTTCAGCAAGGACAGGTTTGTTTAACCAATAGTTTTCAAAAGCATCCCCTTAATCACTTTTGATCAGAGGTGTCCTTTTAGCTTTCTTTGCTGACACAGAAGCCTTCTCAGATTTCTTGTTGGAAGCAGAGGGTTGAGCTTTCTTTGCTGAGACAGTTTTTTGTCTTTTGACTTCATGGGTTGGTGATGGAGTTGGTTTGAGAGATGAGACAATTGAAGTTTTTTGCTCTTTTTCAACTGCATTGTTTACTTCCTTGTCTTCTTCTTCATCAAATGAGTGGATAAAAATAATTGTAGAATCATGTTGAATTTTCATACCAGTACCAATTCCAGAAATAATGCGAGCAGATCTTCTAACACGATGAGGATTGATAGATTTTGCCCTTTTTGTTTTTGACGTAGAAGCAATTTTTCTAAACTTTAAGTTAGAAATGGGTGGTGATGGAATAGGAGTAGTTGACTCAGAAATGTGTTTTGAAGGAGATTTGGGAATATCATCATTAGTGACAGGGTTTTGATTTTGATCATCTTCAAGAAAGGGTGAAGATGGTTGAGACATCATTTGAGTTTCTTCAAAATCAAATGATGGAGGTGAAGGTTTAGGATTTTGAGTGGGAGAAGAATTACCGGTTTGATTTACTTCATGGAAAATCGTTTCTTCAGCAGTTTCTTCCAAAATATCTTCCCCATTATCTTCCATATCCATTCTTATAGTGTCACTAGAGTGATTGGAACTTAAAGGCGAGTTAATGAGAGTTTCAGGAATGGAGAGAAGGTGGAATGGGTTTTGTTGGGATGTTGATTAATGGGAGATGACGGAGACGGAGGAGAAGACGATCTTGAAGTTGAGGGAGAAGATGGTAGAGTTATATTCCTTCTAGTTACTAATGTTTTTGCTCTAGCCATAGATGATAGTTAATGAGAGAAAGAAAACTGAAATTTATTTTTTGATTGAAGAGAGAAGATGGAGCGGTTTGCATAAGAGAAAGAGTAAAGTAACTTCTCTTGGAAGAAAATAAGCCTAGATTTAGGGTAGGTGTACTTGAGTTGACATAATTATGGTACTTTTACCATCTCTAAGGGTAGAGGAATAACTTAAAAGTACAACCATTGGTGTCTTAGAGTACCAATTTTCAAGTAATGATACTATTTACTTTTTGACCAAAAAGATTTAAACTAAGTATATATGTTTAAGTAAATTAAAAAGAAGAAAGTGTTGAGGAAAAATTCTAATTTGATGTTTTAAAGATAACAAACATTTTAATTATATTTTAAATGTAATTTTGGTCATTATGTTATCTAACAAGTGCTCCTGAGTGTTTTTAATAAGATAGGTGCCATTGAGCCTTTTAAACAAATTGAATTAAGTCCAAAGATTGATACACAAAGTTTCAGCATCATTTTTTTAATCAATCTTTGCTTAAGGCAATTTACTTATTTATTTTAAGTAGACAATGGACAAAGACAGAGAAGAAGCACTTTATATTGACTTTTCATCATCAAGATCTCTACAGCAAATAAATATTGTTTTGGCAAAGAATTTATTAAAGTCTTTCATATGACTTTCCTGTTGAAGCCAAACATAAATACACAAACATGTGCCAAAGAATATTTCTTGAGTTAAAAGAACATTTAATATCTCAAGAATATTATTATGATTGAAAATATCCTAGACCAAGGAGAAAGCAACAACAAGCCTATAACTCCTAGTGAACAAGTACTTACAAAAGAATATTAATGTTCATTCTTCAAGTAAAGGCTAGAAGATACAAAAATGAACTTGTACTTGCAAGGTACTACATCAAATCATACATTGACAATTGACAGCAAGAAAGATTTGTGGACAGTTGTCCCTACACCATTCTCCTATGTTTTTCAAAGATCAATCTTTGAAGGTACATATCATTCTTTCATAGTACAGATCAATCTTTGAAAGTGCAGAACATTCTTTGGAAGTATAAATGATTAGAGAATATTCTCTCATGATGATGAGGAAGACTATTCATGGCACAATCATTCTACACATGTCTATTATAAATCTACAACTTAACTTTGTTCCCAAGCAAAAGAAAGGACAATGCTAGCTCAGCATATACGCTCCCCTTAAAGAATGATATTTCATCAATCTTCCAGATCTTCCTTCATTAAATTTGAATGCAACGGCTAGTGCATCATTCTCTGCTCTTTTATTACATTCTCCAAAAAATAAGAGGCTACCTCACTCTATAAATAGAAGACATCTCAACAGAAGAATAGAAAGAGTTTCCAAGCAACTTCAAACATTGAATACTTGTCTTTGTGAACAAGATTTTCTACAAACTCTTCTCTGATCTCTTTCACTCCATAGCTCAAAACTTGCAACTGAATCGAGAAATATTTCTTGATTTTTAGAGAGATTTTTAGTTCCATTCGAAACTTTATAAACTAGGACTAGCTTATTGTTAAGTTTTTACATTCAAACAAACTCTTTGTAAAAGGAAAGAAAGATCTTGCTCTAGGGTATGTGACTACTTGTTTGAGAAAAGAAAGAAAGACCATCTCAGTATATAGGTGGCAGTTAAGCTGGTGAAAGCTTGAAATCACTTGATCTAGGTTTTAGATCAAGAGATCTTGAGAAACTTGAGATTGTAACATCTCAAAGAACATAGTGGAGATCCATACATGCTGTGGGAATTGGAAGTATCCTTTTTAAGAGTGAACTAGTATAAATTGCTTATTTGTATATCCTCTTTCCTTTACCTCTTTTATATTGTGCAATTTAATACAGTAAAGATCAATCTGAAAGATTGATCTCATAACGTTCTTTGAAACAACCTGGTAAATTGTTTAAAGAACATTCTTCTACACTTATAATATTAATTCGTACTTTTAATACTTATATTGAGTTATTGTTAAGTAACTAATTATACTAACAAATTTTTAAGTTTAATTTTTAAAAGGTTCACAATTCAAACCTCCCTTTCTTGTGAAAACTTTGCTACTTCAGAAAGTTCTTTGATCGTTCTTTGAACGTGTGATTTTATGACCAAAAGTGAAAGAATGTTCTTTGATCATTCGTTGAACTATGTTCTTTCATATTATGACCAAAAGTGAAAGAATGTTCTTTAATCATTCTTTCATTTATGATTGGGATTTTTAATGGTTTTCAATTTTTCTTTAATGAAATTAAAGTGATCCTCGACCAATGCTTTAGTAAAGAAAATTAGCTAATTGATTTTGAAATTTTTGGCGTATTGCTTATAATATATGTTATGTGGATAATGTGCGGCATGATGTGGGCACATCATCCAAACGTGTAATACAAGTAAATAAAATAACAAATAATAAAAGCAGTAAATAACACAAGGAAATTGTTAACCCAGTTCGGCCCAACGTCCTAATCTGGGGGATACCAATCTAGGAAGGAAATCCACTAGTGTAATGCTATCCCTAAGCTATCCGGCTTACTCCTCGGTTCACAACATAGGTCTTCACCAATACCCGTACTAACTTCTACCTAGGAGACCACCTAGATATGAGAAACCCATCTCACTTCCTTCGGTTTGAAGATTTGCATAAACAACCCCATGTTTACTAAGCTTCGCCCCGATCTTACATTCAACACAATCAAATTAGGAAACTAACTCCAATGGAAATAACCACACTCATACCTAAATGCTTAAAGTGACTTACAGAAAAGACTCCTTGCTTAAAAGCTTCGGAGTACATAAGTTTACAACTCAATAAACAAAGTCCTTATCCAAACATCAAGATGACACAAGCAAAGGCTCACAATAGACAAGACTAAAACCCTAGATTTATCATTAGGCACATGGCGACTTTAGTCCGTGAGTTCTGAGGTTCTAAATCTTCCTTTAAATAGCTTGAGATTCATGGGCTTTCTTGATAAACAAGTTTTCAGACCCAACAAGTATAAAATTGAACCATATAAAATATTTCCATAATTGAAAAATAATTTTTACAAAAGAATTAGGGTTATAAGTAATCCTAATGGTTCATACAGAGCACACACCTTGGTCAGCGAGAAAGGCGAGATAAAAGCAAGGCGAATCTTCTTGAAAGATGACGCGTAAATAAGCTCAAAACTTTCAGAGTTCATGATGTGAGCACATTGTTCTCCACATCTTCTATGATGTGCGCACATTATCCTCTACATTGTGTTTTCCCAAAAATGAGGCCAACACTAAAACAATAACAATCTCCAGCTTTGGCAAATTTTTGGCCAAAACAATCTTGGACCACATAGAACAGCCATAGAGATATGTTCCTCATCTGCATCATCACAATCTTCCTTGTCCATAGTACCAGAAACTATCTCCCCTAGTTCTCACCCTTTTAAAACCATAACAGGTAGGGTTCCTACTCTGATACCAATTGAAAATATTTTCTCCCCCTCAGATCATGCATACATACTTCATACTCAGATCATGCACATAATTCACAATTAACAAAAAATATGGCATAAACTCTTCATGGCTTGATCCCATAGACAAAAGTGGGTAGTAGAAATAATTAACATCAGATCAGAAACAGAGCAACAATTAACATATTCCTTCCAACAGAGATAAAAGAGATACACATACATTCCTTCCTTCTTTGCAATGCAAAAAGATCTTTCAATATGAAAGAAGGTACATACATCTTCAACATTGCTTTAAGATAGTAGCGCACAATAATACTTCCCCTCAATAGCAGATAAGATAAGAAAAATATTACTCCCCCTGAATAGGAAGCTTATACAATTAATACATAAGCACAATAGGGCATATCAGATTTCAATACTACCATATGTTCTTCATCTGCATCATCACAATCTTCCTTGTCCATAGTACCAGAAACTATCTCCCCTAGTTCTCACCCTTTTAAAACCATAACAGGTAGGGTTCCTACTCTGATACCAATTGAAATTTCTGGTGTACTGCTAATAATATATGTTATGTGGATAATGTGCGGCATGATGTTGGCACATCATCCAAACGTGTAATACAAGTAAATAATGTAACAAAAAATAAAAGCAGTAAATAACACAAGGAAATTGTTAACCCAGTTCGGCCCAACGTCCTAATCTGGGGGATACCAATCTAGGAAGGAAATCCACTAGTGTAATGCTATCCCTAAGCTATCCGGCTTACTCCTCGGTTCACAACATAGGTCTTCACCAATACCCGTACTAACTTCTACCTAGGAGACCACCTAGATATGAGAAACCCATCTCACTTCCTTCGGTTTGAAGATTTGCATAAACAACCCCATGTTTACTAAGCTTCGCCCCGATCTTACATTCAACACAATCAAATTAGGAAACTAACTCCAATGGAAATAACCACACTCATACCTAAATGCTTAAAGTGATTTACAGAAAAGACTCCTTGCTTAAAAGCTTCGGAGTACATAAGTTTACAACTCAATAAACAAAGTCCTTATCCAAACATCAAGATGACACAAGCAAAGGCTCACAATAGACAAGACTAAAACCCTAGATTTATCATTAGGCACATGGCGACTTTAGTCCGTGAGTTCTGAGGTTCTAAATCTTCCTTTAAATAGCCTGAGATTCATGGGCTTTCTTGATAAACAAGTTTTCAGACCCAACAAGTATAAAATTGAACCATATAAAATATTTCCATAATTGAAAAATAATTTTTACAAAAGAATTAGGGTTATAAGTAATCCTAATGGTTCATACAGAGCACACACCTTGGTCAGCGAGAAAGGCGAGATAAAAGCAAGGCGAATCTTCTTGAAAGATGACGCGTAAATAAGCTCAAAACTTTCGGAGTTCATGATGTGAGCACATTGTTCTCCACATCTTCTATGATGTGCGCACATTATCCTCTACATTGTGTTTTCCCAAAAATGAGGCCAACACTAAAACAATAACAATCTCCAGCTTTGGCAAATTTTTGGCCAAAACAATCTTGGACCACATAGAACAGCCATAGAGATATGTTCCTCATCTGCATCATCACAATCTTCCTTGTCCATAGTACCAGAAACTATCTCCCCTAGTTCTCACCCTTTTAAAACCATAACAGGTAGGGTTCCTACTCTGATACCAATTGAAATTTCTGGTGTACTGCTAATAATATATGTTATGTGGATAATGTGCGGCATGATGTTGGCACATCATCCAAACGTGTAATACAAGTAAATAATGTAACAAAAAATAAAAGCAGTAAATAACACAAGGAAATTATTAACCCTGTTCGGCCCAACGTCCTTATATGAGGCATACCAATCCAGGAAGGAAATCCACTAGTGTAATGTTATCCCTAAGCTATCCGGCTTACTCCTCGGTTCACAACATAGGTCTTCACCAATACCCGTACTAACTTCTACCTAGGAGACCACCTAGATATGAGAAACCCATCTCACTTCCCTCGATTTGAAGATTTGCATAAACAACCCCATGTTTACTAAGCTTCGCCCCGATCTTACATTCAACACAATCAAATTAGGAAACTAACTCCAATGGAAATAACCACACTCATACCTAAATGCTTAAAGTGATTTACAGAAAAGACTCCTTGCTTAAAAGCTTCGGAGTACATAAGTTTACAACTCAATAAACAAAGTCCTTATCCAAACATCAAGATGACACAAGCAAAGGCTCACAATAGACAAGACTAAAACCCTAGATTTATCATTAGGCACATGGCGACTTTAGTCCATGAGTTCTTAGGTTCTAAATCTTCCTTTAAATAGCCTGAGATTCATGGGCTTTCTTGATAAACAAGTTTTCAGACCCAACAAGTATAAAATTGAACCATATAAAATATTTCCATAATTGAAAAATAATTTTTACAAAAGAATTAGGGTTATAAGTAATCCTAATGGTTCATACAGAGCACACACCTTGGTCAGCGAGAAAGGCGAGATAAAAGCAAGGCGAATCTTCTTGAAAGATATGACGCGTAAATAAGCTCAAAACTTTCGGAGTTCATGATGTGCGCACATTGTTCTCCACATCTTCTATGATGTGCGCACATTATCCTCCACATTGTGTTTTGCCAAAAATGAGGCCAACACTAAAACAACAACAATCTCCCCCTTTGGCAAATTTTTGGCCAAAACAATCTTGGACCACATAGATCAGCCAGACAGATACAAATAGCATACTCCTTCATACTAATCACAAAGTAGCAACTTGAAGGAGAACAATCAACAGCTCACATAAGTATTCATAGGACAGAGATATCCTCACAACAGTGTTTATGAAAACACACATATAGCTTGACATGCTTTAAGTAGCACATGCATGCAAGCACATAGTCTGAACAAGTAACACTCCCCCTCAACATCAACTTCATATAAAAATAACAAGAAAAATATTTTCTCCCCCTCAGATCATGCATACATACTTCATACTCAGATCATGCACATAATTCACAATTAACAAAAAATATGGCATAAACTCTTCATGGCTTGATCCCATAGACAAAAGTGGGTAGTAGAAATAATTAACATCAGATCAGAAACAGAGCAACAATTAACATATTCCTTCCAACAGAGATAAAAGAGATACACATACATTCCTTCCTTCTTTGCAATGCAAAAAGATCTTTCAATATGAAAGAAGGTACATACATCTTCAACATTGCTTTAAGATAGTAGCGCACAATAATACTTCCCCTCAATAGCAGATAAGATAAGAAAAATATTACTCCCCCTGAATAGGAAGCTTATACAATTAATACATAAGCACAATAGGGCATATCAGATTTCAATACTACCATATGTTCTTCATCTGCATCATCACAATCTTCCTTGTCCATAGTACCAGAAACTATCTCCCCTAGTTCTCACCCTTTTAAAACCATAACAGGTAGGGTTCCTACTCTGATACCAATTGAAATTTCTGGTGTACTGCTAATAATATATGTTATGTGGATAATGTGCGGCATGATGTTGGCACATCATCCAAACGTGTAATACAAGTAAATAATGTAACAAAAAATAAAAGCAGTAAATAACACAAGGAAATTGTTAACCCAGTTCGGCCCAACGTCCTAATCTGGGGGATACCAATCTAGGAAGGAAATCCACTAGTGTAATGCTATCCCTAAGCTATCCGGCTTACTCCTCGGTTCACAACATAGGTCTTCACCAATACCCGTACTAACTTCTACCTAGGAGACCACCTAGATATGAGAAACCCATCTCACTTCCTTCGGTTTGAAGATTTGCATAAACAACCCCATGTTTACTAAGCTTCGCCCCGATCTTACATTCAACACAATCAAATTAGGAAACTAACTCCAATGGAAATAACCACACTCATACCTAAATGCTTAAAGTGATTTACAGAAAAGACTCCTTGCTTAAAAGCTTCGGAGTACATAAGTTTACAACTCAATAAACAAAGTCCTTATCCAAACATCAAGATGACACAAGCAAAGGCTCACAATAGACAAGACTAAAACCCTAGATTTATCATTAGGCACATGGCGACTTTAGTCCGTGAGTTCTGAGGTTCTAAATCTTCCTTTAAATAGCCTGAGATTCATGGGCTTTCTTGATAAACAAGTTTTCAGACCCAACAAGTATAAACTTGAACCATATAAAATATTTCCATAATTGAAAAATAATTTTTACAAAAGAATTAGGGTTATAAGTAATCCTAATGGTTCATACAGAGCACACACCTTGGTCAGCGAGAAAGGCGAGATAAAAGCAAGGCGAATCTTCTTGAAAGATGACGCGTAAATAAGCTCAAAACTTTCGGAGTTCATGATGTGAGCACATTGTTCTCCACATCTTCTATGATGTGCGCACATTATCCTCTACATTGTGTTTTGCCAAAAATGAGGCCAACACTAAAACAATAACAATCTCCAGCTTTGGCAAATTTTTGGCCAAAACAATCTTGGACCACATAGAACAGCCATAGAGATACAAGTATCATACTTCTTCATACTAATCACAAAGTAGCAACTTGAAGGAGAACAATCAACAGCTCACATAAGTATTCATAGGACAGAGATATCCTCACAACAGTGTTTATGAAAACACACATATAGCTTGACATGCTTTAAGTAGCACATGCATGCAAGCACATAGTCTGAACAAGTAACACTCCCCCTTAACATCAGCTTCATATAAAAATAACAAGAAAAATATTTTCTCCCCCTCAGATCATGCATACATACTTCATACTCAGATCATGCACATAATTCACAATTAACAAAATATATGGCATAAACTCTTCATGGCTTGATCCCATAGACAAAAGTGGGTAGTAGAAATAATTAACATCAGATCAGCAACAGAGCAACAATTAACATATTCCTTCCAACAGAGATAAAAGAGATACACATACATTCCTTCCTTCTTTGCAATGCAAAAAGATCTTTCAATATGAAAGAAGGTACAAACATCTTCAACATTGCTTTAAGATAGTAGCGCACAATAATACTTCCCCTCAATAGCAGATAAGATAAGAAAAATATTACTCCCCCTGAATAGGAAGCTTATACCATTAATACATAAGCACAACATGGCATATCAGATTTCAATACTACCATATGTTCCTCATCTGCATCATCACAATCTTCCTTGTCCATAGTACCAGAAATTATCTCCCCTAGTTCTCACCCTTTTAAAACCATAACAGGTAGGTTCCTACTCTGATACCAATTGAAATTTCTGGTGTACTGCTAATAATATATGTTATGTGGATAATGTGCGGCATGATGTTGGCACATCATCCAAACGTGTAATACAAGTAAATAATGTAACAAAAAATAAAAGCAGTAAATAACACAAGGAAATTATTAACCCTGTTCGGCCCAACGTCCTTATCTGAGGCATACCAATCCAGGAAGGAAATCCACTAGTGTAATGTTATCCCTAAGCTATCCGGCTTACTCCTCGGTTCACAACATAGGTCTTCACCAATACCCGTACTAACTTCTACCTAGGAGACCACCTAGATATGAGAAACCCATCTCACTTCCCTCGGTTTGAAGATTTGCATAAACAACCCCATGTATACTAAGCTTCGCCCCGATCTTACATTCAACACAATCAAATTAGGAAACTAACTCCAATGGAAATAACCACACTCATACCTAAATGCTTAAAGTGATTTACAGAAAAGACTCCTTGCTTAAAAGCTTCGGAGTACATAAGTTTACAACTCAATAAACAAAGTCCTTATCCAAACATCAAGATGACACAAGCAAAGGCGCACAATAGACAAGACTAAAACCCTAGATTTATCATTAGGCACATGGCGACTTTAGCCCATGAGTTCTTAGGTTCTAAATATTCCTTTAAATAGCCTGAGATTCATGGGCTTTCTTGATAAACAAGTTTTCAGACCCAACAAGTATAAAATTGAGCCATATAAAATATTTCCATCATTGAAAAATAATATTTACAAAAGAATTAGGGTTACAAGTAATCCTAATGGTCCATACAGAGCACACACCTTGGTCAGCGAGAAAGGCGAGATAAAAGCAAGGCGAATCTTCTTGAAAGATATGACGCGTAAATAAGCTCAAAACTTTCAGAGTTCATGATGTGCGCACATTGTTCTCCACATCTTCTATGATGTGCGCACATTATCCTCCACATTGTGTTTTGCCAAAAATGAGGCCAACACTAAAACAACAACAATCTCCCCCTTTGGCAAATTTTTGGCCAAAACAATCTTGGACCACATAGAACAGCCATACAGATACAAATAGCATACTCCTTCATACTAATCACAAAGTAGCAACTTGAAGGAGAACAATCAACAGCTCACATAACTATTCAGAGGACAGAGATATCCTCACAACAGTGTTTATGAAAACACACATATAGCTTGACATGCTTTAAGTAGCACATGCATGCAAGCACATAGTCTGAACAAGTAACACTCCCCCTCAACATCAACTTCATATAAAAATAACAAGAAAAATATTTTCTCCCCCTTAGATCATGCATACATACTTCATACTCAGATCATGCACATAATTCACAATTAACAAAAAATATGGCATAAACCCTTCATGGCTTGATCCCATAGACAAAAGTGGGTAGTAGAAATAATTAACATCAGATCAGCAACAGAGCAACAATTAACATATTCCTTCCAACAGAGATAAAAGAGATACACATACATTCCTTCCTTCTTTGCAATGCAAAAAGATCTTTCAATATGAAAGAAGGTACATACATCTTCAACATTGCTTTAAGATAGTAGCGCACAATAATACTTCCCCTCAATAGCAGATAAGATAAGAAAAATATTACTCCCCCTGAATAGGAAGCTTATACAATTAATACATAAGCACAATAGGGCATATCAGATTTCAATACTACCATATGTTCTTCATCTGCATCATCACAATCTTCCTTGTCCATAGTACCAGAAACTATCTCCCCTAGTTCTCACCCTTTTAAAACCATAACAGGTAGGGTTCCTACTCTGATACCAATTGAAATTTTTGGTGTACTACTAATAATATATGTTATGTGGATAATGTGCGGCATGATGTTGGCACATCATCCAAACGTGTAATACAAGTAAATAATGTAACAAAAAATAAAAGCAGTAAATAACACAAGGAAATTATTAACCCTGTTCGGCCCAACGTCCTTATCTGAGGCATACCAATCCAGGAAGGAAATCCACTAGTGTAATGTTATCCCTAAGCTATCCGGCTTACTCCTCGGTTCACAACATAGGTCTTCACCAATACCCGTACTAACTTCTACCTAGAAGACCACCTACATATGAGAAACCCATCTCACTTCCCTCGGTTTGAAGATTTGGCATAAACAACCCCATGTTTACTAAGCTTCGCCCCGATCTTACATTCAACACAATCAAATTAGGAAACTAACTCCAATGGAAATAACCACACTCATACCTAAATGCTTAAAGTGATTTACAGAAAAGACTCCTTGCTTAAAAGCTTCGGAGTACATAAGTTTACAACTCAATAAATAAAGTCCTTATCCAAATATCAAGATGACACAAGCAAAGGCTCACAATAGACAAGACTAAAACCCTAGATCTATCATTAGGCACATGGCGACTTTAGTCCGTCAGTTCTCAGGTTCTAAATCTTCCTTTAAATAGCCTGAGATTCATGGGCTTTCTTGATAAACAAGTTTTCAGACCCAACAAGTATAAAATTGAACCATATAAAATATTTCCATCATTGAAAAATAATTTTTACAAAAGAATTAGGGTTACAAGTAATCCTAATCGTTCATACAGAGCACACACCTTGGTCAGCGAGAAAGGCAAGATAAAAGCAAGGCGAATCTTCTTGAAAGATGACGCGTAAATAAGCTCAAAACTTTCAGAGTTCATGATGTGCGCACATTGTTCTCCACATCTTCTATGATGTGCGCACATTATCCTCCACATATTGTTTTGCCAAAAATGAGGCCAACACTAAAACAACAACAATCTCCCCCTTTGGCAAATTTTTGGCCAAAACAATCTTGGACCACATAGAACAGCCATACAAATACAAATAGCATACTCCTTCATACTAATCACAAAGTAGCAACTTGAAGGAGAACAATCAACAGCTCACATAAGTATTCAGAGGACAGAGATATCCTCACAACAGTGTTTATGAAAACACACATATAGCTTGACATGCTTTAAGTAGCACATGCATGCAAGCACATAGTCTGAACAAGTAACACTCCCCCTCAACATCAACTTCATATAAAAATAACAAGAAAAATATTTTCTCCCCCTTAGATCATGCATACATACTTCATACTCAGATCGTGCACATAATTCACAATTAACAAAAAATATGGCATAAACTCTTCATGGCTTGATCCCATAGACAAAAGTGGGTAGTAGAAATAATTAACATCAGATCAGCAACAGAGCAACAATTAACATATTCCTTCCAACAGAGATAAAAGAGATACACATACATTCCTTCCTTCTTTGCAATGCAAAAAGATCTTTCAATATGAAAGAAGGTACATACATCTTCAACATTGCTTTAAGATAGTAGCGCACAATAATACTTCCCCTCAATAGCAGATAAGATAAGAAAAATATTACTCCCCCTGAATAGGAAGCTTATACCATTAATACATAAGCACAATAGGGCATATCAGATTTCAATACTACCATATGTTCTTCATCTGCATCATCACAATCTTCCTTGTCCATAGTACCAGAAACTATCTCCCCTAGTTCTCACCCTTTTAAAACCATAACAGGTAGGGTTCCAACTCTGATACCAATTGAAATTTCTGGTGTACTGCTTATAATATATGTATGTGGATAATGTGCGGCATGATGTTGGCACATCATCCAAACGTGTAATACAAGTAAATAATGTAACAAAAAATAAAAGCAGTAAATAACACAAGGAAATTATTAATCTGTTCGGCCCAACGTCCTTATCTGAGGCATACCAATCCAGGAAGGAAATCCACTAGTGTAATGTTATCCCTAAGCTATCCGGCTTACTCCTCGGTTCACAACATAGGTCTTCACCAATACCCGTACTAACTTCTACCTAGGAGACCACCTAGATATGAGAAACCCATCTCACTTCCCTCGGTTTGAAGATTTGGCATAAACAACCCCATGTTTACTAAGCTTCGCCCCGATCTTACATTCAACACAATCAAATTAGGAAACTAACTCCAATGGAAATAACCACACTCATACCTAAATGCTTAAAGTGATTTACAGAAAAGACTCCTTGCTTAAAAGCTTCGGAATACATAAGTTTACAACTCAATAAACAAAGTCCTTATCCAAACATCAAGATGACACAAGCAAAGGCTCACAATAGACAAGACTAAAACCCTAGATCTATCATTAGGCACATGGCGACTTTAGTCCGTGAGTTCTTAGGTTCTAAATCTTCCTTTAAATAGCCTGAGATTCATGGGCTTTCTTGATAAACAAGTTTTCAGACCCAACAAGTATAAAATTGAACCATATAAAATATTTCCATCATTGAAAAATAATTTTTACAAAAGAATTAGGGTTACAAGTAATCCTAATGGTTCATACAGAGCACACACCTTGGTCAGCGAGAAAGGCAAGATAAAAGCAAGGCGAATCTTCTTGAAAGATGACGCGTAAATAAGCTCAAAACTTTCGGAGTTCATGATGTGCGCACATTGTTCTCCACATCTTCTATGATGTGCGCACATTATCCTTCACATTGTGTTTTGCCAAAAATGAGGCCAACACTAAAACAACAACAACCATAAAGATACAAATAGCATACTCCTTCATACTAATCACAAAGTAGCAACTTGAAGGAGAACAATCAACAGCTCACATAAGTATTCAGAGGACAGAGATATCCTCACAACAGTGTTTATGAAAACACACATATAGCTTGACATGCTTTAAGTAGCACATGCATGCAAGCACATAGTCTGAACAAGTAACACTCCCCCTCAACATCAGCTTCATATAAAAATAACAAGAAAAATATTTTCTCCCCCTCAGATCATGCATACATACTTCATACTCAGATCGTGCACATAATTCACAATTAACAAAAAATATGGCATAAACTCTTCATGGCTTGATCCCATAGACAAAAGTGGGTAGTAGAAATAATTAACATCAGATCAGCAACAGAGCAACAATTAACATATTCCTTCCAACAGAGATAAAAGAGATACATATACATTCCTTCCTTCTTTGCAATGCAAAAAGATCTTTCAATATGAAAGAAGGTACATACATCTTCAACATTGCTTTAAGATAGTAGCGCACAATAATACTTCCCCTCAATAGTAGATAAGATAAGAAAAATATTACTCCCCCTGAATAGGAAGCTTATACCATTAATACATAAGCACAACATGGCATATCAGATTTCAATACTACCATATGTTCCTCATCTGCATCATCACAATCTTCCTTGTCCATAGTACCAGAAACTATCTCCCCTAGTTCTCACCCTTTTAAAACCATAACAGGTAGGGTTCCTACTCTGATACCAATTGAAATTTCTGGTGTACTGCTTATAATATATGTTATGTGGATAATGTGCGGCATGAAATTGGCACATCATCAAAACGTGTAATACAAGTAAATAATGTAACAAAAAATAAAAGCAGTAAATAACACAAGGAAATTATTAACCCTGTTCGGCCCAACGTCCTTATCTGAAGCATACCAATCCAGGAAGGAAATCCACTAGTGTAATGTTATCCCTAAGCTATCCGGCTTACTCCTTGGTTCACAACTTAGGTCTTCGCCAATACCTGTGCTAACTTCTACCTAGGAGACCACCTAGATATGAGAAACCCATCTCACTTCCCTCGGTTTGAAGATTTGCATAAACAACCCCATGTTTACATTCAACACAATCAAATTAGGAAACTAACTCCAATGGAAATAACCACACTCATACCTAAATGCTTAAAGTGATTTACATAAAAGACACCTTGCTTAAAAGCTTCGGAGTACATAAGTTTACAACTCAGTAAACAGAGTCCTTATCCAAACATCAAGATGACCCAAGGAAAGGCTCACAATAGACAAGACTAAAACCCTAGATTTATCATTAGGCACATGACGACTTTAGTCCGTGAGTTCTCAGGTTCTGAATCTTCCTTTAAATAGCCTGAGACTCATGGGCTTTCTTGATAAACAAGTTTTCAGATCCAACAAGTATAAAATTGAACCATATAAAATATTTCCATAATTGAAAAATAATTTTTACAAAAGAATTAGGGTTACAAGTAATCCTAATGGTTCATACATAGCACACACCTTGGTCAGGGTGAAAGGCGAGATAAATGCAAGGCGAATCATCTTGAAAGATATGACGCGTCAATAAGCTCAAAACTTTCGGAGTTCATGATGTGCGCACTGTTGGAACAAAGGATGTTCAGAATCTGACTCTTAGTGTTTTGCTGATAACAAAGTATTAATGAACAATAGGGTATTTTAATGTTTAATTTTTAAGTGTGCAGATTAAATTATTATGTTGATTGAACTAAGCTCTGAAACAAAGCATTAGCATGGATATCAGAAGCATGGATATCAGAAGCATGGACATCAGAAGCTAAGATATCAGAAGAAAAGCTAATCAGAAGCAAGTCATCTCAGAAGCTATGTTGAATCAGAAGCAACGCATTGAGAAGACCAACAGTTTCAGAAGCTGAAGACTCAGAAGCATATGTCAAATACATAGGCTCTGAATGACAAGCCAGGAATGTCAGTGTTAACTGATAGTGATTCAATGATTGGAAATCATTTGAATTAAAGGCTGTGATTGATTGATACATCATAGTTGTAGTACCCGGGGCAAAAAATATACAGATATGCAATGATAAAATGCAATGCATAAATGTAAACAATGAAGCCGCCACCATATTTTATTTATCCCATGAGGGGAAAGGAAAATAATGATAAAACCTTAAAATTCGGGTTCGGGAGTTGGTTACATGAGGGGAAGACGTTAACACCCCCTCATATCCGTTGTACTCAACGGGAACCATTTGAGGAATTTTGGTTTGCATAAACAGAGATAACCGTATAAAAAGAAATAAATTACCGCAAATTGAACATAAAAGGAAAAAAAGTTTTTTATTATTTGGCTTGACGAGATCCTACGTATCCCCCAAGTACAATGAGGAAGTCAAAGCTCACGTAGTTCTTCCTGAAAAGAAAGATTGTGTGTTGGTTGTTTTTAGTGAACGATGCTTAGGTCGCATTCCACTGATACAACAGTATGCTTGGATGCTCGCTTCGGAGGCTTAAGCGTTTGTCTCTAGCAGGGGAATGGATAAAGCATTATCCGTTTAGGAAAACAGTTGAAAAGAGATTTGACTGCGCAAGAGCAGTGGAAAAGAGTTGACTGCACGGAGGCAGGAAAAAGAATTGAAGTGAATTGAGTATTTTTTAGGATCTTTGAGATTGTTCAGTTGAACGAGAATTGAACGCTTATCCGGTCATACGTCACAGACTGTTCAATTCGAGCCGAACGGGACATACGTCGCATTCCCTCCTTTTCATTCAAATATTTAAAGTTAATTAATTAAAGTGAGAATAGTCCACCATCCGGGACATACGTCACAGACTGTCCTATCCGAATCAAGCGGACATACGTCACACTCTCTCCTTTTCGCTTTAATTAACTAAACTGAGCTTCATTAATTAAAATGAGAATAGTCCACCATCCGGGACATACGTCACAGACTGTCCTACCCGAGCAGAGCGGACATACGTCACACTCTCTCCTTTTCGCTTTAATTAACTAAACTGAGCTTCATTAATTAAAATGAGAATAGTCCACCATCCGGGACATACGTCACAGACTGTCCTACCCGAGCAGAGCGGACATACGTCACACTCTCCCCTTTTCACTTTAATTAACTAGTTGAGAATCACCAATTAAAATGAGGGTAGTCCACCATCCGGGACATACGTCACAGACTGTCCTACCCGAGCAGAGCGGACATACGTCACACTCTCCCCTTTTCACTTTAATTAACTAGCTGAGAATCACCAATTAAAATGAGGGTAGTCCACCATCCGGGACATACGTCACAGACTGTCCTACCCGAGCAGAGCGGACATACGTCACACTCTCCTCTTTTCACTTTAATTGATTCATCATTCCTTTTTGTTTTATTTAAGAAGAGGAGTTTAAAAGAAAATCAAGCCAGAGCAAAGGGATAGAAGAATACCAGATGAACTGACAAATGCGTATGAATATGAAATGTATGAGACGCAGTTATGAGCATACGGTGTGGAATATATTACACAGTAATAAATTAAATACGAAATAAATATCGAATTAAAGTATTTGTTTTATGTTATTATTATATTTTTTATTAGCATTAAACGATAAAACTAACGTATAAAACAAAAACAAGAAAACGATAAAAAAAACTAAACGGGCCTTCTAGGAAAGCCCATGGGCTTTGGGCCGAGCCGGGGCGCAGCCCAAAAAGGGGTACAAAAAGCAAAATCATCAAAATGGGCCTAAAGCCCAAAAAACTACTAGGCCCATCTGGGGGACGCAGAAAGCGAACAGGGGGTATGTCCAGCAAGAGAAAAAAAACAAAACTAAAAAACTGGTGGGCTTAAGGCCCAATTCAACACCCATCAGGGGGGTGTGAATAGCATATTCAGAGGTGCAAGCAGCAAAACCAAAAAAAACAGAAAAGAAACTGATGGGCTTAAGGCCCATTTCACACCCATCAGGGGGGTGCAAAAAGTACTGCAGGGGGTGTGAATCTGAATTCACATAATATGGGCTTAAACCCAAATCTGCCAAGCCAAAGGGAGGTGCAGAAATGAAACAGGGGAGGTACAAATAACAAACTCACAAAAAAAACCAGATCTAATAAACCGAACCGGACCGGCTCAAATTGAGATCGAACCGGGCCGGTTCAGCAGAAAGAGACAATACATGAACGAACCAATCGCTGGCCGCCACGTAATCATCTCCTTCCTCCGGCCGAGTCACAGACTCAGTGAGTCGCGCGCGTCAGCCATTGAAGCACTCGAGTCAGTGACTCGGTTCCACTGTAACTCGCTCAAAACAGCATCAAATCAGGCGAAATAAAAGTGAAATCTCATCGTTTTTTCACATACAATCAAGATCCAGTATTAGAATCAACAAATATCGTGTAAAAAAACGAAAACGAACGAATCCAAATCCGGATCTAAATTTTTAAAACGCGATTTTAACCGGTGTAAACAGAAATCAAACGAAACTGGAACTGATATGCATGATTACGCACTCGATGCAACACAAATCCGTCAAAATCACACTCTAAATCGTTCGAATTCCTACCTTTGTAGTTCTCACTCGTTTCGGTTTCGGATCCGAGGCTTTTGAAGCCATTTTAGCGAATTAAAACACGATTTCAGTACCAATAGAAAGAGAGGAATGAGTAGAGTATTTTATCTGTTCATGATTTTATGATTTGATCAAGTTTTGGGATGAATTTTGAGATTGAAAATTTAGGGTTAGAGAAGGGGAAGAAGAGGCGCGCGGCTGGAGAAGAGAAAAGAGAGAAAGAAAAATCTCATGTGAACAGTAGCTTTTTTTTTTTAGGGTTTGTGATAAATGGGGGTATTTATACCCTCAACCAAAAATGGGGTCATTTTGTAATTTCTTGATCCTTGTGGGGGAAAAAGGATGAAAAGGAAAATGGGGTAAATTTCTGATTATTTAAAAAGGGAAAAATGGTTCATGAATGAAAAATGGTGAGGTGGCAAGGTTTGATTGGTTAAAAAAACAAAAATTGTCATAAAAGAAGAAAATGCAAATAAAATAGAAAAAGTGTAAGAAAAAATACAAATAAAAATATAGAAAAATATATAAATAATAAGTAAACTTAAATAAGGAGATGAAAATTATTTTTGAATATTTTTACTATTTTTCGTATAAAAAGATAAATTGCGACAATCAAAAGCAGTAAAGGAAAAATGAATAAATTGTAAGCAAAAATTATCTAAAAAAACTATTTTTGGTATTTCTTATGAAAAATAAGAAATAATTTTTAAATAAAATATTTATTTTAAAAAGCTCAAAATTAGGGTATTACAGCTGCCCCTATTTAATTGTCTTATACTCGAATGCGTAAATGACTTGCGCCTTTATGCGTTCGAAGTAAAAGATAATTAAATACAAATGCCCTAATTTTGTGGTGTGGATGTGATGTAATGATGATGAATGCATATGGAAGATGAAGGTGGAAGCATACCTGAAATGATTAGTAACTGAATACCTGAAAATGAAATGATCACTACCCGCCCTATGGGTGTATAGACCATAAAAACTGAGTCGCCTCCCCTCAGGGTGCATTATCTCCAAAACTGATCATTACTCGCCCTATGAGTGTATAGACCATAAAAGAAAAATGAAGTCCTCTCCCCTCAGGGTACCTGAACTCCAAAACTGATCATTACCCGCCCTATGGGTGTATAGATCATAAAAACTGAGTCGTTGCCCCTCCTATGGGCGTATTACTCAAAAACTGATCATTACTCGCCCTATGAGTGTATAGATCATAGAAAACTGAGTCGTTGCCCCCCTTATGGGCGTATCACTCAAAAACTGATCATTACTCGCCCTATGAGTGTATAGATCATAAAAAGCTGAGTTGTCACCCTCCCTATGGGCGTATTAACTCAAAAACTGATCATTACTCGCCCTATGAGTGTAGATCGAATATTTTGTCATTATCTTTGACAAAATTCACAAGACGACTGCTTGACAACTGTTTTACTGAAGAACTTATTGGAAACACAATGTGTTAACTTCATTAAGGATGTGGTTCTGAAACCAACTTGCTGAGGAAACTGTTTAACAAACAATTTACTGGAATACAGCATTTCAACCATCCTTTTGGAGATAACCATCTCAACTGAAGCACTGTAGAGAGGATCTGTTTAACTCTTCTGACCGAGAAAGTGGTATATAGACCAATCTGCTGTATATAACTATTACGAAATTATTCACTGGGGAAAAGATCGTCAACCGTTTCTGGTAGGTGTAGAGTGAAGATTCGTCTGATAAGAATGAAACTCTGTTGACCAACTTGCTGAATATCAGTGATCAGAACCAAATAAGTTCATTGGGGAGACTTAAGATTCACCAATCCTTCTTGTCAAGAAATTACGATTCATCAACCATTTTTCTGAAAATGCGGCGTTCCAACCGACTTACTGGGATGAACAAATGTCAACTGCCTCGCTGGGGAAAGAAACGACCCCTCAACTTTTCTCATTGAGAATATGATGCACTGACTGATCTGCTTGGGGATGGCACTTTGTTAACCTATTCATTGGGGAACAGATTCATCAACCCTTATTGCTGAGAAGTTACAATTCAATAACCGTCTTGCTGGAGAATTAGGTCCGCAGACCTTTGTTACTGAACAAGAGATCAAAGTCGGCAACCTGTTAAGACAAATATTCTAAACATGTACTTCATGAATGCATGATTATGCACCTCTGATGCCTAAATGCAGAACTAATGCAGATGAAATATCTGATTATGTGCAAGATTTGGTGTGATTCTTTTTATGCATGACCCTATATGCGTGAATGTATGAATATGCACGAATGCATGAATTTCCGGGTTTGTTTTGAGGAGAGTTTGAATTTCCCGGCACTGAGAATTTGAGTAACTCCATTGAGGTGAAATCTTGAGATGTTGACTGTCGTTGCGGGACGAACCTTCAATCAACCTTCAATCTTGGAATCGAGAGATTGCCATGATCTTCTGTATTGGATTGGGACAGTTTACTGTATGCCACTGGTTTCCCTTCAAATGTTTTTAAAAATCGAAACAGTTTGTAATCTTTTCAAATGCTTTTATTTTTCACAATGCTTAACTGCTTTATTTATTAACAAAATGAATAGCACAAACATATGCAATCAGAACATAAAAGCAAGCAGACACAATGTGATTGGAAGTGAGAATTTAATTCATTGCGCAAAAATGCAGAAAGTTTTTACAACTGGATGCTAATCCCTCAATGAGGTGATTGCAAATTGAAACTAAGATAATGACAATGAAGATAAATGAATTCTACTGAATCATAACAATGCCATCCTTCTTCACGATCTCGAGTTCACAAGGCCTTGCTTTGGTGAAAGGAGACTGAGTCAATCCTTTCTGTATGAAAGTTTCATCTTCATGTAGAGTCAGGTATCGCAGCAGCGTGCATTAAGAGTGGAAACTCTTCACCATCCATGATATTAACAACCAAAGTTCTGCCATATCTCATCACATATGACTTTTCAGAAGGATATAATCTTGACACAGTATGCCCCAAGCATTTGAATCTATGACGGATATGCCCCTGACCAACTGGTATTTGCAGTGTAACCAATTCTTGAACCAGTTCACTCCTGATAAGCAGGGTATTCAACCTGTTTGCCCCTGAGTGGCAGAATCCATAGATAGCTTGCCCCTAGCTAGGAGCATCTCAAATCAGCTTTGCTCTTGATCAGGCCATCACTCAGATCTCTTTGATGTCAAGTATTCATTTGCAGGTAAAATCATTTCTTTTGAAAAGGTTTTGCACATGCAGGTTTTTGAAACACATATGATGTGTAGAAAAGAGAGATAATTATTAGTTGCTCAACAAACTGGAGGAGTCAGCTTAACAATACATTTGCCGAATGCTTTCAAAGTGAACCTAGCTTCATTTAGGTCTTTTGAGTATAATAGCATGCAACTAAAATTCATGTAAATCAAGCCAAAAGAAGATATAAATTGTGTTATCAAATTCCCCATACTTGAACATTTGCTTGTCATTAAGCACATAAATAGTAACTCTTTTTAGCACTTGTTTGAAAACACGACATGACAACTCTAATCATACGTGGTTGCTGGCTAGAAAAGAAAATCAAGTAATAAACATCAATACCACAAGCACTGTAATAACACAGAACCACACATTGCAGTCAAAGACTCTCATCATATGAAGACAAATTTGAAATATTTTATTGTGACTCTAACTTTTGCTTAAATTTTATTCACCCTTTTCATTCAGGTGCAATCACATTAAGCCCGTTATCTTGTACACACTCATGGTAGAGAAATCTGTTAGTGATTATGATCATATATCGAGGGGAGCTGGTAAAATCAGTTTGGTAAACCCCTCTTTTTCTTCCAAATGCAGTTGTGGGGGATCAGATAGCAACCCGCCCTGCCAAGTTCAGAACCAGACTCCTCTGAACCAACTACCAAATGGGTATATTTACTATGGTTTTTCAACAACTGTTGGGTTAAACAACCGAGTGAGGGTCATCTAACTCAATAAGTGCATTAACCAAAATATGCAAATTTTCATTTCTGGATCATTCACTTATGTTCATCGATTTCCTACTTAGTTTGTGTACAAGATGGTGCCGACTGCTAAGATAAACTACTAAGAGTTGTTTAAAAACTTATGTTCAGGTCTTCGTCAAAATCAGTACTCAAATTGATCTTACATACTTCAAAGAGTCTAAGATGTTAAGACAGTACCGATTTTACTGAATCATTTCTGAACCTTCATAATAGCTTAAAGTGCAAAACAACCTATATACTCTTAAAGTGTCAGGTCAAGTGTCAAACCAAAATGGCTTATTTTCTTAAAAAAAGATATATCTCAAGAAACTGGGAGAATCAGATAACAACAAAACATATGCAAGAATGACTCGATTCAATCACAATTTTTTTGTGAAACAATGCCTTTCATCATTAGCTAGGTTTTTTTACAATTGAAAGCATACATCAGCAAAAATCAGTTATTCGTTTTCATCATCCTCTCTCCAAATTTGCAAGTAATAAGAAAAAGAGGTGAATACAAATGGATTGATTCCGAAACATGCATGTGCATTACATAATCTCAAATGCAAACAAATACTTGACAAGAGATAAAATGCCTGATCAACTTTCTCTTTTATATCCTGTTATGGGGAGACACCCGATTTAACCTTTTTCTTCGTCAGTTCCTGGATCGATCACCGATGAAGTTCAATCATTTTATGCTTTTGATCCATCAATCATATTAACTCTTCAACGAAACTTGCAACCCGAAACCATGAAGAATTACGGCACAATTATGATTCAATAGATTCACTTTTGAATGATGATTCTCTTCTTTTTTTTTTTTTTTTTTTTGAATTTGATTGAATGCAAAAGTGTTTTATGAATGCAAGAAGTTATTGCCATTTTTCATTATCTTTTTAAAACTGTAAAAGAAGAATAAATAAGACAGAAATTGCACAAGAAGTACTTTTTCATTAATTGCAAATTAAACATTAAAACAAAGTGGCCCTACAAGCACAACCATTTATTCAGGGCTGAGCAAAGGTGTTTTGAAAAGAAAACAAATTGCTTTGAAATAAAAACATCTTTTGAGATTCCAACAGCCTTCCAATTTGTGAGCACAGTCTTTGGAGAACACTGGCGCACCTAATCCTGATTCTTTCCATCAACATCCTTGTCATCAATCATAGCAATGTAACCATCAACACGATAACTAGCACTGCTAAAAACATCCTCAATCCTTGGAATCTTGTCTTGAACTTTCTTTGGAGTTGCTATCCCTTTGGATGACTGATAACCCAAACCAAAGCGATCATTTTTCTCAGGCACAACTAACATCTGTCCCAAACCGGTAGACAGCCCTTCCTCTATGGCTACTTTCAAACTTTTCAAAGATGTAACGGATCCCTTTTCTTTCCGACCGTCACTTTCAAGCTTTGCACGTTCATTCTGATCAACAGTGGCAACCAAAGTTTCCTTTTTGGCATATCCCACCTGCACTAAACCTTGATCCATCAGTTGCTGCAAACACTCCTTCAGCTTTGAACAGTGGTTTGGATCCTTTTGACAATCATCACAATCAGAGTGTAATTTCTCAAACTCTTCATAACTCAGCAGCATCTCTCGGACAGATGACAAAGGTGTTTTGATCAGAGAAACATCCCTTATCAAATTTCCGCCAGTTTCAACACAACTTACATTACCTGTCGGATGCTTAGGCAATGGATCATTGGTCACATTGGGTCCGCTTTCTTTGAAAGTCAAATCGTTCTCATCAATGAGGTCTTGTACTTTGTGCTTAAAAGCTTTGCAATTATCAGTAGAATGACCCACAATACCAGCATGGTAATCGCATTTAGCGTTAGCGTCATACCAATCAGGGAATGGTGGAAGTAAAGGTCTTATTTGCTTAGGCGCCACCTTACCACTATGAATCAAGTAGGGGAGCAACTGACTGTACGACATGGGGATAGGATCAAAAACCCTACGAGGTTATGGAGGATTCCGTTTTTGTGGTGCCTGTGGCTGGTGTCGAGGCACTGGATTTTGAAACTGATAATTTGGAAACTGTTGGTGCTGAGCAGCAGCCAAGTATGGAAAGGGAAAGTAGGGAAACTGAACAGGTGCCGCCGGCTGCGCCTGATTGCCCCTTGAGGATATAGCATTAGTCTCACCTTCCTTCTTTCTGTTAAAACCACCACCAGGCTTCCTTGTGTTATTGCTTTGTGAACTAGAAGCAGCTGAAATCTTCCCATTCTTGATCCCCATTTCGACTCTTTCACCAACTCGGACCAACTCGGCGAAATCAGAGGAAGTAGTACTAACCAACCTTTTAAAGTAAGTCCCTTGCAGAGTATTGGTAAACATGTCCACAAGTTCCGTCTCCAAGAGTGGAGGACGTACTTGAGAAGCTAAGGATCTCCATCTTTGAGCGTAGACCTTGAAAGATTCACCCTCCTTCATAGTGGTATTTTGCAGCTGAGTGCGGCTTGGAGCCATATCCATATTATATTGGTATTGCTTGAGGAAAGCATTGGCCAAATCCCTCCACGAAAGGATGCTGCCTTTTTCAAGTTGCATGTACCAATTGAGAGGCACATCAGCTAGACTGTCTTGGAAACAGTGGATCATCAATTTGTCATCATGAGCATAAGAGGCCATTTTTCTGACATACATAACCAGATGATTCTTCGGGCAACTCAAACCCTTATACTTCTCGAAATCAGGCATTTTGAACTTTGGTGGAAGCGCAAAATCAGAAACCAAGTACATCTTTGAGAAATCCAATGGATCATTACCTGTTTCTACCAAATTCAACCTCTCCTCTAGAGCTTGATATTTCTGTTCCAACTGAGGAGTAGAATCAACCTTTTGCTCATTAACTTGGGGTGCAAATCCTTGGTATGCAAATCTAGGCCCATGATGGTCAGGACCTTGATAAACATCCCTAGGATCCTCAAAAGAGTCTTGATTTAAGTCAATCACCTGTTGCATTGTGCTGACCCTAGCAGGAGTTTCCACGAGTGGAGCAGAAGTCGCCGCCACATATCCTTGTGGAACATAACCCTTAGGTAGACCAAAAGTAGGCCAATCATAACCAGCAGAGGCATTTCCTTGAGTAACCACAACTGCAGGTGCAGGTGCAGGGACCTCAACCATCCTTGGTTGCATATTCATATTAGCCAACATCTCCAAGACCTGATCTAGCTTTCCACCCAATTGGGTCACTTGCCCACCCATCTGGGTAACCTCAGCCTGGAGCGCATCGTGTTTCTCTTGCCAATTGTCCATAATGTGATGAGCAACTTTTCTTGTAAAATAACGGTGCCGGGAAGGTAGCTGTTGGAATGAATGGATGAAAATGAGATTTTTAATCGATAAAAATGCATGATATTTTTTTCTTATGAATGAAAATGCATATTTTTTATGCAAAAACTTTTCTCATATATTTTTTTTAAATGTATGCGAGATGAATGTGCATGATTATTTTTCATGAATGTATGGATGTCATGAATGTAAAATGCATGGATATGATCACGGTAACATTGTATCATCTGGCGAACTTGATCTCAATGTCACAAATCTTCCATATTCATAACAACAAGGTTCTTTTCAAAATGGAATCTCTGAGGCCAAAAGTTCAAAGTTACCTGTAACCCATCCCTCTCACATGTTGTTCTAGGTTGACACGGTTACCCAAAATTCTTGATTACTTTTTTTCCAAAAAGCAACCTCATCTGGGCGAGATTATAATGCCAACTGGATGAGTCGACATTATATCCTCGACACGGGTTCTAAAACAGTGGTCCCTAGACAAAAGTTTCGGTTACCTAGACTGGATAAAAAAGGCCCCCAGAGTCATTGACCCCACGAGGACCCGCCAGCGCTCAACGTGATCATACGTCACGGAACCCAACGGACCCAAGGGAATCCACTCTGAGCGGAATTCTCATGCCAGCGCTAACGAGACATACGTCACGCAACCCGACATAAGAACCCCTCAACTAATCCTAAGCTCTTCTCTTGAACTCGGGTAGAGAGCTCCACACAGTAACCAAGAACCCCGCCATAAAGGCAAAAAGAAAAAAAAGGAGTAGAAGAGAAGACAAAGCCAGCAAATCCAGACAGTTCAATATTTTGCGGTAAAGTAAAAGATAGGACAGATACGGCTAACCTGGAATAAGCAAACCAAAAGCCCCAAATTAGGCTTAACTCACTATACATGTGTCCCCAGTGAAGTCGCCAGCTGTAGTACCCGGGGCAAAAAATATACAGATATGCAATGATAAAATGCAATGCATAAATGTAAACAATGAAGCCGCCACCATATTTTATTTATCCCATGAGGGGAAAGGAAAATAATGATAAAACCTTAAAATTCGGGTTCGGGAGTTGGTTACATGAGGGGAAGACGTTAACACCCCCTCATATCCGTTGTACTCAACGGGAACCATTTGAGGAATTTTGGTTTGCATAAACAGAGATAACCGTATAAAAAGAAATAAATTACCGCAAATTGAACATAAAAGGAAAAAAAGTTTTTTATTATTTGGCTTGACGAGAGAGGTTCTCGCTCCTACGTATCCCCCAAGTACAATGAGGAAGTCAAAGCTCACGTAGTTCTTCCTGAAAAGAAAGATTGTGTGTTGGTTGTTTTTAGTGAACGATGCTTAGGTCGCATTCCACTGATACAACAGTATGCTTGGATGCTCGCTTCGGAGGCTTAAGCGTTTGTCTGTAGCAGGGGAATGGATAAAGCATTATCCGTTTAGGAAAACAGTTGAAAAGAGATTTGACTGCGCAAGAGCAATGGAAAAGAGTTGACTGCACGGAGGCAGGAAAAAGAATTGAAGTGAATTGAGTATTTTTTAGGATCTTTGAGATTGTTCAGTTGAACGAGAATTGAACGCTTATCCGGTCATACGTCACAGACTGTTCAATTCGAGCCGAACGGGACATACGTCGCATTCCCTCCTTTTCATTCAAATATTTAAAGTTAATTAATTAAAGTGAGAATAGTCCACCATCCGGGACATACGTCACAGACTGTCCTATCCGAATCAAGCGGACATACGTCACACTCTCTCCTTTTCGCTTTAATTAACTAAACTGAGCTTCATTAATTAAAATGAGAATAGTCCACCATCCGGGACATACGTAACAGACTGTCCTACCCGAGCAGAGCGGACATACGTCACACTCTCTCCTTTTCGCTTTAATTAACTAAACTGAGCTTCATTAATTAAAATGAGAATAGTCCACCATCCGGGACATACGTCACAGACTGTCCTACCCGAGCAGAGCGGACATACGTCACACTCTCTCCTTTTCGCTTTAATTAACTAAACTGAGCTTCATTAATTAAAATGAGAATAGTCCACCATCTGGGACATACGTCACAGACTGTCCTACCCGAGCAGAGCGGACATACGTCACACTCTCCCCTTTTCACTTTAATTAACTAGCTGAGAATCACCAATTAAAATGAGGGTAGTCCATCATCCGGGACATACGTCACAGACTGTCCTACCCGAGCAGAGCGGACATACGTCACACTCTCCCCTTTTCACTTTAATTAACTAGCTGAGAATCACCAATTAAAATGAGGGTAGTCCACCATCCGGGACATACGTCACAGACTGTCCTACCCGAGCAGAGCGGACATACGTCACACTCTCCTCTTTTCACTTTAATTGATTCATCATTCCTTTTTGTTTTATTTAAGAAGAGGAGTTTAAAAGAAAATCAAGCCAGAGCAAAGGGATAGAAGAATACCAGATGAACTGACAAATGCGTATGAATATGAAATGTATGAGACGCAGTTATGAGCATACGGTGGGGAATATATTACACAGTAATAAATTAAATACGAAATAAATATCGAATTAAAGTATTTGTTTTATGTTATTATTATATTTTTTATTAGCATTAAACGATAAAACTAACGTATAAAACAAAAACAAGAAAACGATAAAAAAAACTAAACGGGCCTTCTAGGAAAGCGAAAATCATCAAAATGGGCTTAAGCCCAAAAAACTACTAGGCCCATCTGGGGGACGCAGAAAGCGAACAGGGGGTATGTCCAGCAAGAGAAAAAAAACAAAACTAAAAAACTGGTGGGCTTAAGGCCCAATTCAACACCCATCAGGGGGGTGTGAATAGCATATTCAGAGGTGCAAGCAGCAAAACCAAAAAAAACAGAAAAGAAACTGATGGGCTTAAGGCCCATTTCACACCCATCAGGGGGGTGCAAAAAGTACTGCAGGGGGTGTGAATCTGAATTCACACAATATGGGCTTAAACCCAAATCTGCCAAGCCAAAGGGAGGTGCAGAAATGAAACAGGGGAGGTACAAATAACAAACTCACAAAAAAAACCAGATCTAATAAACCGGACCGGACCGGTTCAAATCGAGATCGAACCGGGCCGGTTCAGCAGAAAGAGACAATACATGAACGAACCAATCGCTGGCCGCCACGTAATCATCTCCTTCCTCCGGCCGAGTCACAGACTCAGTGAGTCGCGCGCGTCAGCCATTGAAGCACTCGAGTCAGTGACTCGGTTCCACTGTAACTCGCTCAAAACAGCATCAAATCAGGCGAAATAAAAGTGAAATCTCATCGTTTTTTCACATACAATCAAGATTCAGTATTAGAATCAACAAATATCGTGTAAAAAAACGAAAACGAACGAATCCAAATCCGGATCTAAATTTTTAAAACGCGATTTTAACTGGTGTAAATAGAAATCAAACGAAACTGGAACTGATATGCATGATTACGCACTCGATGCAACACAAATCCGTCAAAATCACACTCTAAGTCGTTCGAATTCCTACCTTTGTAGTTCTCACTCGTTTCGGTTTCGGATCCAAGGCTTTTGAAGCCGTTTTAGCGAATTAAAACACGATTTCAGTACCAATAGAAAGAGAGGAATGAGTAGAGTATTTTATCTGTTCATGATTTTATGATTTGATCAAGTTTTGGGATGAATTTTGAGATTGAAAATTTAGGGTTAGAGAAGGGGAAGAAGAGGCGCGCGGCTGGAGAAGAGAAAAGAGAGAAAGAAAAATCTCATGTGAACAGTAGCTTTGTTTTTTTAGGGTTTGTGATAAATGGGGGTATTTATACCCTCAACCAAAAATGGGGTCATTTTGTAATTTCTTGATCCTTGTGGGGGAAAAAGGATGAAAAGGAAAATGGGGTAAATTTCTGATTATTTAAAAAGGGAAAAATGGTTCATGAATGAAAAATGGTGAGGTGGCAAGGTTTGATTGGTTAAAAAAACAAAAATTGTCATAAAAGAAGAAAATGCAAATAAAATAGAAAAAGTGTAAGAAAAAATACAAATAAAAATATAGAAAAATATATAAATAATAAGTAAACTTAAATAAGGAGATGAAAATTATTTTTGAATATTTTTACTATTTTTCGTATAAAAAGATAAATTGCGACAATCAAAAGCAGTAAAGGAAAAATGAATAAATTGTAAGCAAAAATTATCTAAAAAAACTATTTTTGGTATTTCTTATGAAAAATAAAAAATAATTTTTAAATAAAATATTTATTTTAAAAAGCTCAAAATTAGGGTATTACAATAGTACTACAACCTTATCATCAAGGATTGTGACGTTAGTACTATTTTACTCCATAAGGACGAATATTCTCAAGAAAAAGGAATAACATGATAAGCATTACCAGAATTGGCAAATATTCCATGTTACCTTGTTCTTTTCACAGCTGGCTTGAAAATGACCTCTGCAACGGTCATTATCTTCAAACGTCTCTATTTCTTCTTCACATATAAATAGAGAAAATCTCTTTGAAGATAAAGGTTACAACATATAACAACAACGCACGCACTGATACAACTTTACTCCTTTACATAAGACTGAAAGCACTGCTTCTGAAACTATTTTCTGTTGTGCTTCTGACACTCTGTTTTTTTTTCTAATTCATTAGGAATTCTGTGTTAGAGTCTTAAGAGTCTTGAGTTGTAATCTTAAGAAAACTCTTGATTTGTATAATCAAGTTTTTATCACTTTCTATCTTATTTCTTCTATATTAGGAAGTCTCTTGCAAGTGTGCTTGAGCAAGTAGGAAGTCTCTTACTAGTGTGTTTGAGCATTGTAATAGTCTAGGTGATTATAGTGAAATCCCTTGGAAGTGCAAGGGGACTGGACTACTCTCGTTTTGTGAGAGGAACCAGTATAAAATTGCTTGTCTCGCCTCTCTCTCTATCCTTACTCTTTTGTGTGAGTGTGTTAATTGTGTTTCTTTATCCGCTGGTGCTTCTGATAAGCTTCAGAACTTAGCAGAAGTTTTCAAAATACCAAAACACAATTCAACCCCCCCCTTCTTGTGTTTTTCACACCTTCAATTGGTATCTAGAGCTCCGGTTTGTTACGCATCACTTAACAGTGAGACAAAAAGATCCTGAAAAACACAATGTCTGAAGATTCAAGTTCAAAGAATGTTGCTATTCCATATGATTACAATTCTGAAAAGTCTGAGAAAACTGGTGGAACTTATAGCAAAGCACCCAAGTTCAATGGTGATCAATCAACCTTCAACTGGTGGAAATACAAAATCTATCCTCATATCATTGCTGAAGATGAAGGTTTGTGGGATATCATTGAAGAAGGTGTTAGTTTTCAAGATAAGCTTGATGAAGATGGTAAGACAACAGCAGCTGTAAAGAAGACCTTCACAGCTGAACAGAAGAAAGAATGGAAGAGACACAACAGAGCTATTTCTATCCTTGCTAGCTGTATCACTCATGATGAGTTTTTGAAACTTGGAAATAGATCTAGTGCTAAGGGTATTTATGACTCTTTGTGTGCTACTTATGAAGGAAACCAACAAGTGAAAGAAGCAAAGGCTAATCTTCTGGTTCATCAGTATGAAATGTTTAAGATGAAAGACACAGAAAGCATTGAAGAAATGTATGCAAGGTTTAAAATTTTGGTTTCTGGTCTTGGAGTCTTAAAGAAAAGTTATACCACTGCTGCGTTAAGAAGATTCTGAGGTGTTTACCACCCAAGTGGAGACCTAAGGTCACTGCTATACAAGAAGCAAAAGATCTCAATACCTTAAGCCTAGAAGAGTTAACTAGTTCTCTCATAAGTCACGAGATGGAACTAGCTTCTGATGAGCCTAAGAAGAAATCAAAGTCATTGGCTTTGCCAGCAACTTTGAAATCTCCTAAAGCTTTAAAGGCTAAAGTTATTGAATCTGATGCTGATGAATCTTCTGTAGATGAACAGGAGGATGGATCAGATGAGGAACTCTTTGCTCTGCTTTCAAAGTTCAGGAAATGGAATAAGTACAAAAACAACAAAGCTTCTGGAAGAAGTTCTGGTTCCAAGAGTTATGGGAACAAAAACTCAAATTCTAAAGACAAGAAAGATGGTTCCAAAAATAGCTGTTTCAACTGCAAAAAAGACTGGTCATTTTATTGCTGATTGTCCTGATTTGAACTCAAATGATAAAGGGAAAAAGGGCAACTTCAAGAACAGAATGAAGAAAAGTCTTATGGCTACTTTTGAAGATCTTGAGAAGTTATCAGATACTGAAGAAGATGATGAGGAAGCAAATCTAGCACTTATGGCTACAACATCTTCTGATAATGAATCTGATATGGAGAATGAATCTGACACTGATGATATTGATGAGGTAATTTCTAAACTTCCTCATGATAAGCTTCTTATTGCTCTCAGAGACACTATGAAGCAATACATAAACAAGTCAAATGATTTCAAAAGTTTAAAAACTAAAATTGACTTGCTTACAGAGAAATCTGACCAACTTCAATCTCAATATAATGAATCTCTTTTGAAAATTAAAGAGCTTGAAGAAGGTTGTGTTGCTTGTAACAAATCACATGATAAGCACGAAGTTGCTCTTCATGAGTTTGTTAAACAAAATGTTAACAAGAGCAAAGTTGCTTCCATGATTTACAGTGTGAGCAAGAACAAAGGATATGGACTTGGTTATTCTGCATCTTCTGATAAAGAAAAATCAAGTCAGTCTGTTTGTTTAAGCAAAACCTCTCCTCCTCTCTATTCTACTTTCATATCAGAAACTGGTAATTCTGAGAAAGCTTCACAAACTTCTGTTTTGAATAAGGGAAAATCAAAAGTCTCAGAAGATAACAAATCAGTGATTTTTGATAACTCAAATTCAAAAATGAGATACTCAGAAGTAAAGATTCTGAAGAGACTAGTTCCTAAACCAACTAAGGTTCTGAGAACTTCAGAAGCTAGTACTTCTGATACAAAGTCTGTGAAACCTATTAGAAGTTTTGGCAAGAATAAGTATGCTCCTCAAACTGGTTTTCAAAAATCATACTTCCACAAGGCCTACACTAACCCATCAGGACCCAACAAGTTGTGGGTACCAAAATCTGAAATAGTTTATGTTGCAGGTTTGCACTCAAAAAGAGAAAAACTCAAGTACATGGTACCTGGACAATGGCTGCTCTCGACACATGACAGGAGAAAAGCATTTATTCCTCACCCTGAATCTGAAAAAGGGAGGATCTGTAGGATTTGGTGGGAACCAAAAAGGCACAATAATTGGTACTGGTATAGTAGGTAATTCCTTCTCTACTATTTCTGATGTTCTTCTTGTTGATGGACTTTATCATAACCTTCTTAGCATAAGCCAATTATGTGACAATGGTTATGAAGTGGTGTTTAATAAGAACACATGTACTGTAAACAGATACTCTGATAAGTCTGTAGTTTTCAAAGGAAAAAGGAAAGGCAATGTTTACAAAATCAATCTTTTTGAATTAGTAGAACAACAAGTTGTTTGTCTTCTGACTCTGAGTGAAGAAAAGTGGGTCTGGCATAAAAGATTAGGACATGCTAACTGGAGATTAATCTCTAAGCTAAGTAGTCAAGATCTTGTGAGAGGCCTACCTGTTTTAAAATATCAGTCAGACACAATTTGTGGTCCGTGTCAAAAAGGAAAGCTTTTCAAAAGCTCTTTTAAAGATAAAAACATTGTCTCTACCACAAGACCTTTGGAACTGCTTCATATTGATTTATTTGGACCAGTCAGTACTGCTTCAATAAATGGTAAGAAGTATGGACTTGTCATTGTAGATGATTTCAGTAGATGGACATGGGTTAGATTCCTGAGATCCAAGGAGGATACATATTATGTGTTTAAAACCTTCTGCACTCAAATACAAGTTGAAAAAGACTTGAAAATTGTCAAGGTTAGAAGTGATCATGGTGGTGAGTTTGAAAATGAACCTTTTGAAATCTATTGTGAAAACAATGGAATTCTTCATGAGTTTTCATCTCCTAGAACACCACAGCAAAATGGGGTTGTAGAGAGAAAGAACAGATCTTTACAAGAAATGGCCAGAACCATGATGCATGAAACTAACCTAGCAAAACATTTTTGGGCAGAAGCTATAAACACTGCTTGTTATATTCAAAATAGGATCTATATCAGACCTTTATTGAATAAAACAGCATATGAATTGTTCAAAGGAAGAAAACCTGATATTTCTTATTTTCATCAATTTGGTTGTACATGTTACATTCTGAATTCTAAAGTTCATTTAAAGAAATTTGACTCTAAAGCTTCTAAGGGTATCTTTATTGGATATTCTGAACGCTCTAAGTCATACAGAGTGTATAATTCTGAAACAAACACTGTTGAAGAATCTATGCATGTAAGATTTGATGACAAAGAGCCTGATAATGATAAGTCAGAGCTAGTTGAAGTTATTGCAGATAATCCAGATTCAGAAGTTGAAACTATAGAGGTTAACAAGAGTTCAGAACCTGAAACAACTTCTGATGATCAAGAAACTGCTCCTTCTGAAGATGTTCAAACTCCTCAAATTGATAGTGATTCTGATGCTGAGATTGAAGAAGTTATTAAGAAAAATTCATTCAAATATAAGTCATCTCATCCAGAAGAGTTGATCATTGGAAATAAAGAAAGTCCTAGAAAAACAAGGTCAAGCTCACAAAATGAAGATGCAATGGTCAGTTTGGTTTCTCTCAATGAACCAAAGACTATTGATGAAGCTCTCAAAGAAAAAGCTTGGATCTTAGCTATGAAAGATGAACTACATCAGCTTGACAGAAATGAAGTTTGGAATCTAGTTCCTAGACCAAAAGACAAGAACATTATTGGAACAAAATGGGTATTCAGAAATAAGCTCAATGAAAAAGGAGAAGTAACTAGAAACAAAGCAAGATTAGTTGCACAAGGTTACAGTCAACAGGAAGGAATTGATTACACAGAAACTTTTGCTCCAGTTGCAAGATTGGATGCAATCAGGTTATTTCTTTCCTATGCAGTTAACCTTGGTATTACTTTATATCAAATGGATGTGAAGAGTGCATTTTTTAAAGGTTTTATTACTGAAGAAGTATATGTCAAACAACCTCCTGGTTTTGAAAATATTCAAAATCTTGATCATGTTTATAAACTTCAAAAGTCACTTTATGGTCTTAAACAAGCTCCTAGAGCTTGGTATGATAGACTAAGTAACTTTTTGGTTGATAATGGTTTTGAAAAAGGACAAGTTGACTGTACACTATTTAGAAAAACCTTAAAGAAAGACATTATGATCGTTCAGATCTATGTTGATGATATTGTTTTTGGTTCAACTAATGCTACTCTATGCAAGAATTTCTCTAAGTTAATGGAAAAAGAATTTGAAATGAGCATGATGGGAGAAATGAAGTTCTTTCTTGGAATTCAAATCAATCAAACAAAGGAAGGAACTTACATTCATCAAACCAAATATACAAAGGATCTCTTGAAAAAGTTCAATCTTGAAGATTGTAAGCCAATGAATACTCCAATGCATCCAACAACAAGCATGAGTCTAGATGAATCTGAAGGCAAAGTTGATCAGAAGTTATATAGAGGTATGATTGGTTCTCTACTCTATCTAACTGCATCTAGACCTGATATTATGTTCTCTGTATGCTTGTGTGCAAGATTTCAATCAGATCCTAGAGAATCTCATCTCACTGCTGTGAAGAGAATCTTTAGATATCTGAAAGCTACTTGTAATTTTGGATTACTTTATAAGAAATCCGAGAAATATGAGTTAAATGGATTCTGTGACGCTGATTATGCTGGAGATAAACTTGAAAGAAAATCAACAAGTGGCAATTGCCAATTTATGGGTGAAAATCTTATCTCCTGGTGTAGCAAGAGGCAGACCACCATTGCTATGTCCACAGCAGAAGCAGAATACATTTCAGCTGCAAAATGTTGCACACAACTTCTTTGGATGAAATATCAATTAGAAGATTATCATATAAGCAGTCACTATATACCTTTATATTGTGATAACACTGCAGCCATTCAACTTTCTAAAAATCCTATTTTACACTCTAGAGCAAAACATATTGAGATCAAACATCATTTTATAAGAGATTATGTTGAGAAAGGTGTTATAGATATCAAGTTTGTTGATACTGAAAAACAATGGGCTGATATTTGTACAAAACCTTTAGATGTTGAAAGATTTGATTTCATAAAGAAAAATCTCAACATGGTGTTTGTTCCTGATTGTTAAGTTCATTTGAGTAAAACTGTTTTTAAAATCTGATAAGGATCAGAAGATGTTGAACCTCAGAACCTCAAGGTCAGAAGTTCTGATGAGTAACTACTTCTGATAAATATCAGAATCAAAAGAATGGTTCTGATGTGATAGTGGAACAGTTTAAAAAAAAATTTTAACTGCTGTCCACTAACGCACCAATTATTTAAATAATTTTTTCTAATACACGTGTCATTTTGCAATTAGATGAGTATTGGTTTATGATGAGTTTAGCGCTTAAAATGAATATGACTACTCTGTCCTTTTGTGTGTTGTACTGTTTGTTTGTTTTCTAAAAATATACACTTATATCACTTGCACACAAACACGTTCACAACCCACACTTTTTCATATTCTTTCTAAACCTCCAACTCTTCAGTTCTCTTTCTTCCCTCTCTAGCAAAACCAAAACCCTAACCCTCAACAATGGCATCATCATCTGCTCTCACTCCTTCTCTTAAACCTATAGTTGATTTGGAAAATCAAAGGAAGTACAAAATCAGAAAGGATACTATGGTTTTCAAGTTTTTAAGTTTAAAGAGCGTTGTAGAGAAACGGGTCGACTTTGAAAGTCTAAAAGCAAATGGATTCGATTTACAAGAAATGTTCTACTATCAAGGATTAGAATGTTACTTCAATATTCTGAATGGTCCTATCTATGAAGACATGGTTAAAGAGTTTTGGATGAAAGCATACGTTTTTGACAAACAATCTGCGTATGTTGAAGTTCAAAATCTGGTGAAGAAAAACCCTTCACTGAAAGGGAAATCTAGAAAGGAATTGGGTCTTCCTGAGATAACCCAAATGGAAATAAGGTCAAACATTGCTGGAATGGATATCAAGATTACTGCTGATCACATTGCAAAAGTGTTGAATATTCCAAATCATGGTATTCAACTGTCTGGTTTCAAGACTAAACCACAAGATCCAACAGTTCAAGCAACCTTGTTTGAAAATGTTAACTCAAATGTACAGAGAGATTTGAAACCTTTCTTCAAATCTGTTTACAAGGTGATGTTCGAATCAATTGCTACAAAGGTTGGTGGCACTGACTGTATTTCTTCTGAACAGAAATACTTCATGCATTTTCTTCATGGTATGAAATGAATGAATATGGCAAAATACATTTTTGATCATCTGTGTGAAGTTATCAAAAATAGCATTGAAAAAGGTCATGCCAACTGTCATCATGTTAGATTGCTGTCACACATCTTTTATCTAAGCAACTTCCATGAAATTCTGAAAAAGAATTATCCAACTTTTGTCAAGTCTTCTTATATGGAATCAAGGATTGTTGATGGTAAGTCCTTGAAGAAGATGTTCTTAATCAAAGGGAAAGTTGTTGTTCCTAACAATCCTTTGCTTATGAACAAGCAAGAAGAAGAGTTTGAATCAACCTTTCCTGCTGTAGATATTGAACAAGGAAAGAAGATTGCTGATGGTCTGTTTAATCATTGGGATGAGGAGTATGGTCTGGAAACTCCTGGAAACGAAGTTGATATAACCAAGCTGGGATTTGATCAGAAACAAGATTTTGTGATGAAGACTGCTGTCACCAGAGATAGAGTCAAAATCATACAACCTTCTGTTGGTGGTGTTAAGATCATGACAGAACAAGAGCTTGAAGATAAGGAAAAGGAAGTAAGGTCTAAGAAGCTTGAGGACAAGAACAAAAACAAGAGGAGAATGGTTGATGTGTCTGTTGAAGAATCTGATGATGATGATGAACCTTTGATTACAAAAAGGGAGAGAATTGCCAGAGACAGAGTTGCTCACAAACGTCAGAAGCATCAAGGTACATCTTCTAACACTATTAGTAATGAGTCTGCAGAATCTCAATTTAGAAATGAACCTGCTTCTGAGCCTGTTTTAAAAATTCCTTCTCCAATCAAACCATCATCTGAACCTATATCAGAACCAAATGTTTTAGATATGCTATCTGAACATTTGTCACCTCAAACCATTCATACAGAAACTAAGAGTTTACCTGAAACTCCATCCAAACCTTCTGTTGTTATACCTTCTCCTTCTGAGAAATCAGGTCTTGAGAAGTTTAAAGAAAAATATGGTGATCCTCTTAGTGATGTTAGCTCTGATTCTGATACTGAAACTGATCACACAAATCCTATCCCCACTCCAATTCATGTTGACACTCCTCCACATGTTACTCAACCTTCCATCCCAACCATAGAGATTGTTAATCCTTTAACAAAATCATCTTCACAAACTCAACCTGCTTTCACAGTCAGCTTACCTGAATCACCTCAATCCCCAGTCTCACCTCCATCTAATCTTGAACAAAATATCAATCAAACTGTTTCTGAGCCTGAAATAACTTATCAATCCATTCTTGAAAGCATTCAAACCCAACATTCTAACCAAACTGTTTCTAGCATTGAGATTCTAGCTAGGCTTGTTAATAATGATGTTAGAAGAATGCACAGCTTAAAGTCTGAACGAGGCATTATGCCAAGTCAGATTGTTGAAAAGTTTGATGAGATTGACAATGCTCAGAGGTTGATCATAGCTGCTTTGAAGAAAAAGTATGTTGATGAGCTAGTTTATGAACATCTGCAATTCACTGACTCTTTTGAAAATGCATTTGGAAGTGCTCTTCAAAAGAAAAGATTGATGTTAACTAACTTATCACATGATGAGATGGAAGCTCTGAAGGCTGAAGAAAGGAAACAAAGGTTACTAGAACAGGAGTTAATGATGAAAGAAGATGTAAATGTTTTAAGTACTAGTGACTTTGATACTGTTATGGTTGAAAGTTCTGATGCTGCTGATACAAGAATTCTAAAGGTTGAACTGATTCAAAGAGAACAAAGAGATAAACTCTTAGTGCTGGAAGCTGGTCTGGAAGAGGTCAAGACTAATCAGATGGATCTGAAAGAAACTATCAATAAGAATGCTGAGAAGTCTGACAAAGCTCTTGAGAAGATGATGATGTTGCTTATCTCAAGACTTCCTTCTAACCCCTCCTCATCTCAACCCTAGGATTCTATGTTTGCGCACAAATTTTTTTTAAGTGGTTGTAATATTTGAACAAGTTTTATTTCTGTTAATTGCATGAATATCTTTTGTTTACTTAATTTGTTTTGATTGCTGTTAATTGTTTGCATTGTTTTGTTTAATTATATGCTTTTGAAAAGTATGTCAAACACAAAGAAATTATAGAAAAAGATTTCAAAACAGAACCATAAATCTTTATTGATTAAATAGAATATCATTACATAAGGTCCTAAATCTATTTAGAATCTAAATCTGACTTCTGAGAGTCACCAGAGCCCGAGGTTTCTGTTGGAGAATGATAATTCTCCAAGTACCTCAGATAATCAAAATCTGGCTTATCAGAACCAGAAGAGGATCCTTCTGAAGAACATTCACATTGTTCTGGATCATATGTTCTGAGAAATTCTCTGTAATCAGAATCAGTATCATCAGAATCTGATGAGAGATTGATGTATACTGGTGGTTGTGGCTTTGTTTTTGATCTGGTTCTATAACTTCTTCTTAATGGAACTGAAGAAGATGCTTCACCCTTGACCTTCTTTGCTTTTGGTTTTGTTTTCTTTGGTGATTCTTCTTTCTTCACTTCTTGGGGAGCCTTACCCTTATTTGCTCTTCTATCCTTATCCATTATTTCTGATAATAATGTGTGGAAGTGTTGAGTGAATTGAAATGGTGTTGCTCTCTTCTTTTATAGACTTTTATAGAGTCATAGTCTCTCAGTTCTTGGAATCAGACAATTTCTTTAATGAAGTTGTTGTAACTGTTTTCCTGACTTGACTCCTTGAAAGTTGTGTTTTTGACTGATCTTTTTACGCGCTTTTTAAATGTCTTTACTTCTTTTTATACAAACTGTTTTTGTTTGATGACAAAAGGGGGAGTAAGAGTCATTAATTAATGAGTTTAGAAGCGCTAATAACTGAAACCAATTAAAAGAATCTGTTTAATTTTACGTTTTCTTTGATTATTTTATCTGTTTATTTATTCTGGAGAATAATATTTTATGTTGAACTAAGTTCTTCATATGATGATAAATGGAAAGAGTGCAATTTTTCCATTAATTATCAGACTCAGGGGGAGAGCTTACAACACTAGTCTCTAAGAGTCAAATTATGAAGAATTTGAGTCACAATAAAATTATATTCTTAAACTATTTTAATTACTAAATGTTACAACTTAGGGGGAGCGTGCAAAGCTTATGAACCTCTGTTGAACATAGTAAATTAAAATAACAACCATTGTTAATTAATACTAGATTTGTCATCAATCAAAAAAAAGGAGATTGTTGGAACAAAGGATGTTCAGAATCTGACTCTTAGTGTTTTGCTGATAACAAAGTATTAATGAACAATAGGGTATTTTAATGTTTAATTTTTAAGTGTGCAGATTAAATTATTATGTTGATTGAACTAAGCTCTGAAACAAAGCATTAGCATGGATATCAGAAGCATGGATATCAGAAGCATGGATATCAGAAGCATGGACATCAGAAGCTAAGATATCAGAAGAAAAGCTAATCAGAAGCAAGTCATCTCAGAAGCTATGTTGAATCAGAAGCAACGCATTGAGAAGACCAACAGTTTCAGAAGCTGAAGACTCAGAAGCATATGTCAAATACATAGGCTCTGAATGACAAGCCAGGAATGTCAGTGTTAACTAATAGTGATTCAATGATTGGAAATCATTTGAATTAAAGGCTGTGATTGATTGATACATCATAGTACTACAACCTTATCATCAAGGATTGTGACGTTAGTACTATTTTACTCCATAAGGACGAATATTCTCAAGAAAAAGGAATAACAGGATAAGCATTACCAGAATTGGCAAATATTCCATGTTACCTTGTTCTTTCCACAGCTGGCTTGAAAATGACCTCTGCAACGGTCATTATCTTCAAACGTCTCTATTTCTTCTTCACATATAAATAGAGAAAATCTCTTTGAAGATAAAGGTTACAACATATAACAACAACGCACGCACTGATACAACTTTACTCCTTTACATAAGACTGAAAGCACTGCTTCTGAAACTATTTTCTGTTGTGCTTCTGACACTCTATTTTTTTTTCTAATTCATTAGGAATTCTGTGTTAGAGTCTTAAGAGTCTTGAGTTGTAATCTTAAGAAAACTCTTGATTTGTATAATCAAGTTTTTATCACTTTCTATCTTATTTCTTCTATATTAGGAAGTCTCTTGCAAGTGTGCTTGAGCAAGTAGGAAGTCTCTTACTAGTGTGTTTGAGCATTGTAATAGTCTAGGTGATTATAGTGAAATCCCTTGGAAGTGCAAGGGGACTGGACTACTCTCGTTTTGTGAGAGGAACCAGTATAAAATTGCTTGTCTCGCCTCTCTCTCTATCCTTACTCTTTTGTGTGAGTGTGTTAATTGTGTTTCTTTATCCGCTGGTGCTTCTGATAAGCTTCAGAACTTAGCAGAAGTTTTCAAAATACCAAAACACAATTCAACCCCCCCCCTTCTTGTGTTTTTCACACCTTCACGCACATTGTTCTCCACATCTTCTATGATGTGCGCACATTATCCTCCACATTGTGTTTTGCCAAAAATGAGGCCAACACTAAAACAATAACAATCTCCCCCTTTGGCAAATTTTTGGCCAAAACAATCTTGGATCACATAGAACAGCCATAGATATACAAGTACCATACTCCTTCATACTAATCACAAAGTAGCAACTTGAAGGAGAACAATCAACAACTCACTATGTTCATAAATGAAACCATGAGGTTGATGTCCTTAAACTTCTTTATTAAAAAAACATTTTAAAAAGGCACTTTTGACATTCATTTGAAAAAGTTTGAATCATTTATGAGATAAATATGAAAGTAAAATTCTAATAACTTCTTACCTTCCAACAGGAGCAAAAATTTCATTATAATCAATACCTTCTCGTTGATTATATCCTTGAGCAACCAGTCCAGCTTTGTTCCTTATATCTTTACCTTTTTTCATCTAGCTTGTTTCTGAAAACCCATCTTGTTCCAATGATAGAATGATCTTTGGACTTTGGCACTAAATCCCATACTTTGTTCTTCTCAAATTGTAATAATTATTCTTTCATAGCATCAACCCAAGATTTATCAATAATATCATCATTGATTGATTTTGATTCAATTTGAAAGATCAATGCAAGATCATTCTGCAAACGTTTGAAGAGTGTTGAGGCAAAATCCCAATTATATGTTTTAAAGAAAACAAACATCTTAATTATATTTTAAATGTAGTTTTGGTCATTATGTTATCTAACAAGTGCTCTTCAGTGTTTTTAATAAGATAGGAACCATTGAGCCTTTTTAACAAATTATTTTAAGTCCAAAGATTGATTCACAAAGTTTCAGCATCAATCTTTGATCTGCGCTACACTCTATAAGTTAAGGAAATTCACTTATTTATTTTAAGTGAACAATGGAAAAAGACAAAGAAACACTTTATCATGATTTTTAATCATCAAGATCTGCACAACTCTTTTGGAAAAGAATATATTAAAGTCTTTCATAAGACTTACCCTTTTGAGCCAAAACAAAGATACAAAGCATGTGCCAAAGAATATTCTTGCACCAAATAGACATTAAATATGTCTCAAGAATTTATTATGATGGAAAATATCCTAGACCAATGAGAAAGCAACAACAAGCCTATGACTACTATTGAACAAGTACTTATAAAAAGATTATTAAATGTTCATTCTTCAAGTAAAGGCTACAAGCTACAAAAAGGAGTTGTACTTGCAAAAGTACTAGATCACATCTAAAGTTGGTCATTGACAACAAGAAGACTTTTGAAGAAGCTGTCCCCACACCACTCTCCTATGTTTCTCAAAGATCAATCTTTGAAGGCACAGGTCATTCTTTCACAAAACAGATCAATCTTTGATCACTCTTTTACAACACAAGAGAATAAAAAAGGAAGATCAATCATGACATTATCAATTATGCACGTGTTCATTACAAAGCTCCAGCACTGACTTAAATTCCAAGTAAAGTAAGTACAAGTGCCAACTCAGCTTACACGCTTCACTTAAAGAATGATCTTTCATCAATCTGCCAAGTTTGTCTTCATTAAATTTGAATGCAACGGCTAGTGCAACATTCTCTGCTCTTTTATTATTGTAGGGTTTTTGTATGTTGGCTACATTTTGCAAAAACAACTATTAGCCAAATGCTGAGACAAATGTTGTAGCATGTGGAACAGCATTGTGTGATTTGTTTGTGCGCGCCAGCTCGCGTTATATTTTTTTACAAGATCTTTTGAAGATTCTATTGAAGCTTATGTTGCCCTAGCGTGCTGATCAAGACGCGCATGTTTAATGAGTTGTAAAAGGTTGTCTTGCCTTGGTGTATTTCCATAATTAATATTGATATATTTTTGGAAACAATATTCTTGCTCATGAAAAATTGTTAGCTGGACCTGACAACGTCCAAGCTATGTTTTGAAGCCCAAACCCGTGCTATCTCAGTAATATACATATGAAGACAAACCGTAGTTTGTAGTGGAGAAAACCGTGTGTGTACTAAAGCGTGTGTAGTTGAACAGTTCTCTTAGAGAAGTTCATATTCATATATCCCGCTGACTGGCTTATAGATTAGAGGTTGACTCAGGAGCTTCCTAGTATAATGTCTACTAGGATAGATTACTCATATAGCGCGTCTTCCTATAACGAGCTTAAAAAGATCCCAAGTTACTCCTAAAAACAAGGCTTAGGAGGGTTGCTGACTACTAAAGGGTAGCTTGAGGTTTTAGGGTTTTCTTGTTAATTGTGAGCCTTGCTTGTATCTCCCTGATTCAAGCTAAGGACTGGTTTTTTTTTGAGTTGTAACTGTGTACTGCTCCTAAACTTTTAAGTACGGAGTGAGTATGTGTCTTTAAGAGTGTGTCTCTTTAAACGTGTGAACTTGTGTGTTTGATAACAGTGCTGTCTGTACTATTGAGAGGAATTGAGACGGGGTCTCATATCTAGGAGTTCCTAGATAGAGCAGTCACGTGTACGGTCTAGGTGTAAAGACTAGTAGTGAGTCTACGTCGGTCCTTTTCACTAGAACTAATATAGTGGGTTCATTCTTGGATTGGTATCCCCCAGACTAGGGCAGTTGCGCCGAACTGGGTTAACAAATTCACTGTGTTCTTTACTTTTCTGTCACGTTTATTTTACTTTGTGTTGTGCTACGCTGCGTTATATTACTGTGTGTTCAGGATTAGACAAGTGCTCGGACAAGTGTGCTAAAATTGTACACAACATTTGTCTGTCTGGTTGCCAGAATTTCAATTACATTCTCCAAGGCATTAGACGCTCCCTCACTCTATAAATAGAAGACCTCTCAGTAGAAGAATAGCAAGAGTTTCCAAGCAACTTCAATTATTGAATACTTGTCTTTGTAAACAAGATTCTTATCAAACTCTTCTCTAATCTCTATCACTCACACTCTAAATACTTGCAACTACATCAAGCAATATTCCTGAGTGATTTTTAGAGAAATTTTTAGTTCTATTATTAGCTTTATAAACTAGGATTAATTTATTGTCAAGTTTCTAGATCCAAACAAACTTTGTAAAAAAAATAGAAATCTTACACAAGGGAACGTGACTACTTGTTTAAGCAAAGAAAGAAAGTCCATCTCAGTATATAGGTCGTAGTTAAGCTGGTGAAAGTGAAACTTCAGACAGAAAAGATCGACTCAGTCTCCTTTCTCCAAAGTAAGGTCTTGTAAACTCGAGATCATGAAGAAGGATGGCATCGTTATGATTCAGTGGAATTCATTTATTTTTCATTGTCATTATCTTAGCTTCAATTTGCAATTACCTCTTCAAGAGATTTTGCATCCATTTGAAAAAATTCCGCACTTTGTGCAATCAATGAAATTCTCATTTTCACTTATTTGCTTGTTAGTTTTCTTTTGTGTTCTAATTGTGTGCATTGGTGCTACTTATTTATTACAAATAAAACATTTAAGCATTGTGAATCAAAAGCATTTGAAAATGGCAAACTGTTTTGAAAAATGAAGTGTTTGAAGGGAAACTGATGGCATACTGTAAGGTGCCCCTATCCTAAAAATACAAAATCATGGCAATCTCTTGATTCCATCAGGTAATGAAAGTTGTTGTTCCTCTTTGGAAACCTTTTTGAACACTTATCCTTCAACAGAAACTTGCAAGGGTCCTCATCTCAACAGTGTCAGAGTTATTCAGATTTTTGGTGCTGGGAAATTCAAAATCTCCTCAACACAGACTTAAAAAAATTCATGCATTCATGCGTACAAATTCATGCATTCACACATATAGACTCATGCATAAAAAAAATCACACAAATTCCTGCATATGATCAAACATTTCATCTGCAATAGTTTTTCATTTAAGCATTAGAGATACACAATCATGCATTCATGAAGTACATGTTGAAAATGTTGTTTAACAGGTTGCGAACTCGGATCTCTTGTTCAGTGACAAAGGTCTGTAGACCTAACTCTCCAGCAAAAGACGGTTGATGAACCGTAACTTTTTGACAAGAAGGATTGATGAATCTTTGATCTCCCTAGTGAACTTAATTGATTTTTATCACTAGTTCTTAGCAAGTTGGTCAACAGAGTTTCGTCCTTATCAGATGGATCAACGCTCTACACTTACCAGAAAAGGGTTGATGATCCTTTCCCAGTGAATAATTCAACAAGTAGTACCTACAGCAGATTGGTCTACATACAACTTTCTCATTCAGAACAGTTAATGGATTATATCTCCAGTGATTTGTTCGAGATGGTTATCTTCAGTAAGACGGGTGGAATACCGCACCTCAGTAAATTGATTGTTAAACAGTTTCTCCAGTAAAGTTGGTTTATGCACACCATTCTCAGTGAATTATTTGATAGATCATTTGTCCTTATTAAACGGGTAAGTAGGTTGAGTCCTCAGCAAAGTTAGTACTCCGTATCTCAGCAGATTGGTTTCAGAATCATATCTCCAATAAGGACAGTACACTACAACTTCAACGAATTGATTGATGAAACAAGTTTTTCAGCAATGTAGTTATCAAGTAGTGATACTCTGAATCTTTGTCAAAGTGATGACAGAATATTCAATTTTGACTCCCAGCAAGTTTCCTTACCCAAAGATACATCAAGCGTCAATGGAGCACTTTCAGAATTAGTTTTTGAGTTGAGGGACCCTGAGGGGGGAAGACTCTGTTGTTTTTTGATCTACACACCCAGTGGAGTGGTAAAGATCAGTTTTTGAGTTGAGGGACCCTGAGGGGGGAAGACTCTTTTGTTTTTTGATCTACGTACCCGGTGGAGTGGTAAAGATCAGTTTTTGAGTTGAGGGACCCTGAGGGGAGAAGACTCTGTTGTTTTTTGATCTACGTACCCAGTGGAGTGGTAAAGATCAGTTTTTTGAATTGAGGGACCCTGAGGGGGGAAGACTCTGTTGTTTCTTTATCTACGCACTCGGTGGAGTGGTGACGATCAATTTTTGCGTTGAGGGACCCTGAGGGGGGAAGACTCTATTGTTTTTTATCTACGCACCCGGTGGAGTGGTGACGATCAGTTTTGGAGTTCAGGTACCCTGAGGGGAGAAGACTTCGCTTTTTCTTTTATGGTCTACGCACCCGGTGGAGTGGTGACAATCAGTTTTGGAGTTTAAGTACCCTGAGGGGAGAAGACTTCGCTTTTTCTTTTATGGTCTATGCACCTGGTGGACATAGTGAACATTTTCAATTTTTCCAGAGTTATCTTTACCAATATTACCTTTACCTTTTATCTCGGCTGTTTCATTGTTTCCAAAGGTTACTTGACCACCATCTTTTTCTTCTAAGGAAAAAAAAGTTATATTTATCTTCAGTCATATGTCTTGAGCAGCCACTGTCCAAGTACCATGGCTTTCTCTTCGCTGTTAGATGGCATTCCTGCACTTGAATTTAATAGTGCTTTAGGTACCCATATGCTTTTGGGTCCTTGTGAGTTAGTATACCTTTGATAAGGTCTTCTTTCATTTTGACATGAGTATCTTTTAAGAGAAGTTTTATTGTTTAATTTTTGAAGTACTTATAAAGAAGACATAGTTTTGGCTCTTTTATGCAATAATAAAAATCATGATGTGTCAGTTTAATGGTTTACATTTTTTAGTTCAAATGAAAATTAGTTCTGTAATGAAAAAAATAGAGAAATAATTCAATGTGTGTGAGTTTACTGATAAAAGTTGGACTTTAAAATTTCAAAAGTTAGAGTTTATACTTCATATGAAACGATTGTCAAATAATAATTAGCTCATACTTTTAGATGTAAAATTTGATTCTTAGTGTATAAAATTTGCTTGCATTGCACATGTTTGGAACTAAATAATCATAACTAAATTTAACAAACAAAATAATTCATCTACGGGAAAACTAAGTACTTATAAAGGAGACATAGATTTGGCTCTTTTATGAAATAAAGTACATAGATGATGATGATAGAATAATACCACTACATCAACATATGATGCAAATACATAAAGATACTTATAAAATAGATAAATAAAACGCCAAAACAATACAGTGGAAATTAAACTATAGAGTCACCATGAAAACATGATCACAAAATGTGCCTATTATATTCTTTATCTAAACACAAATCTTAAAGGGTGAGATTCAAGTTGGGTTCCTCCGAGGTTGATTGAGCAGATGATGAAGACATATTGGGATTTGCTGGAACTAAGTCTTCTCCAACAGGATCAATAACAGACAACAAAGGAAGAGTTTGAATCCCAAATTGAAGTGTTGTGGGGGGTGTATTTGGCATATGCAACCCTTCATGGCCACTCAAAGGAGAACCAATAGCCGAAGAAGACATTGTATTGTTCATCCAGGTGCTAAATGGGTAGGGCATGTTTGCACTACGCAAATAAGAATACCCTTGATAGTTAATATGGCTTGAAAATGGACAAGGGTATGGTTGACTACCAGATGTAAACCCCAAGGTTGAATTCATTTTATCCATCTTTCTCTTTTGTTCTTCCATTTTACCAATCGCACGCTCAAACATATGAGCATATTGGTGTCCTCCTCGTGCTTGAGAAGTGGGGAATCTCTTATCACAATATTGACAAAGGAAATCCGTCACCTCGTGATCAGGTAAAGGTTCGTTGGCAGCATTTTGGTGTAAAGGTTCGTCATTAACATTTTGAGATAAAGGTTCAATAGTAGGAGTTTGAGATAAACTTGAATGTTCACTGATCTCCAAGGATTTGACAGTGGACTTGGCACTAAAGTTAATCCTCAAAGTAAGTAAATCTTCATCATTGGATTCAGAGGTTGGTGGTATTACCTTTGGTTCCTTCTCAGATCTCGGTTTTGACTCCTCCTGCATTTTGCGCTTGAGGTTTTTGTCCCCGACATTTCCAATGACAATTCTCTCAGACATTTTTGAATATCAAATACTAAATTTTTGATTGAGAAAACCAACTCTTGTGGTTTGAATATTGTTGAAGAAGGGGGTATATATATTGTTTTACGGATTACTAATGAATGATCCATATAAGGAAAAAAAAGTTCAAATAAAAGTTTTTTTTTATGGTCAATGTGAAAGAAATCATTTAAGGAAAAATATTCACTGTTTAAATTGTCAAGGTCAAACATGCGCAATAATAACATGACCTGAGATTATTTTAACTATATTTTTATTAATTTATTTTAACTATTACTATATATTATGTTTTATATTAAATATATGTATGAAGTTATTATATATTGAAAAAAAAATTGTCAAAGTTAATTAGATGTATTCTTGTTATTTATTATTTTTCGAGCATTGATAATTGTTTTAGGTTGGGCCATAATTCGCAAATTGGATCGAGTTGCCCAAACCCTTTACGTTGCACAATTGATATGGTATGCTTGCCCTAGGAACATACTAGATTAAACTAGTTCGAGACACTTGTTAGACTACTTGGCGATCACATAGAGGGGGGTGAATAAGTGACTCTTTCTAAACAACGAGTTTTTCAAAATATTTTCAAGTACGCGGAAGGCCACCGGATCGGTAGTCTACTTTGCACCCTTCGATCAAAGGAAAGGTAGTATAAGCCTTGGAGCAATTAACGATAAATTGAATTAGGTTATGTTTTGCAATCAAATTACTAACACAAACAAACACAACAAGTTTCAATTATTAAGTTACACACAATCACAATTCAAGTCAATTCAATTGAATTGTGATGAACACTTACGATCACCAAATTCAATTAATCCAATTAATTAATAATACGAAAAAGTAAAGAGTGTAAGGTTAGAAAGACGCAAACAGATGATTAGGGAGTTCCCGCAGCTTTCGTGTCGTCCTCGCGGTCTGCCGGGTACGTCTCCCACCAAATCGTCAAATGGACGATTTGAGCAATTTATTAAAAAACGCTTGATAGTGCACAATTTACAAAGACTCGAATAACCCTATATAGAATCTAATGCAAATTGAGCTATGCAATCTCAACACCTCGCGAATCTTCAACCTCTGATTCCAACGTCCCAATCTTGCGCCGTCTTTGAACCGAAAACCTTCGCATCGAATGTTCAGCTGATTACCTCGCTTCTTCAATGTTGATCCTTCAAGATATCGCACAATCTTGAACCCTAGATGAAAATCCAACCCTCCAACGCAATTCAACTCGATCGTAATTCTGATTCACCGCGAATTGCACCGAACGTTGTCCACCAAATCAACTATGAACCCTTAATCGATCCCATACTCGATCTCAAATTAGAAGTGATTTGATAGAGGACGGTGAACTTGTGTTGAATAAGTCTTTGATCCAAAATCTTTCTCAAACCTTGATCAAATGTGTTTTTCAGATGGATTCTAACCCTTACAACAAAAACTCATATTGCTATTTATAGAAAAAATAGAATTGAGCAAATTTAGGCAAAACAGAACAGACTTGTATCGATACATATTATGGTATGTATCGATACAAACACCTTGACCAGCGTTCAAATTTGAAATATTTGACCAATGTATCGATACAAACACGAGTATGTATCGATACATATATCAGTTTCTGGTGTTTTGAGAAGGTTAGGTGTGTATCGATACATGCAAGCATGATTCGATACACAAGAGACTCTCTGCCCCTGAGACACCAGATTTGTATCGATACACATAATATATGTATCGATACAAATTGCACAGAATCAGTCTGAAGTAGTTTCAGGACATTTGTATCGATACAAGTGATTATGTATCGATACAAAGAACCTTAAAGTCAATTTTTCAAAGATTCAAAATAGTTTTTCGCTGTCAAGTCATTTATAATGTTGCCAAAATATGTTCCACTCTATTTTCATGTGTTTTGACAATTATTAAAACAAGGGAATGAACTGGTGCACTTACAACACTTAGATCACTGAATTTCCCGAATCAAGATCAAATTACCATATCTATAACAATAGCCATGCGTAAACTTCTAGGTGTATGAAACCCTGCAACTCCGTGGTCTTTGGCTCAGTGGGAAATGAATATATTGGGACTTTTCCCTTTAGTAGTTGTCAATTATTTCACCAAGTTTATTAAAGCGCATACATTGGTAAAGACAACAGTGAACAACGTCCTCATATTCTGCGAACACAACATGACACTTTTGGTGAACATGCACAAACAAATAGATACGCAAAATCTTACAACTGGGTGTTGCCAAGAGGCCTTAGAAGAAGATTAGATGAAGCTAAAGGAAACTTGTATAAAGAACTACCTCATGTACTATGGACTTACATAACTACTCCACATTCCAACAAAAGAAATCCCATTTAGAATTACCTATGCATCAGAGGTAGTAATTGCAATGTAGAAAGGTGAGTTGCGTTGAAGGTCTATGCACTCGCTAAGCAAAGAAGAGAACTTTATGAAATTGTCATCAAGCAAAAAAACTAAACATAAAAGAGATCAACTTATAATCTTATACTTAGAAATACACTATTCAACTTCCAAACAAATAGAGAGACCTCAACCTCATCCCAAGGGATGCAATTAAACACTAACTCCCAAACTCGAATCAAAAGTTTTCGGCCCAATTAGAATCCAAAGAATAACTCCTTGAGTAAAAAATTGAACGGGCAACAGTAGAATGAGAAATTTGGCAGATAGGTCTCGGCTCGCAGACCTTCTCTAAACTGACAACACACAACACCAACGTGGTAGAAGGAACCAAATAAGTAGAAACCTGCAAATATCAATAGATTAGACAACTGTTTGAGAATCAAGTATCCAAGAAAATCAAACACACACGGCATCAACCACGGTAGCACCAGAACCACCACACCAAACCACCAATAGATCACCACCAAATCCACCAACACCTACCGCATCAGATGAGTCAACCCTTAACGACCCAAACCCTTACCACGGACACAACAACAACCACCAACGCAACACCTCCACCTAACCATCAAAAAGTAGCTACAACCGGAACGCAAACAGAAACAAAAACAAAATAGAAATATGTAGTGACGGCCAAACTTCGGCAAGACCCTGAACCGCCACCACAATCGTCGGCTGATCGACGATTTGTGTATCAACAGATTTGATTGACCGCAAGTGCACAGTCTCGTCGTGTAGTTTTAAAAGATTATCGAACCACAGAGACCAATAATCGAACTACCGTATTTCTGTTGTCACGGTGTAAATCTAAGGCTAATAGGTGTTTTAGAATTGTTTTGAATTTTAAAAGAAAATTAAAATTGAAGAATTAAATTAATGAAAGCGGGATATCGGTATGTAACTTAATTAACCGTCGGGAATTTAATAAATTAATAGCGCGCGAAAAAAAAAAAGGTTTATTTTTCAGATGAACTTTCTCAATTTAAAGGTCTAAACCTCACACTCTCGTTTTGTTGATAAAAACCATACTTTCTAAGCTAGGAGTTTTACTGTCACTTTTCTACCACCTTAGCTTCGAAAGTATATTTTGAAAATCAATTAGTCCTAATTAATCCTAACGTGGCTCTCGCTCGTTCAAAGATTAATATCAAATTCCTACTATCTAGTTAAAACCTCAAACTCTCGCTCTATTGATTTTAACCTTAGTTGCTTTCTTTTACTCTCGTTCAAAAGCTTTGAATTAAATTAGGAATTTGAATCAGAAAAATAGTTTAAAAAGTACGCGCTAAATCATTATTAAATTCCCTTCGGAGAATTAATTCACATACCGATATCTAGAAATTTAGCTAGACATGACAAAGGAAATAAAGAAATAAAAACAGAAAATTAAATAAAGCATAAATAAATAATTAAATAAAGACATTAAAAAGAACCTGAAATAAAATTCTGAATAAACTTGAATTAAACTTGACGGAAATAACCGGTACAGAATTCTTGACAGGAAACTGAAAACAGAACTGAAAAGGGATTCCCGGTGTGGAAATACCGTTACAGTTACTGTAACTAGAAATAAAGACAGTACTGAAAATAAAGGAAAATAAGGCGTAGAAGATCTGATGTTTGAACTTCTATTTATAGGGGAATTTTGACTTGCACGATCCTCTTTTTAGGGAGAGGATAAGCTTGTTTTTGGTCTCATCCAATTACCGCACGATAGGAACAGAAAACGGATCAGACGAGTGCCACTTCCCCACGTCACGCGAAAAGCTGTTTTGCTGGATTTGGGCTTCTGTGGCGAGCGCCACAGAAGTGGTGGCGAGCGCCACAAGAGTGGTGGCGAGCGCCACCAAGCCAAAATTTGGGCTTGGCTGATTTAGCTTGATTTGCACCCCTTTTCGCTCCATTTTTGACCCTTTTTGTTCAATTCTCTTCTCCGACCTATTTTATTCGACAAAACTGAAAACAAAACAAATACCAACATAAAAACAAACAAAAGAAATAAAAACATATGAAAATGCAACTAAAATTCACCTAAACTAAGCTAAAAAAACGATATGATTTCGTGTCATCAAATTCCCCCACACTTGAACCATTGCTTGTCCTCAAGCATAAAAGAATAGTGAATCGCAAAGCATAAGTAAAAACACATGACACGATCATCCTACTCGTACGTGGTTGCCGGCTAAGCCATGAAATTAGGTAACAGTGCAAATAACAAGAACACCGTGATGACACAAGAGATTCCCATTATATGAAAACAGACCTGAAGCATTTCCTCTTGACTCTACCTCTCACCTAAGTTTCATTCCCCCTTTTCATTCTAGCGCAATCACATTAAGCCCGTTATCTTGTACACGTCCATGGTAGAAAACCTGTTAGTGATTATGATCATCATAAAGCGAGGGGTGCTAATAACATAAGTTTGGTAACCCCTATTTGCTTTACCCACTTCGCAGTTTCGGGGGATCGGATCGTAACCCGCCCTACCAAGTTCACAATCAGACACCTCTGAACCAACTACTAATGAGTTTCTATACTATGGTTTTTTTTTTCCTTCTCATGTTTCAACATTTGCTGAATTTTCATCAATTATTTCAAGGAATCAACCAATAGCATTCATAACATTTATAATCAAAATCATTCACTTATATTCTTCGGTTTCCCACTTAGTTTGTGCCTTGAGATGGTGTCGACTGCTAGATAAACTACTAAGGGTTCATTAAAACTCAAGTTCAAAGCTTTATCAAAACTAGTACTCAAATCAGTTCTACACACTTCAGGGAATCTAAGGTGTTAAAACGGTATTGATTTTATCTAACCGTTACCCAAATTCCACAAAATAGCCTAGATAGTGCAAACAACCTATATACTTTCAAACAATCAATATCAAGCATCAGAACTCAATACTTTTGCTTTTCACAAGAAAATTTTTGGTATGGCTCCAGAAATGGGAAAATCAGACAATAACAAGACCAACACGCAAAATCAACTCAATCTAAGTGAACTAACCTAAGGTTTTATTATGCATGCAAAACTAAATGACTGAAAAATAAAGGAAAGCGATAAAGCTTCCTCCCCCACACTTAAATCGAGCATTGTCCCCAATGCAACGACTAAAGGTGAGTTTGGAAGGGTACAACCTGAGTAGCTAAGCTTTCATAACTTGTAAAATCGTCGAGCGTGCTATCTCTTTATTACCTGCAAAATAAAATGAACTAAAAAGAAAAACATTAAATTCAAAATCAGCGGGTTGCCTCCCACCAAGCGCTTTGTTTAAAGTCGGTGAGCTCGACTTCAAAGACGGTGACTTAGTTCACGTGACAGCGGACAGGGCGGATAGGTTAAAATTTGCAAGATTAGTGTCACTATCCCTAAGGTTGTAATGTTTCAACTGCTGCCCATTAACTGTGAATGTATCACCAGAGTCACTCTTTATCTCAATCGCCCCATGAGGATATGTCTTAGAAATTGTAAAGGGGCCTGACCACTTTGAGCGAAGTTTTCTGGGAAAGAGTTTAAGTCTTAAATTAAAAAGAAGTACTAGTTGTCCTACCTTAAACTCTCTCCTAGATAGACGCTTGCCATGCCATTTCTTTGTTCTTTCCTTATAGATTCTGGCATTCTCATAGGCGTCCAACCTAAGCTCTTCTAAATCATGGGTATTCAGGGTCCTTTTCCTACCGGCGGTGGTGTAATCAAAATTGAGGGCTTTGATAGCCCAATAAGCTTTGTGTTCTAGTTCTACCGGCAGATGGCATGATTTGCCATAAACAAGCTTGAAGGGAGTGGTCCCAATTGGGGTCTTATAGGCTGTCCCATATGCCCACAGTGCCTCATTCAGTTTTAAAGACCAATCCTTCCTAGGGGTTGCAACTGTTTTTTCAAGAATTTGCTTGATCTCCCTATTGGAGACCTCCACTTGCCCACTTGTTTGTGGGTGGTAGGGAGTTGCTACACGGTGTCGGACCCCATATTTAGATAGTAGCCTTTCAAAGATCCTAGAGATGAAATGTGAGCCACCATCGCTGATGACAAGTCTCGGCACACCGAACCTAGGGAAGATCTGGTTCTTAAACAATCTAATCACTACTTGGGCGTCATTAGTTGGGGAGGCAACAACCTCTATCAATTTGGACACGTAATCAACAACCACAAGTATGTATTTATTACCAAAAGAAGTTGGGAATGGTCCCATGAAATCTATCCCCCATACATCAAATTCTTCCACTTCAAGGATGCCATGTTGAGGCATTTCATCGCGCCTAGAGATGCCACCAGCGCTTTGGCACTGATCACAACTCTTTATGGCAGCATGGACATCTTTCCAAAGAGTGGGCCAAAAGAGGCCGGCTTGTAAGATCTTAGCACAGGTTTTGGAAGTACTTGCATGTCCTCCATAGGGCGCAGAATGACAATGAGTGATAATGCTTTGCGCCTCATCTTCGGGGACACATCGACGGAAGATTCCATCGGCACCTCTCTTGAAAAGAAGAGGGTCATCCCAATAGTAATGTTTTAGATCACTAAAGAACTTCTTCTTTTGCTGGTAAGTTAAATCTGGCGGAAGGACTCTCGCCGCTAGGTAGTTGACAAAGTCAGCATACCATGGCAGTGAGTCCCTCGTACAGACAGAGTTGACAACTTCAGTGTTGTCTTGAAACAAAGGGCACTCGGAGACGACACTCTCCATAAAGGCTATAAGCCCCTCATACGGGAAGTCATCATTTATGGGCACCTTTTCAAGCGCCATTCCCTCCATTCTTGACAAGTGGTCCGCGACTGTGTTGTCAATCCCTTTCTTGTCTTGGATCTCTAAATCAAATTCTTGAAGGAGCAAGATCCATCTCAGGAGCCTTGGTTTGACATCCTTTTTGTTCACTAGGTACCTAATTGCGGCATGGTCAGTATAGACAATGATTTTGGCCCCTATTAGGTAGGAACGGAATTTGTCAACCGCAAACACAACAGCCAGGAGTTCTTTTTCTGTGGTGGCGTAGTTCATTTGCGCAGGGTCTAAGGTCCTACTAGCATAGTAAATAGCATGAAGCTTCTTATCTTTCTTTTGACCTAAGACTGCGCCTATAGCATAGTCACTAGCGTCACACATGATCTCGAAGGGTAAGCTCCAATCAGGTGGCTGCATGATGGGTGCAGAAACGAGAGCTGCCTTTAATTGTTGGAATGCCCTTAGGCAGTCCTCATCAAAAATGAACTCGGCATCTTTCATTAGATGCCCGGTTAATGGCTTTGTAATTTTGGAGAAGTCTTTAATAAATCGCCGATAGAAACCAGCGTGTCCTAGAAAGCTTCGGACTTCCCTCACATATTTGGGAGGTGGTAGATTCTCTATGACTTGAATTTTAGCTCTATCTACCTCAATCCCTTTGTTGGACACTATACCTTTAGGTTTCCATGACCACTTATCAAGTGCTCTCACATACCCCTCACTCTTTCTCTTTTTTCTCCTATAGGGCGGTTCCTCTTTCTTGCCCTTCTCTAGACTTTTGTGTTTTGGGAGAAAAGAAAATTTACTTATTCGAGGTGGGGGTTCTGGTTCAATTTCAAGTGTCCTTCTTTCTTTTGTCTTAGGGCTTTCATTCGCCTCTCCGAATGTTACCCTCATCCTTTTTGCACTAACTTCATCCTCAATTTCTCTTTCCCCTAATTTCCTTTTTCTATTTGCGCCCTCATCCCCATGTGTAATTGTTTTTACTTTCTTGATTTTTTCACATGATCGTGGTTTCAGGACTATTTTAGCCTCTACTACCTCTTGGGGAACAAGGATTGGTGGGTTATAGGTAGAAGGAAAAACGCAAAGTGGTTCCTTTTCTACCTCTTCGACAACCTCTCTTTGGAGCGGTTTTGGCAAAGTTTCCTCAATCTCAACTTTTTCCTCCCCTAAGTCCTTGACGACCACGTTCTCATCCTCCTTAGGAATTTCAATCTTACCACATGATTGGGGTCTCAGGTTCACTTTAGCCTCTACTATCCTTTGGGGAGCAAGGATTGGTGGGATATAGGGAGCAGGGAAAACATGCAGTGTTCCCTTCTCTACCTCTTCGACTACCTCACTAGGGAGGATTATCGGCGATGCTTCTTCGATCTCCACTCTTTCCTCGCTGAAACTCTCAACAACATTATTATCCTCACTAGACCTCTCAATCTCGCTTTCATTAATGTTTGCTACGACGTCTACTTGTCTCTCGTAAGAGGGTTCTATGGTTGACTGGGTGAACTGGGAGATTAAGTTCTCCATCGACTCTTGGGGAGTCGCTGTTGAGGCAACCATAGCGTCGAGTATCCTTTGGGTTTCGAGATTGGTTTGTCTAATCCGTTCATTTATAAGGTCTTGTTCCCTCATCATTTCTCTAAATTGTTGCTCTCGCCTAGCATTAGCGGAGGTTTCCATAAATTCATTAAATACCGCTAGTAGGCTAGGACTCACGGATTCTTCCGGTTCCTCGAAATGTTGGGGATAGTAATTGTACTGAGAGTTAGGGTATTGTCCCTCAAAGTATGGGGACGGTTGAGGCTGGTAGTTATATGGGAAGTTATGGTTAGGGTAGTTGAAATTTTGAGTATAGTCATTATAAAAGGGATTTGAGTTATACATTTAAGCTCAAAGGACTTATCCTAAAATTGTTTGTTATATTTTTTTTTTCGATTTTTTTTTATTTAAAATGCCTTAGTCTCTACGGTGTAACGACGGAGTTACGATATCGACTAAATTGGTCCCCGGCAACGGCGCCAAAAACTTGATCGACGATTTGTGTATCAACAGATTTGATTGACCGCAAGTGCACAGTCTCGTCGTGTAGTTTTAAAAGATTATCGAACCACAGAGACCAATAATCGAACTACTGTATTTCTGTTGTCACGGTGTAAATCTAAGGCTAATAGGTGTTTTAGAATTGTTTTGAATTTTAAAAGAAAATTAAAATTGAAGAATTAAATTAATGAAAGCGGGATATCGGTATGTAACTTAATTAACCGTCGGGAATTTAATAAATTAATAGCGCGCGAAAAAAAAAGGTTTATTTTTCAGAAGAACTTTCTCAATTTAAAGGTCTAAACCTCACACTCTCGTTTTGTTGATAAAAACCATACTTTCTAAGCTAGGAGTTTTACTGTCACTTTTCTACCACCTTAGCTTCGAAAGTATATTTTGAAAATCAATTAGTCCTAATTAATCCTAACGTGGCTCTCGCTCGTTCAAAGATTAATATCAAATTCCTACTATCTAGTTAAAACCTCAAACTCTCGCTCTATTGATTTTAACCTTAGTTGCTTTCTTTTACTCTCGTTCAAAAGCTTTGAATTAAATTAGGAATTTGAATCAGAAAAATAGTTTAAAAAGTACGCGCTAAATCATTATTAAATTCCCTTCGGAGAATTAATTCACATACCGATATCTAGAAATTTAGCTAGACATGACAAAGGAAATAAAGAAATAAAAACAGAAAATTAAATAAAGCATAAATAAATAATTAAATAAAGACATTAAAAAGAACCTGAAATAAAATTCTGAATAAACTTGAATTAAACTTGACGGAAATAACCGGTACAGAATTCTTGACAGGAAACTGAAAACAGAACTGAAAACGGATTCCCGGTGTGGAAATACCGTTACAGTTACTGTAACTAGAAATAAAGACAGTACTGAAAATAAAGGAAAATAAGGCGTAGAAGATCTGATGTTTGAACTTCTATTTATAGGGGAATTTTGACTTGCACGATCCTCTTTTTAGGGAGAGGATAAGCTTGTTTTTGGTCTCATCCAATTACCGCACGATAGGAACAGAAAACGGATCAGACGATTGCCACTTCCCCACGTCACGCGAAAAGCTGTTTTGCTGGATTTGGGCTTCTGTGGCGAGCGCCACAGAAGTGGTGGCGAGCGCCACAAGAGTGGTGGCGAGCGCCACAGAAGTGGTGGCGAGCGCCACCAGGCCAAAATCTGGGCTTGGCTGATTTTGCTTGATTTGCACCCTTTTTCGCTCCATTTTTGACCCTTTTTGTTCAATTCTCTTCTCCGACCTATTTTATTCGACAAAACTGAAAACAAAACAAATACCAACCTAAAAACAAACAAAAGAAATAAAAACATATGAAAATGCAACTAAAATTCACCTAAACTAAGCTAAAAAAACGATATGATTTCGTGTCATCATCGGCGCCGATTTGCAAGAAAACACTACGACCCATAAGCGTCTGGAATCGCAAAGGAAGAATATGAATTTCATAAACAGATCTCAAAACACTCAACCATCCATTCTAAACACACAAAAAACAAACTAGAAACAAAAAATTCGCGGCAGAGCCACCACCTTCTATAAAAGCCATCAATCCTCCGAAGAAGCACCAACCAGAACCCAACCTAAACCTGGATCAAGTTATGCCAAAATAGAAGGATGGACACGGTGGTGCGGAGGTGAGAACTTGTTGCACCACCACCAACTTGCTGACATCGCTACAAGAAAATTGTCATTTACCAACGGAGGGTTCTAGTGACAGACATAGCAGCCATAGGTATAATAGGTCTATACCCACGGAATTTTTTTAACTAAGTATAGATTTATTAAAAAAAAAACAATTAAATTGAAAATTAGAAAGGGAGGAGTGTATACGACGACTAAACCCTTGTTCAATTCTTCCTTCCTTCAACAACCCTTGTTCGACCCTTCTTCCTCCACCCAGATGGCCAGATTAACATCACCCCCTGTAAACCCTTCTTCCTTTCCCTTCAGTTCACCGCTCCCTTCCGTCAGTTCGCCGTTTCATCAACTGTTCACTTCGCCGTTAACCCTTCATCAGTTCTCGATCATTTTGTCACAGATTCAACATGATTACTCGCCGCAAAATTCCTCGAAGTCGGAATTGTTGCCGTAATCGCTGGCGGAATCGTCACCGAAAACTAGGAACACAGTCTCGCCTCTCCCCCGTGCCCAAGGTCTCGCTTCTCGCGTTTTTCCTAGATCGTGGTACGTTTCTCAGCTTGACTCTCACTGAATTTTGCTTCTTCGGTCACATTTTGCTTTGCTCAAACCCTATTATCGATTTTGCTTCATGTTCAAACTCTACATCTTGTTCTGCACTATTGCGGCATCTGCCACCACCATCCATTTCAATGAATTAAATGGTTAATTGAGGTTTTTAATTTTTGTGAGAAATGTTTAACTCTCTATTTATCTACAATATGCTTATGTGGTTTCTGATTTGGGGGAAAAATGACATTTTAGAAACAGATGAAAATTTGTAGTTGTTTCTTAGTTGTTAGTACTAGTTCAAAGGATTTGGCTATGTTTTAATTTAATTTGTTTACATTCAAGGGACTCTGCTGCTACTACTTCCGATTGCTTTCAACAAATTTTCATCATTGATTCTCATTAATCTGGTATAAGTAAGTAGTTATCATTATTTTGTGTATTTTCAATTCAAGTACAAGTTTGTCTATGCATCTTGTTTGTGTTGAAAACAACCTAATTTGATGGCTACATCATTGTATCTAGGTATAAGCTACAAAACTAAGGGTGAATGTGTGTTTAAGATTGAGAGAGAATAGTCAAATTTGCTATAATATAAAAAAAAAAACATTTTCCATTGTTTTGCAAGATGTTAGTTTTTTATGTTTGATTTTCACCTTCACTGGTGGACAGGTGGTTGTGGTGTGATGAAATTGTCAATTAAATGTAATTGATTAAATGTAATTGGAAGATATGATGGTAGCATAGTCATGATTTGCAACTGCCAAGCATGAACATAAATATAAATATATTCATACATTGGGTTTATAATAATTTTCTATCTGGTTTGAATTTCTTTCTGTTTTCCTTTTCATTGTTTCACAAATTTTGATTATTTGGTTACCCTTTTGAGATGACTCTATTGATTAATTTGTTTGACGGTAACATTTGTAGTAGAGACATTCTTGTTGAGTTAGAAAAGGGGGAGAAAATTGTTAATATTGATAATGATCATGTGGATCCTCAGCTTTGTGCTTCCTTTGCTTGTGATATCTACAACCATTTATGTGCATATGAGGTATAACTTTATTTTCCCTGTTAAGAATGATCTTTATTTTGTTTACACATTTTGTTTCAACCATATTCTATAAAGAATTCTGATCCAAATTAAATAAGCTATAAATTATTCCCTCTTTTTCCCTGAACCGAACAGCCACTTTTGTTACCTTAAATTGGAACTTTATGAAATTCAAGACATGGTGGCATGAGTAATGTATATGATCTAGTGAAGCTGGATTGTTGTTGGAACAGCAGTTGGGAGAAAAGGCACAATTTGAAGCTTTTAGATTTGGGATTCAAGTTTATAGTGTTGCAAAACAAGGTAAGGTGAATCAAACCTTCTCTCTTTAATTTTCTACTCTATTGTACCAACCCCGGACACAAACCATTTGAGGAAAATGATTTTTCACGAGTTTAACGGACTGGGTTAGTTTAATTTTTGGATTATGTATGTTCATTCTCTAATTCACATGAAGAAAGGAAAATTAATATGATTTTCGTATGAACCTGCAGACAGTAAATTGGCCATAACTCTCTCTGCATAAATCGTATTTTTATGAAACCTTAACCATTGGAAAGTAGACACAATTTAACACGAAATAGGCACCGGAACCATGCATTTTCATTAAGTATAACTAGAGAAATTCGGTGTTCAAGTTTGTGAAATAATTCTGTCATAAATCTGGACTTGACAGCGATTTTTATGTTGTATCTCTCTCCCTGTAACTCCGTTTGGGTTGATTTCTGAAGCTATGTAGAGCTAACTTAATGTCTGTCGTTTCAGTACCAACCTCATGAGATTTCGTAAAGAATTGAGGTATGGGGACAATTTTGAAGTAGAGAAGCGAAATAGAAATTCTGCAGAAGTGCACAAGTTTGGATCTGTATTGAAATGGTAAGTTCTCTCTCCTCGAATCTTTGATTTGAGTGATTTCTATTCCGGTATAAAACTTACAATTTCTTCTTCGTTTTGATACCGAACTTCATGGATTTTGGCCGAGAAATGGGGTCTTCAAGTTGTGTCGAAGTTGCGTGTTGAAGCAGATTAGTGCAGAAAATTTTGCACATGGGTTTAATGGATTTGGATTGCATAAGTGCTCAAGGAATGTGGAATCGAAGCAGAAGAATATTATGGTGAGTTCCTTAGATATAATACTGAACCGAAATGTATGATACTGGTATTATGCAGTTCATGGTAGTTTGTTTGTGCTCTATACTTATATACTTATGCTAGTTTTCAATTGATTGTGAATTATGTGCAGCTTAAAGATTAAGGTGCATAATCTTTTAACTACTAATTCAACTTCCCTCAAAGTTGATCAAAGTGCTATCGAGGATCTTGTTGAAATGTGAGAAATAGAGAAGCAAAGTTGGGGCAGGTTTGTATCTAAATGTTATCTAGATATGTAGTTTTTGTTTTTCTTTATCAACTTATATAGTTTTTATATTTAGGTAGATGTAATTGCCAAATAACTTAATTTCTCTGTTTTAGTTTTATTTATTTATTTTATATTTCAAACACTTGAAACATGATGTTAGAATTGGAAACAATCACTTGACTTTTAAGAATAAGATGGTGAATTTATATTCTTTTATTTTTAATCAATTTCAGATATTTTTGGTGCCCCCGACCCCGACAATCAAATTTTCCGAGTGAGACACTTATGAATATTAAAGAGAGGAAGATGGATGAAAAGATGTGTAGAACGTAAATTTAAAAATTTAGTGGACATATATATCATGCTTTTTATTTTTATTGTAAGTTTTGATATTATTATGAATTTATATATTTTTAAATACATAATTGTGCTCTTAGTTGTTATATTTAACTCTTTTGTAGTTTAATTATTCAATATAATCATAAGTTTTTTTTTTATTTTGTTTCATAATTATAGTGGGCAAAGAAAAGACAAAAAAAACTAGTGTGTTGTGTATAAAAAAAAAATATTAGGAAAAAGTAATTTATTTGAGTGAAAAAATTATTATATTAAAAATAGACCAAACTATCTATACCCATGGAAATATGTGTGGATATAAAGCAATTTAACTAGTTTCATTGACCGTGGGTATAGATACCAGAGTTTATCCAACTGCCTAGCTATAGCCTTTTGCCACTGCAAATTTCTGTGGGTACAGGCAACTAAAAGTCTACGGAACCAAATGGTCGTCGGTGTAGGTTTTTTGACCTATACCCACGGTTTTTCGGCTTTTACCTACAGTTATTTTCCGTAGGTAAATGTCGAATTTCTTGTACTGCATCTTGGCAATGATATTTAGATTTAGGGTTAAAAAAGGGGCGTGATTTGAGTTTAGGAAAAAGGTACAGGAGAGAAAGTTGTAGAGAGAAAGTTGGATTTCCACAAACATGCTATGACAAAAAAATTTCTTTCTTTAATATATATATATGAGGTTTGCTAACTTCCTCCCATGTAAATTGCTGGGCGCCCCCCCCCCCCCAATAATTGCTGCGCGCGCCCCCAACCCCCCCCCCCCCCCCCCCAATTGCTCACGCGCGCCCCCCAACCCCCATTGCTACGCTCGCCCCCAATTGCTTCGCGCGCCCCCACACCCCCAATTGCTCACGCGCGCCTCCCCAACCCCCTCTTACTGCCTGCGACCCCAATTGTTGCGCGTTCGCCCCCCACCCCCCTCCAACGTTTTTTTTTTTTATTGTTTTTAGTGGGAGGAGGGTTGCTAACTTCCTCCTTCATGATTTTAGGTGGGAGGATGTTAGCAGCCCCCTATATATATATATGGTTAATGGTTTACATTTTTTAGTTTAAATGAAAATTAATTCAGTAATGATAAAATAGAGAAATAATTCATGATTTGTCAATTTAGTGATAAAAGTTGGACTTTGAAATTTCAAAAGGCACAGTTTATACTTCATATGAAACGATTGTCAAATAATCATTAGCTCATACGTTTAGAGGTAATATTTGATTCTTAATGTACGAAATTCGCTTGCATTACACATGTTTTGAAGTGAATAATCATAACTAAATTTAACAAACAACATAATTCATCTACAAGAAAACTAAGTACATATAAAGGAGACATAGAATTGGTTCTTATATGAATTAAAGTACATAGATGATGATGATGATGATGATGATGATGATGATGATGATGATAGAGTAATACTACTACATCAACATATGATGCAAGATACGCATAAAATAGATAAATAAATTGCCAAAATAATACAACGGAAATTAAACTATAGAGTCACCATGAAAACATGATCACAAAATGCGCCTATTATATTCTTTATCTAAACACAAATCTTAAAGGGTGAGATTCAAGTTGTGTTCCTCCAAGGTTGATTGAGCAAATGATGAAGACATATTGGGATTTGCTGGAACTAAGTCTTCTCCAACAGGATCATTACGAGACAACAAAGGAAGAGTTTGAATCCCAAATTGAAGTGTTGTGGAGGGTGTATTTGGCATATGCAACCCTTCATAGCCGCTCAAAGGAGAACCAATAGCCGAAGAAGACATTGTATTGTTCATCCAGGTGCTAAATGGGTAGGGCATGTTTGCACTACGCAAATAAGGGTACCCTTGATAGTTAATATGATTTGAAAATGGACAAGGGTATGGTTGACTACCAGATGTAAACCCCAAGGTTGAATTCATTTTATCCATCTTTCTCTTTTGTTCTTCCATTTTATTAATCGCACGCTCAAACCTATGAGCATTTTGGTGTCCTCCTCGTGCTTGAGAAGTGGGGAATCTCTTATCACAATATTGACAAAGGAAATCCGTCACCTCGTGATCAGGTAAAGGTTCGTTGGCAGCATTTTGGTGTAAAGGTTCGTCATTAACATTTTGAGATAAAGGTTCAATAGTAGGATTTTGAGATAAACTTGAATGTTCACTGATCTCCAAGGATTTGACATTGGACTTGGCACTAACGCTAATCCTCAAAGTAAGTAAATCCTCATCATTGGATTCAGAGGTTGGTGGTATTACCTTTGGTTCCTTCTCAGATCTCGGTTTTGACTTCTCTTGCATTTTGCGCTTGAGGTTTTTGTCCCCGACATTTCCAATGACCATTCTCTCAGACATTTTTGAATATCAGATACTAAACTTTTGATTGAGAAAACCAACTCGTGTGGTTTGAATATTGTTGAAGAAGGGGGGGTATATATATTGTTTTACAGATTACTAATGAATGATCCATACAAGGAAAAAATGTTCAAATAAAAGTTTTTTTTTTTACGGTCAATGTGAAAGAAATCATGTAAGGAAAAATATTCATTGTTTAAATTGTCAAAGTCAAACATGCCCAATAATAACATGACTTGAGATTATTTTAACTATATCTTTACCAATTTATTTTAACTATTACTATATATTATGTTTTATATTAAATATATGTATGAAATTATTATATATTGAAAAAAAAATTGTCAAAGTTAATTAGCTGTATTCCTGTTATTTATTATTTTTCAAGCATTGATAATTGTTCTTGGTTAGGCCATAGCCCATTCACAAATTGGACCGAGTTGCCCAAACCCTTTACATTGCACAATTCATATGGTATGCTTGCCATAGAAACATACTAGATTAAACTAGTTGGAGACACTAAGATCACTGAATTTCCCCAATCAAGATTAATCTACCATGTCTATAACAATAGGTGGCTAGGCATAAATTTCTAGGTGTTTGAAACCCTACAACTCCGTGGTCTTTGGCCCAGTGGGAAATGAATATATTGAGACTTTTCCCTTTAGTAGTCGTCAATTATTTCACCAAGTTAATTGAAGCGCATACATTGGTAAAGACAATAGTGAACAACGTCCTCATATTCTTCAAACACAACATGTCACTTTTGGTGATCATGCACAAACAAATGGATACTCAAAATCTTCCAACTGGGTGTTGCCAAGAGGCCTTAGAAGAAGATTAGATGAAGCTAAAGGAAACTTGTATAAAGAACTACCTCATGTACTATGGACTTACATAACTACTCCACATTCCAACAGAATAAATACCTTTTTAGATTAACCTATGAATCAGAGGTAGTAATTGGAATGTAGACAGGAGAGTTGCGCTGAAGGACTATGCACCCGCTAAGCAAGGAAGAGAACTTCATGAAGTTGTCATCAAGCAAAAACTAAACATAAGGGAAGCTTGCACCTAATTGGAAAGACCTATAAGCTAGTAAAATAAATTATAAGCTCTTTAAAAAGTCGTTACCAAACAAATCTTTTTCCCAATACCAGCAAGTTAATGTACATCTCAAAGGCACCAAGTAAAACTATAGAAAAGGAGGCTCGACACAGATTCATCTAAATGCACTACTAAATGAATGAGTTGAAAACTTAAAAGGGGGACTAGAAGTGGAGTTCGGGAGAAACCGTGCCATCTTTAAGGCAATGCAATACATTTTCAAGCAAGAATTAGGGCAGTATAAAATTATGCCATTTACATCATTGACAACAGCATTTTTATTATTGCATAAATATTACAAAAACAGCCCTATAACAAATAAATGAAAAATGACGGCCAAAACAGCCATCCAGAGGCATATTTGGAGTAAATTTAAACAAAACATTACGCCAGACATTCCATAAAGTTTAAATTTAGCAGAAAACTAAGATGAACTAATAACGGTTCCAGTAGGTTCTGCGTCTGAACCAGTTGTAATCAGGTAAACGCTGAATAGGTCCCATGGCAGCAATAGCAACATCCTGTAAGAAAAACATACAGTACCACAAGTTCTGAATAAGATTTGTGCCCTACTAGTGAGTAAGATATATTGCAATTATTATTTTATTACCTTGTCATAAATAAACCGGTTTGCAACACGTTTAATTGTACTGGCATCAACAGCATCAATTCTTGCAAACAATTCAGCAAATGGGATCCTTCGACCATATGTGAGTAGCTGAAACAACATGCACAAATTAGTATGAAATATTAAACGGTAGCACAGAGCATATACCAACAAACAAGTAACAAATGACGATGCTAATATCATATAAAAGTTACATTATCTAAGGCTTTGTTTGCGAGTTTAGAGGGAAATAGAGAGAAAAATAGAGAAATCTTCAACATTTTTTGAGATAGTATCTTTTATAGAGAATGACAAATAAATACTTATGATTAATATATTATGAATTTTAAGAATATTATAACAACATTAATTAAATTTGAAGAATTCATATAAACCCTCCAAACCCCCATCCAATACAATTTTTGAGTTCCACCAAATTGGGGGCTTTGTGTTATGAAGAAAAAATAACCCTCCAAACTTCTCTATTCCTTCCACTTGTTTCTTCCTTTTTTTCAAAACCATTCCCTCCCCTCCAAACTCGCAAACAAAGCCTAAGAGTTTCAGTTAATTAACGGTAATTTTTTCATAATTGCGATCTCATTTATAAAAAAATCAGCCTAAAGTCATTGTGAAATAGCACAGAATGAAGTCACAACAAAATTTCTTGCATGTCCCAATTTTCAATATGCACGGAATGTAAGGTCTATGGTACCTGACGGCCAATATCTTCAGCTACAGGGCTGGTTCCATCAATGTGAAGAAGAAGCGAAGATTTTAACTGTAAACAGAACATTAAAAATGAATATATAGCACTATAATTAAAAATTAATAAAGCAACATAATTAAAAAAATGTTATAAAGCAATATAATTAAAAAAAACAGCATAGATGATTGTAGAGAATGTTTGTGCTGTAGAGAATGTTAAAACATTCCAACACAAACTTTCAAATTCTAAACATAATCATTTGGGGTAAAAGTTAACCATCACAAATTTAGTTTAAATTAAATGCACTAAATAAAATACAGAGGGTTTAACAAGCACATTCAACTCCGCATGGGAATTTAAATTTGGTAAGCATTTTTTCTGCGTTGGAAAACAATTTTCAGTGTACCAAAAACAACAGCATGAAAGGATGTTCAATGTAGTTGATGACAGCAACCATGAACTAAAAAATGGAAAGGTAGTGAGTGACAATGAGAGAATAATTGTTGTGGCACAATTGTATATTAGGTCAAATTGAGCAAAATTTTAATCCAGTATCTTGAATCAGGTACAATTGTATATTAGGTCAAATTGAGCAATATTTTAATTCAGTATCTTGAACTATGTGATGATTATAATAATTATCGTGCCAGTTCACAAACATAACTATTAACCATGACTTAGGTTGCTTATATTCAACTGAATTACCAACTCATGTAAGTTCAATGCTGTGATACATATTCCAAATGCATTAATTTAATTTACAGACAGAAAGTGTTACAAACATAAAGAAACACTACACAATTGGCATCATTAATGAAGACCTGTAACAACAAATGCCGATCAATTCCATTTTCTGTAATTTTCATCACTGAAAATTTGTGGCATTATGTCATGGCTCAGTCTTGATGTCATATGCAATCATCTTAGGTGAAATTTGAATCATGTCTACAAATAAGTTCACATCTCAAAGAAACTGGTAACTATCTCATAATTAGATTGAGGAAGTAATGAATTTAGGTTATTATATATGTTCGTCAATGTATGCAGGTGATGTAATTGTCCGACGATGCAGTATGCTAAACTAATCACATGCCAAAACAAAATTTAACTGTAGTTGTATCTTGGACTATGAATACAGCAAAAGATTCTTAATATAAAGCATGAGCCAAATTCCATTGTCACATTCAATTAGCACGACAGGAAATAATTACATCGAGAACCTACCTGGTTACGAGCACGTGTAACATCATCCTCTGAAACCTGATAAGCCAACTTGGTTGTCTCGTACATAACTGAATAGGACAAATCATCCAAGCAATCCGGCTGAAAGCACAGCAAATTAAGGGAAAACGATAAATAAATAAATAAATAAATAAGCCAGTAGAGCTAGAGCATGGATACAATATCTTCAACACAACCTAAGCATACTGCTTTCACAATCATCGAACTATTGATACATCCACCGCATATTGCAAAGCAAGACACTATTAACCATTGTAATTTAAAAAATAATGACAATAAAAGGAAACAGAAGTCTTCTTTGGATAAAAGAAGAAAAAAAAATTAAGCAAAACGGTATTGTGTTCGACTGAAATTGCATTGAAGTCCTTATTATTTCATTGAATTAAAGTTTAATACATTTAGATTAAAAGCTTTTAACAGAGCGGTTATACTTCTAGCAATTTGAAGTTAATCACAAACCAATGTTGTTGACTTTAACTGAAATATATAAACATGAACATCTAAAAAGTTGGATCATTCATTATAAGGTTATATAACAAATTCATTGATTTTATCTTCAGTAAATCATTATAAGATATTTAAGTTTTCAAATAAGTTTGTATATACTGAAACAAAAATAAGGACTAGTTTAATTTAAGAATATAAGGATTGTATTAAAAACTTAAATTAAAAATTTCTGACCAATTGACAAGTTTAATCAAACAGGCCTAGAGAATAATTTCACTGTATATCTATCAAAAACTACAAGAGGAGATATAAATGTGCATTTGGCGGTGGCAGACATTCCATGTCTTTATCTCGTGTTTGCATGCAAGCTTTAAAAAATTCAGTACTATTGTGCTACTTTATTTAGAAAAATACTCCAGAAGAAAACTACATTAGGGCTTACCTTAGCAACAGCATAAACACCGAAAAGACCTGTGTCCTTGTAATTGGTGTTGAAAGCCATCATGCTTTCTGCCACTTCATTAATGCCAACTCGCTGTGCTAGCTCAGAACTGTTCACAGTTAAAATTTACATAATTAGCCATGTGTCATTAGTCATATTTTACTTTGGGGATTGCGGGAGGAGAGTTCTCAAGTTGCATACCCCATATGTTTTCCACCTCCGGCTGTCTTGTTCCAAGAACCCAGCATTGCTTGCATGACCATCAGAGCAATTGAATCTGGATCCTTCCATGATGCACCTTCAAAAGCTACAGCAAATTGTGCAAGGGGAATTTCATCATCAAGCATTCGAACCTGTATACAGAACATGTAGATGAACATAGTTAATAAATTAAATATAACAAGTTCAAATGCGGTCAATATTAATATTCTTACCTCAGAACCAGTGAAAATTGCTGGTTCTTTTTCGACCAACTGAGATGCTGTGGTGGGATTTGTTGACAACTTAGTGAACAATTTTTTCACTTGCTCAACAAAATCTTCATGCTTTACAGCTCCAGATGCAGCTATCACCTTAAAAGCAGACCCACACAGAAAACAGACATCAGGTCAACTTCAACATAAAGATTTTAATGAAAATCAATATACTCAGTACAAGTTTAAAAAAGAATGATATTTCAGAGTTATGGACAATAAAAACACATCAGTAACAACACACGAAACACTGCAGCATCAATTATCTACATACCATCCTAGGCGCAGTATAATGTGTCTGAATGTAGTCCTGTAGATGAGCTTTGGTGATTGTCTTGATGTTCTGAGCAGGTCCCAAAATGGTTCTGCCAAGGGGGGTGTACTGGAAAGCAGTTGCGTGTAGGTGATCAAAGATCACTTCCTCTGTTTGACCCTCAACCTACAAAAGACAAGAATGAGAACCAATCATAAGCTAAAATAAGAGAAAAGAGCAGGTTGCTAAAGAATTACAAAAACAACAAACACATTTTCACACCAAAACTATGCTTGAATGAAAGGGAGAGTTTTAGAGGAAAACGAAAATATAAATTTTCATTTCATGGAAACTATTTAATTAAAAAACTTTCAAAATTATAAATGATAGACTATCATGAATCCCTTTTACGGGCTTCTGAATCCCTTTTAAAGCTTTTTCCTAGGTCGCCTCTACCTTTAACTATCAACTATAGGACTAAACTTGTGAATTATAATATATTCTTTACACCAATATGTTATAGGACAACAATATATATCATCTATTCAACAAATATTTGTAGGTCAGTTGTTAATACTTGGAAGTGGAATGAGTGAGGATCAAACCCCTAATCTCCGATACTCCAAATTCGAAACATCCAAATTTAAAACGGGTACAAAAAATAATAAAAAATGCATAATATTGTACTCAACAATCAACAAATGAGAACAACTTAACCCATCAAAGGTTTTCAAAACTGCACATTATCCAGAAATACACAATTACACATCGATACGGAAAAAGGCCGTTTTTTTTTTTCTTTCTAATGTGTACTTCCAAAGTTCCTTCATCAATTAAACCTGTCAACTATTCTAATCAAATTCCCACAAAACACTCAAAACAAAATCTCTATCAAACATGTTAAATTGATCCACACAATCACAAAACACACAATTTATATTTCATGTATCAAATTAAACACCAATAAAATCCAATCCAACAATACCTCTTCCATCTCCCTAAGAATAACATCGCGTTCGCGGCTGATCCTAGCGTCATCAAACATCGAATTCTGAAGAATATCAGCCAAAATATCAAGAGCAACAGGAACATCATTCTGCGAAACCTTAGCATAATAAGTAGTCTGTTCCCTCGAAGTATAAGCATTAAGATGTCCGCCCATATTCTCAATCTCTTCTTCGAGTTGCCTCGCGGTACGTCTCTCCGTTCCCTTAAAAATCATATGCTCCAAAAAATGCGCAGTTCCGTTAGTCTCCTCAGTCTCAAATCTCGATCCAGCATCGATCCAAACACCAACCGTCGCGGTCCGTGCGCCGAGATTAGATTCCGTTGCAACACGGAGTCCGTTAGGGAGAGTGGTTACACGCGTTTCAGGAGCGGAGAGGATTTGCGTATGGTCGCGGATTTCGGGTTTGGGTGAACCGTATTTGAGAAAACGCGGATCTGGATTTTCTAATCGTTGGAGTTTGGCTTTTACGGATTCGGATAAACGATCGTAGATCATTACGTTGGGTGGTGGAGGGGAAGGTGGTGGGGAGGGTGGTGAGCGGGTGACTGGAGCGGCGGCGGAGGTTGAGAGGGTGGCGGATCGGATTGAGGAGAGGATGGGAGTCCGCCGGGTTGAACGGCGGACTAGGGTGAGGAGTTTGTTGATCGTCATGGAGGGCGTAAAAAGCGGCCCTTGTGCTAGGGTTAGGTTGTGGAGAAGGAATAGCCAAGAAAACGATGAAGTGCTATGTATTAAGTGAGAAAGAAAAAAAAGAGAGAGAGAGAGAGAGAGAAAAGAGTGATCAAATTTGTGGGGTGTGATTCGGAGAGTACATAGACTAATGAATCACACTATAGACTTTGTCAAAAATCAAAAATATATAAATAAATAAATAGAGGAAAATATTTGGTGGAAAATTCTAAAGAAAAAAACAATTCAATTAATTTTTTTATTTGTCACCACGATATATAAAGATTTTCTTTGTCATTATCCGATTATCGATAATAATTTTTGTTGGATACTTGTGCAAAATATACATCAGCTTAGTTTATTGGCGATAATAATCTTTTTAAAAAACTTGTGCGATACATAGGTTAGTTTTTGTTAGGCCCTGTTTGGTTCAAAATTATTGAGGGATTTGTAAGGAGGTGAAAGTAAGAGAAAATATAATTTATTATGTTGACAAAATTACCCATACTTTTTTTATTAAAATCCTAAATTATCCTTGTTAGAATATTAAAAATTTAGGTTTTATTTTTTTGACAAAAAAACAAATTAGGTTTTCTACTCATTAGATTGTTTTTTTTTGATATATCTATTATAATTTAATCCTTATTTTGAGTTTATATAGTTAAGGATAAAAAAGTAAATTAATTATTCGCTCTCCTCCCCTCCCCTCGTTAAAAAGTTGAACCAAACACAAAAATTTGATATATTCCCTTCCCTCCCCTCCCCTCCCCTCCAAAAACCCCGAACCAAACAGAGCCTTAGAGTTGTCAAATAGGTCCTATTTTTTATTGAGCTTGCGGGGATTTGCATTGTACATGGGTCAGAATGGCCCGACTCATTTTTTATTAGGCCACGATTTAATGAGACTGGCCCGGCCCTGCATAAGGTTTGGCCTGATGGGCTTTGCCGATTTAATTTTTTTTATTTTTTTTCTTCAGTTTTTTCAATATTTTTAGTTCTTCATAATTATTAATATTATTGAGTTATTTTGATATTATTGAGATATAATTAAATAATTTTTACATCATCAATAAATATGCAATAATAAATTATAAAAAAAATTGTTACAGTTTTAGGTAAATATAATCATTTTTATTGAACATACACATTAAACTATATTTTTTATAATAATTTTTTAATTAAATGATAATATTTTATGTATTTATTGATATAATTTTTACAAAAACAACATAAGTTTGCAGATAATGGGCCGGCCCGAAGCTCGATGGGCTAGTCCAATCCTCTAGAGGGCTTCATGGGCTTAGGCCAAAAAGCTCGAATACATTTTGGTCTAGCTTTTTTGAAGCTCAGTCTGCCCAAGGTTGTGGGCTAATGGACCGGCCCATTTTTTACAGCTCTAGTTTTTGCCTCTCAACTAATTTTTTTTTCCAGAATCAAGAATCGAATCTTTAACTATTTGGTTAAGGAGTTCAAAATATTTACCACTTAGATTAATTCAATGTGTTCTCATTTTTTCTTTCTCTAATTTATATCAATATTGTTAACATAGTATTAGAACATAATTTGATCCTTCTTTATACTTAATTTGATCCTTCTTAAACTATTTGTTGTTTCTTCTCTGTTGTTGAGTTCCCATAAATTTAGGTATGAGATTACTTTGTTGATTCTATTTATAAAGAAATTCATTTAGTTTGTTTTGTCTTTCTACTATTTATTTGTTTTTCTAGTATATATGATATGAAGGTATTTTCAAGGACGAACTTAACATTGGTCCTTATGTAGGCCATGACCCTTACTACCATTTAAAGAATTTTTTTTAATATACCATATAAATTATATAATTGAAATGATTGCACATTTGTACATCAAAAGTGAGAAGAAAATTTGAATTTTGAGCTCATTAACTAATGTGTGACCTTCTCATAGACATAAACTCATAATTAAGTCTTATTTTTTGTGAGTTGTGTGTCTCAAATCTTATTTTTCTTAGTTTATTTGAGAATAGTTAAGTTGGTAAAAATACGTTTAGAAGTTTTAACTCTACTATTAAAAAAAATGTTAGGTTGGACGTCCATGATCGGGGTTTAAACCTGTCACTCTATTTTGTGTGTGAGTTTATAATGACTTTGTCATTTTTTTATATGTACCCAAAAAAGTTGCTAATAATATTATAATATGTACATCCAAAAATTCTAATTTCTTGACAAAAAAATCTCAAACCGCCTTTCACCCAAGGCACTCTTTGCGCTCTTGTCTAGCATATTCATCCAACCAACTAAAAACTTTGTTATATATTAACCTACACTACTCACAATCTCTAGGTCCATCCCTGAGTATTTTTATAGTGATGAAACAATTGATTGATCATTGCACGTTGGAGTATGTTTTGAAGATGTTGATTAATTAGTGGCAACATGGCGATTGCTTGTTTTGTGTTTTAGAAAAATTTTGTGTGATTTTATTTGATTTGGTTATATTATTTTATAATTTCTCTCATTTTTTGTTTGTATTTTTTTTTTAGTTGTCTCTTTGTTGGTCATATGTTTGATTTTTTTTTGTGGTCTTATAAAATCTAATGGTTTATATTTTGGCAAAATGATTAAAGGTTAAAGTTTACTTTTTTATTGAGGTCTATGGTGGACCACATATATTGTTGGTCCACCTTATACATTTACTATTAAAATTTGACGGACGGAACCTTTTTGTCGAAGAAGTTAAACTTAAGCGACCTAAAACAAAATATTTATTAATTAAGGAACTAAAGTGAAACTTGAAAATAAGTTAAAGGACCTAAAGAGTAATTAAGTCATTAAGTTATTAATGGTTCAACTTCAACAGTACATGTGAAAGCTTGTTAAGGTCTGAACAATGTTATTTTCATTTTCTCTTTCTCTATTTTGTATCAATATTGTTAAAATGATCATAACATGATTTTATCCTTCTTACACTATTTGTGGTTTCTGCAGTTGAGTTCCCATAAATTTGGGGATGTGTTTACTTTGTTGGTTCTACTTTTAAAGAAATTTCTTTGGTTTGTTGTCTTTCTATGATATGATATGAAGGTATTTTTATAGTGATGAAACAATTGATGGATTATTGTACATTGGAGTATGTTTTGAACACGTTGATTAATTAGTGGCAACATGGCGATTGCTTGTTATGTGTTTGAGAAAAGTTTTGTGTAATTGATGACAGTCAATTATATGATATTTTTGTGTATTTTTTAAGATAGTTTTATTACTATTGTAATACTCTAATTTTACACTTTTTTTAAATAAATATTTTATTTTTAAAATTGTTTCTTATAAACGCCAAAAATAGTTTTGAAAATACTTTATTACATTTTATTCTCATTTTTATATTTTTAGTTCATTTCTAAAACTCCAAACAAAATATATTTCATTTCATTTTATTTCGCATTTTTTATTTTAAGTGCATAAAAAAAATATAAGTGCATCATGAAGCATTTTTCTTCTCAAAGCACCAATCACATTTTGCCACCTCATCATAATCTCACAAAATTACATAATTTTTCATTTAAAATAAAGTAGAAAAATGATCTCATTTTCATTATTACTATTTATCCTCCAAAGTCCTAAATTATATTACGAAATGTCATTTAACCTAAAATGGAGACTATATATATAAACCCTAAACCCTAAACCATATATATATATATATATATATATATATATATATATATATATATATATATATATATATATATATATATATACATTATTACACTGTTCACAAAAGAGGAGGGTGGCCTGAGAGCACTGTTGAGGCAAAATCCTTATTTGATGTTTTAATTATAACAAACTAATTTAATTATATTTTAAGTATATTTCTGATCATTTAAATGTCTAACAAGTGCTTTTGAGTGTACTATAATAGACAGGATTAAATGGATCATTTAAAGCTTTTCTGCGCAAATATTATTAAGTAACTTGAAGGTTTCAGGATTAGTCTAAGACTGATCTCTGAACTGGGTTCTTCGAGAACATTGTTCAAGCTTGCTTCATTTACTGATCAGTCAACCATACCAAGGACAAAATAACACTTTTCATTGAAGAATCTGTTTAGTTATTGCAAAGTTCATTTTAGGAAGGGAATATAATTGTCATAAATTATATTCTTCCATTATTGGACAAATTGAAGAACAAGACATGTGCTTAAAGTTCAAGATGATTCTCCAAGTGTTTTGTTATTAAGTTTTGCTGTCATGGATACATAGACCAATCACAACTCAACAACAAAATTCTATATTGGTTGTCATGTACCTCCAAGAAGAATTATTTAATCATAAAGCAAAACTAGTCTTCCTTATATTAAGGAGAAGGTTACTATTTGAAGTACAATTAAAGTACACCTACTAAGAGGACCAGCTGTTTATGTTCAATTCCACTATGCAAAATGTACGATCATCATTCCTTCACAAATTTACATTGCCATTCTTCAGCCCAGTTCTGAGACTGGTCTAAGAGTGATGAAATAAAGAATGATTATTCTTGTACTTTGAAGACAGCTCACAAACAGCAATTCTACCATGTGCAAAATTCATACAACTGTTTTTTCTTGGCCTCCAAGCAAATGTACTTTCATTCCAACTCAGCAAAAAAGGCTCCACACGCTCCTCCAAGTTAATCTGCCTACAGTGCAGTCTAAGACCGGTCTGCCTGACGCTCCTCCATGCAATATAATTGATTAAATTTAATTGGAAGAGGCTCCACTTGCTGGTACATTTATGCAACGGCTATACTTGTTGATCAAGGCTTGAAGACTCAAATATTTCCTATAAATAGGCCTCATTATCAACATTGAAGAGCAAGAGTTTTAGCACACATCAAAGCAATCATATCATTATCATACAAGCAATCTCAAAGCTCTTCTTTACATCTCTATCACTCCAAAGCTCTCAAATACTATACTGGATCTGTATAAACACTTAGAGTGATTTTTAGAGATATCTTTTTCATAAGCTTTTTTCAACTTAGTTGATTTTATCACAAAAGCTTAGAACACAAAACCACTTCTCTTTGTAAGAAAGATTTGCTCAAGTCAATTGTTCATATTGTTTGAGTGTTACCTTAAGGTTAAGGTAGATTAAGAAATTTGATCTTGTGTGAGATCAAAAGAAGATTTGTATTTAGAGATCGATAGTATCTCAAGAGACATAGTGGAGAAACTGGACTAGCCCAAGATTAAGGGTGAACCAGTATAAAAATTGTTTGTGTGTTCTTCTTACTCTTCTCAAATTGTTTTACAAAAAACACTACACACACTACACTCTTTAATATTTATTATAAGTGTGTTTTTATACTTACGAGATCAATCCAAGATCAGTCTTGAATTATTATCCTTGATAAATCTAACATTTATTTTTATAGTTAATTTTTTAAAGGTTCACAATTCAAACCCCCCCTTTCTTGTGAAAAACTTTGCTACTTCAATTGGCATCAGAGCCCGGCTCTAAAGTAAAGCATCTAACAAGTGCTAGAGAAAAGATTCAGGAAGGAAGTAATGACAACGAAAGGTGCAAAGTTCATATCCGAAGGAGGATCCTCAAATAGGCCACCTCTATTTGAAGGAGAAGACTACTACTATTGGAAAGACAAAATGGAATTGTTTCTAAGATCACAAGATAACCATGTGTGGGCGGTCATTGAAGTTGGAGAACATGTACCAATGACAACGGACAAAGACAATGTCGCAATACCCAAAACTCAAGATCAATGGACAACTCAAGAAGCGGATAAGGTACTTTTAAATATTAAAGCTAAATTATTTCTAAAGAGTGCTTTGTGTAGGGAAGAATATGATAGAATTATGGAATGCAAAACCGCAAAAGAAATGTGGGAAACTCTCCAAGTTCATCATGAAGGAACAAGTCATGTAAAAGAGACAAGGATTGACATAGGTGTAAGAAAGTTCGAACTATTTGAAATGAAGGAAGATGAGACAATTGATCAAATGTATGCAAGATTCACAGTCATAATAAATGAACTTAACTCTCTTGGAAAGAAATATACCATACATGAAAGAGTAAGAAAAATCTTGAGATGTTTACCGAAAAATTGGAGACATGTTGTTACGGCTATTACGGAAGCAAAAGATCTTACTCAAATGAAACTAGAAAATCTTATGGGATCATTAAGAGCTCATGAATCTATTTTTCAAGAAGATAAACCGGTGAAAAAGAAAATGATCGCACTACAAGCTAAGGAAGAGCGCTCTAAGATTGATGACACTTTTGATGATGATGATACAATGCAAGAAGACACCGAAGAAGAAGTTGCACTTCTCTCAAGAAGAATTCAAAAATTACTAGTTAGAAGAAATCAACTCAAGAAAACTTTTCCGGCAAGAAGAAATGAACCTAAACCGGAAACAGATTTAAGTAAAATACAATGCTACGGATGTAATCAATTTGGTCATTACAAAAATGAGTGTCCAAAATCAAAACAAAGAAAACCTCCATTCAAGAAGAAATCCATGATGGCAACATGGGACGAATCTGAGGAAGAAGAAGAAGAAGAAGATCAAGAAGCAAATATATGTCTTATGGCAAAATCAGATTCTGAGGTAACATTTGAACCTTGCTCATCTTGTCAAAAAACTGAACACTTGTTTGATAATCTTTTATATGATGCTCAAATTATTACTCAAAAAAATGGTCAACTTAGAGACGAAGTCACTAAGATAACCAAAGAAAAAGATGAGTACAAATCTGAGAACATCAAACTAAAAGATATGCTCAAAAGATATAGAGAAGATTTTTCTGATTTATCTACTCAATTAGAAAAATGTAAAGAAAAACCTCAAGAATGTTCTAAAATCTTAGAAGAAAATAACATCTTAAAACAAAATGTTCATGAGTTAGAGAATGACATAAATTGTTTTATTAATGCTACAAAAACTTTTGAAAATATAATGGGATCACAAAGTGGAATTTTTGACAAAGCTGGTATAGGTTTTAGATCGTGTCAAAAGAAAAAATTATATGAAAACTTCTTTGTTCCTCCTAAAGAAAAGAAAGTTCAAAAATATAAATGTTCTTTTTGTCTTAAAGATGGACATATTGAAAGATTTTGTTTTAAGAAAAACAAACAACATTCTAAGACCAAACTTAGAACATTCTCTAAAAGTTTTCAAAATTCTAAGAGAAATGACTTACCAAAACTTCCATATAAGGAATCATCTTATAAAAAGACTCCTTATAAGAAAATGTTCACTAACAATCAAGGACCCAAGAATCTATGGGTACCTAAAGCACTATTAACGCCAAATGCAGGAATGCCATCTAGCAGTCAAGAGAAAGCCTTGGTACTTGGACAGTGGTTGCTCAAGACATATGACTGGAGATAGACAAAACTTCCTTGCATTTAAAGAAAAGGAAGGTGGAGTAGTTACCTTTGGAAATGATGGGACAGGTAAAATCAAAGGTAAAGGCACTATTGGTAAGATTAACTCCGCTAAAATTGAAAATGTTCAATATGTAGAAGGACTTGGACATAACTTGATAAGCATTAGTCAATTATGTGACAATGGTTTTGAAGTTATATTTAATCCTAACACATGTGAAATCAAAAAGACTTCTTCTGGTAAAACTCTTTTTAAAGGCATAAGAGAAAAGAATATTTATGTTATATACTTAGATGAACTACCTATTGAATCATGTTTTGTCTCTATTGAAAAAGACAAATGGACATGGCACAAAAGGACTGGTCATGTAAGTATGAAAACTATTTCAAAACTTTCTAAACTTGATTTAGTAAGAGGTTTACCAAAGATAAATTTTGACATAGATAAAGTATGTGAATCATGTACAAGAGGAAAACAAGTTAAAAGCAGTTTTAAACCAAAAGAATTTATTTCAACAAAAAGACCTCTTGAACTACTTCACATAGATTTATTTGGTCTTGTCAAAACAACAAGTCTTGGTGGGAAAAATTATGGTTTTGTCATTGTTGATGACTTTTCAAGGTTCACTTGGGTACTTTTTCTAAAACACAAAGATGAATCCTTTGATGCTTTTAAAACCTTCTGTTTAAAGGTTCAAAATGAAAAAGGTACCACTATCATATCTGTAAGAAGTGATCATGGAGGAGAATTTGAAAACACTCTCTTTGAATCATTCTTTAATGATAATGGAATCTCTCATAATTTTTCTTGTCCAAGAACTCCTCAACAAAATGGAGTTGTTGAAAGGAAAAATAGAACCTTGCAAGAAATGGCAAGAACTATGATTAATGAATCTTATGTTGAAAAATATTTTTGGGCTGAAGCTGTTAATACTGCTTGCTATATCTTAAACAGAGTTACCATAAGAAAAGTTTTGAATAAAACACCCTATGAACTTTGGAAAGATAGAAAACCAAATATTTCCTACTTTCATATTTTTGGATGTTATTGTTATATTTTAAATATCAAAGACAATTTGGGTAAGTTTGATTCAAAATCAGATAAAGGATTATTCTTAGGATACTCTCTAACTTCTAAAGCATATAGAGTTTATAACTTGAGAACACAATCTTTGGAAGAAAGCATGCATGTTAAATTTGATGAATATGAAGATCAATCTAAGATTGTTGATGAAGAAGAAGAGGAAATAGAAAAGAATAATCAAGATCATGATACTCCACAAGAACCTTCACCATATGTTCCTAAATCTCTGAGAATTATAAATGATCATCCTCAAGAGCAAATAATTGGGAATGCTGAAGATGGAGTAAGAACTAGAAGATCTCTTCAAAATTTGGAGACCAATCTAGCAATGATCTCTCAAATTGAGCCAAGAACAATTAATGAAGCTATCATAGATGAATCTTGGACTGATGCTATGAAAGAAGAACTTCTACAATTTGAGAAAAATGAAGTATGGAAACTTGTTCCAAGTCCACAAGATCATTCAATCATTGGAACAAGATGGGTTTTTAGAAACAAACTTGATGAAAATGGCAAAGTGGTAAGAAACAAAGCAAGATTAGTAGCTCAAGGGTATAATCAACAAGAAGGTATTGATTATGATGTAACCTTTGCTCCGGTAGCCAGGTTAGAAGCTATTAGAATTTTACTTGCTTATGCATCTCATAAATGTTTTAAATTATTTCAAATGGATGTAAAAAGTGCCTTTTTAAATGGTTTTTTAAATGAGGAAGTATATGTACATCAACCTCCTGGTTTTGTTGATGAACATAAACCAAATCATGTTTATAAACTTACCAAAGCTCTTTATGGACTAAAACAAGCTCCAAGAGCATGGTATGAAAGACTAAGTAATTTCTTACTTGAAAATGGTTTTTCTAGAGGAAAAATTGACACTACCCTTTTTAGAAAAACAAATAATGAAGATTTATTAATTGTACAAGTTTATGTTGATGATATTATTTTTGGTGCAACTAACGAAAAAATGTGTGAAGATTTTTCTAATCTTATGCAAAGTGAGTTTGAAATAAGTATGATGGGAGAACTTGGATTTTTCCTTGGCTTGCAAATCAAGCAACAAGAAGATGGTATTTTTATTAGCCAAGAAAAATATGTCAAGGATCTTCTCAAAAAATACAAGATGAATGAGGCAAAAATCATGTCAACTCCAATGCATCCATCAACAAACTTGGACAAAGATGAAAAAGGGAAAGATGTGTCAGAAAAGGAATATAGAGGAATGATAGGATCATTACTCTATTTAACTGCTAGTAGACCAGATATTGTCTTTTCTGTAGGTCTCTGTGCAAGATTTCAAACATCTCCAAAAGAATCTCACTCAACTGCTGTTAAGAGAATTTTTAGATATTTGGTGGGAACTCCAGATGTTGGTCTATGGTACAAAAAAGGATCACATTTTGATTTAACAGCTTATTGTGATGCTGACTATGCCGGTGACAAACTTGAAAGAAAAAGCACAAGTGGAGCATGTCAGTTTCTTGGTGAAGCTCTTGTAAGTTGGTGTTGTAGAAAGCAAAATACCATAGCACTCTCAACAACTGAAGCGGAATACGTATCTGCGGCAAATTGTTATTCTCAAGTGATATGGATCAGAAACCAACTTGAAGATTTTTCATTAAGGTACACAAATGTTAAAATCTTTTGTGATAATACTAGTGCCATTAATTTATCAAAAAATCCCATTCAACATTCAAGATCAAAGCATATTGAAATCAAGCATCACTTTATTAGAGATCATGTTAATAAAAAGGATGTTGAGTTAGTTTTTGTTGATACTAAAAATCAATTAGCTGATATTTTTACTAAACCCTTAGTGGAAGATCGTTTTAATTTTATTAAGGAAAAATTAAACATTTTGAAAAATCCTTTTTAGACTCAAGACTGGTCTAAGACCACTCTTGCGTGTAGCAGCCCAGAAAATTTTTATCATGTATTTTTGGCCCATTTAGTAATAACGGCTAGTGGGATTAGGCAGTTAAGGTTTAATACAGAATTAGCTCTCTCTCTCTCCCATGTTTTACAAACGGTTACCATCATCATTTCTCTCTTACACTTTTTGATAAAACCAAGTACCATTCAACTATTCATTAGTACAACCTACTCTACCACTTTCTCCTCTTCTCCAAGTTTACTATCTCCATAAAATCTCTCTCATACATCACTTATTTCTCATCATCTCTCATTTCTCTTACTGCAAAAACAATTACATTCACTATGGCCAGAACAAAAAACATTGCTAAGAAAAACCCAAGAGTCTACTCCACTACCTCTTCATCCTCTGCATCTCTTCGCAAATCACCATCTCCACCACCTCCTCCTTCTTTAAACAAACAATACAGCTCTGATTCATATGAATCTGACCCAGATTCGTTTGAAATAGTTCTAAACCAAATTCCAGCTTCTGAAACACAAACCCAATCATATGAACCTCTCACCACTTCCGCGTTTGATTCCTCTGAGACCACTCTCCCATCAGAAACTGTTCACATCCCTGTTTCAAAACCTGTGACTTCTGAAGATTTGATCACACCAGTTTCATCCCTAGTAGTTCCAAGCATGGCAAATACTCCTCCAGTACTGGTTAAATCGAAAAAATCCAAATCTATGAGAAAATCCAAGTCTGTTGATACTTCAAGACTTCGTAGATCCTTACGAATCATGTCTGGGTTTGGAACAAAGAAACCAATCATTCAAGATAACACTGTGCATGTCATTGATGATTCAGACTCTGAGAAAACCCCATCAATCCACAACTCTGAATCTGAAGATGAAGAAGAAATCATATCTCCTATACCAGTTAAGCCAAAATCTGCCCCTGCAAAAATTTCTGTCAAGAACACTCAAGAGAAAAAATCAATTGACAAAGGAAAAGCTCCTGCCACTTCATCTGATTCGAGACCAAGAACTAAGATCATTCCTACTCCCTTAGTTCATCCTGATACTCAAGCTTTCTTTGACAAGTATTGGAAGACTAAGCCAATTGCAGTAAGTAGATTTTTTGAGTTTGATGAATTACTCAAAGAAGGAATTGATTTGAAGAAATACACTGAACCTCTTGGTTGGACAAGCTTCTTTCAAATTCATGAAACAACCTATCCATTGCTAGTTCAGGCTTTCTATCATAATGCCGAAGTGTTTGCTGACAAAGGATTGATCATCTCTCATCTAAAAGGTTCTGAGATTAAACTAACCTCTGAAGTTATTGCTGATTTGCTGAAACTACCCCAAGATGGGAATGTTATTTATGGAAGTAATTGGTATGATATTATGAAAATCAAAAGGGAAGATGTTCTTAGGCATTTGTTTACTGAAGTAGTTAACCCTAAGATCACCCCTAGAACAACTTTGCTGAAAAAGGAAATGAAAATCCTTCACAATATGTCACAACATGCAATCTTTCCTAGGAATGGTAGTAAAGATAAGGTGACTGATTTGGACATGATGATATTGTATCACATATCCAAAGGGATAAGAATCAATCTCCCATATGCTATCCTGCAACACATGATTACATCTGCAAAATCTGGTCTTGTAAGGGTTTCACTCCCTTATGCCATGATCCTGTCCAAAGTATTTCGTTTTTTTAAAGTGAATTGCTCAAACCAAAAGGTGGTTAACATTGTTCAACCATTCAATAAAAAGAATATCACACACATGAAGAATGAGGATGAAGAAAAGCAGTCTCCAATGCCTGAAATTGGAGTGAAAAGAAAGAGAACTGAGGAAGAAGATTTGGAAGAAATTGCTGCATTTTTAGGAGTTCAGTCTCAGACTGATAACTCATCAGGAACAAAAGAAAAATCCAGTGAACCAGACACTCCTGCTACTGTTCCTTTTTCCACAGATACATCTTTGAACTGGGATCCTAATATTAGGATTGAAACCCCTCAACATAGTCAAACTTGTTTCAATTCCCATTCATCCACTTCACCAATCTTCACTTCATCCTTTTCACCACTTATGACTTCATCTCATGAAAGGCTTAGGTCTCAATTCTGCTCCATGTTCACATCCTCACCAAACTTTCCTAGATTGTCTGAACCAATCTATACTGACAGCACCATCCCTACAATTCCATCCACCTTTGGAACTTTAAGTTCCTTTTGTTCTTCTGGACAAGCTGGTCCATCAAACCCTGCACCTGAAGCTCATGAAAATGAGAAAAAGAATGATGGAAGCCAAGCAAAAAAGAAGCATGCTGATAAGGAAAAATCTAAGACCAGAAGAGATTTGGCTAAGCTCTTCACTGGCCAACAGATTAACAACAATTTGCTCACTTATCTGGTTTTTGAGTCTCAAATTATGAGAAATTGGTTTACCACGGTTGTGTGTCCTACTCTTGGCTTAGTTCCACCACAATACAATCCTGTTCCTGAACTTGTTTTTATGCCTCAGCAGAGTGCATCAACATCCAGTGCTTGTTCAAGCCCTTCTGCAGATGTTAATCCAAATGATCCCACTCCTACCAATGCTCCTACCTCTGGCCCTGCTCCAAAGTGATCAAGTTCCCTTCCTTTTTGATGATACCAAAAGGGGGAGAAGATATTAAGTAAATAAGGGGGAGAATTGAAGCTGAATTCTGTGTTAAGTTGTTTAGATAATCACTTATTTGGTTTAGAAAGAACCTAGATAGTTAGAGAAGTTCTCTTTTGGTTAGTAAAAGAACTTCTCCTATTATGTACTTTATTTTCTAAACTATGCATCTTAGAATTCACATCCTTTTGTCTTAATCATGTACTCAACTGTTTGGAATCTCTTGAAAAGAGCTTATGATGATTAATGAAATATCTAGTGAATTCATAAATTTATGCTTTTATTTCAATTATGTTATGATCAAGGAATGCTTGAATTGAGGGGGAGTTTGATAAATTAAACTCTGATACATGTTCATAATTGTTTTTAATCAAAATCAGAATCATAAGCTAAAATAAATTAAAAGAGTTTGTTATCATCAAAAAGGGGGAGATTGTTGAGGCAAAATCCTTATTTGATGTTTTAATTTTAATTATAACAAACTAATTTAATTATATTTTAAGTATATTTCTGATCATTTAAATGTCTAACAAGTGCTTTTGAGTGTACTATAATAGACAGGATTAAATGGATCATTTAAAGCTTTTATGCGCAAATATTATTAAGTAACTTGAAGGTTTCAGGATTAGTCTAAGACTGATCTCTGAACTGGGTTCTTCAAGAACATTGTTCAAGCTTGCTTCATTTACTGATCAGTCAACCATACCAAGGACAAAATAACACTTTTCATTGAAGAATCTGTTTAGTTATTGCAAAGTTCATTTTAGGAAGGGAATATAATTGTCATAAATTATATTCTTCCATTATTGGACAAATTGAAGAACAAGACATGTGCTTAAAGTTCAAGATGATTCTCCAAGTGTTTTGTTATTAAGTTTTGCTGTCATGGATACATAGACCAATCACAACTCAACAACAAAATTCTATATTGGTTGTCATGTACCTTCAAGAAGAATTATTTAATCATAAAGCAAAACTAGTCTTCCTTATATTAAGGAGAAGGTTACTATTTGAAGTACAATTAAAGTACACCTACTAAGAGGACCAGCTGTTTATGTTCAATTCCACTATGCAAAATGTACGATCATCATTCCTTCACAAATTTACATTGCCATTCTTCAGCCCACAAACAGTGATGAAATAAAGAATGATTATTCTTGTACTTTGAAGACAGCTCACAAACAGCAATTCTACCATGTGCAAAATTCATACAACTGTTTTTTCTTGGCCTCCAAGCAAATGTACTTTCATTCCAACTCAGCAAAAAAGGCTCCACACGTTCCTCCAAGTTAATCTGCCTACAGTGCAGTCTAAGACCGGTCTGCCTGACGCTCCTCCATGCAATATAATTGATTAAATTTAATTGGAAGAGGCTCCACTTGCTGGTACATTTATGCAACGGCTATACTTGTTGATCAAGGCTTGAAGACTCAAATATTTCCTATAAATAGGCCTCATTATCAACATTGAAGAGCAAGAGTTTTAGCACACATCAAAGCAATCATATCATTATCATACAAGCAATCTCAAAGCTCTTCTTTACATCTCTATCACTCCAAAGCTCTCAAATACTATACTGGATCTGTATAAACACTTAGAGTGATTTTTAGAGATATCTTTTTCATAAGCTTTTTTCAACTTAGTTGATTTTATCACAAAAGCTTAGAACACAAAACCACTTCTCTTTGTAAGAAAGATTTGCTCAAGTCAATTGTTCATATTGTTTGAGTGTTACCTTAAGGTTAAGGTAGATTAAGAAATTTGATCTTGTGTGAGATCAAAAGAAGATTTGTATTTAGAGATCGATAGTATCTCAAGAGACATAGTGGAGAAACTGGACTAGCCCAAGATTAAGGGTGAACCAGTATAAAAATTGTTTGTGTGTTCTTCTTACTCTTCTCAAATTGTTTTACAAAAAACACTACACACACTACACTCTTTAATATTTATTATAAGTGTGTTTTTATACTTACGAGATCAATCCAAGATCAGTCTTGAATTATTATCCTTGATAAATCTAACATTTATTTTTATAGTTAATTTTTTAAAGGTTCACAATTCAAACCCCCCCTTTCTTGTGAAAAACTTTGCTACTTCAATTGGCATCAGAGCCCGGCTCTAAAGTAAAGCATCTAACAAGTGCTAGAGAAAAGATTCAGGAAGGAAGTAATGACAACGAAAGGTGCAAAGTTCATATCCGAAGGAGGATCCTCAAATAGGCCACCTCTATTTGAAGGAGAAGACTACTACTATTGGAAAGACAAAATGGAATTGTTTCTAAGATCACAAGATAACCATGTGTGGGCGGTCATTGAAGTTGGAGAACATGTACCAATGACAACGGACAAAGACAATGTCGCAATACCCAAAACTCAAGATCAATGGACAACTCAAGAAGCGGATAAGGTACTTTTAAATATTAAAGCTAAATTATTTCTAAAGAGTGCTTTGTGTAGGGAAGAATATGATAGAATTATGGAATGCAAAACCGCAAAAGAAATGTGGGAAACTCTCCAAGTTCATCATGAAGGAACAAGTCATGTAAAAGAGACAAGGATTGACATAGGTGTAAGAAAGTTCGAACTATTTGAAATGAAGGAAGATGAGACAATTGATCAAATGTATGCAAGATTCACAGTCATAATAAATGAACTTAACTCTCTTGGAAAGAAATATACCATACATGAAAGAGTAAGAAAAATCTTGAGATGTTTACCGAAAAATTGGAGACATGTTGTTACGGCTATTACGGAAGCAAAAGATCTTACTCAAATGAAACTAGAAAATCTTATGGGATCATTAAGAGCTCATGAATCTATTTTTCAAGAAGATAAACCGGTGAAAAAGAAAATGATCGCACTACAAGCTAAGGAAGAGCGCTCTAAGATTGATGACACTTTTGATGATGATGATACAATGCAAGAAGACACCGAAGAAGAAGTTGCACTTCTCTCAAGAAGAATTCAAAAATTACTAGTTAGAAGAAATCAACTCAAGAAAACTTTTTCGGCAAGAAGAAATGAACCTAAACCGGAAACAGATTTAAGTAAAATACAATGCTACGGATGTAATCAATTTGGTCATTACAAAAATGAGTGTCCAAAATCAAAACAAAGAAAACCTCCATTCAAGAAGAAATCCATGATGGCAACATGGGACGAATCTGAGGAAGAAGAAGAAGAAGAAGATCAAGAAGCAAATATATGTCTTATGGCAAAATCAGATTCTGAGGTAACATTTGAACCTTGCTCATCTTGTCAAAAAACTGAACACTTGTTTGATAATCTTTTATATGATGCTCAAATTATTACTCAAAAAAATGGTCAACTTAGAGACGAAGTCACTAAGATAACCAAAGAAAAAGATGAGTACAAATCTGAGAACATCAAACTAAAAGATATGCTCAAAAGATATAGAGAAGATTTTTCTGATTTATCTACTCAATTAGAAAAATGTAAAGAAAAACCTCAAGAATGTTCTAAAATCTTAGAAGAAAATAACATCTTAAAACAAAATGTTCATGAGTTAGAGAATGACATAAATTGTTTTATTAATGCTACAAAAACTTTTGAAAATATAATGGGATCACAAAGTGGAATTTTTGACAAAGCTGGTATAGGTTTTAGATCGTGTCAAAAGAAAAAATTATATGAAAACTTCTTTGTTCCTCCTAAAGAAAAGAAAGTTCAAAAATATAAATGTTCTTTTTGTCTTAAAGATGGACATATTGAAAGATTTTGTTTTAAGAAAAACAAACAACATTCTAAGACCAAACTTAGAACATTCTCTAAAAGTTTTCAAAATTCTAAGAGAAATGACTTACCAAAACTTCCATATAAGGAATCATCTTATAAAAAGACTCCTTATAAGAAAATGTTCACTAACAATCAAGGACCCAAGAATCTATGGGTACCTAAAGCACTATTAACGCCAAATGCAGGAATGCCATCTAGCAGTCAAGAGAAAGCCTTGGTACTTGGACAGTGGTTGCTCAAGACATATGACTGGAGATAGACAAAACTTCCTTGCATTTAAAGAAAAGGAAGGTGGAGTAGTTACCTTTGGAAATGATGGGACAGGTAAAATCAAAGGTAAAGGCACTATTGGTAAGATTAACTCCGCTAAAATTGAAAATGTTCAATATGTAGAAGGACTTGGACATAACTTGATAAGCATTAGTCAATTATGTGACAATGGTTTTGAAGTTATATTTAATCCTAACACATGTGAAATCAAAAAGACTTCTTCTGGTAAAACTCTTTTTAAAGGCATAAGAGAAAAGAATATTTATGTTATATACTTAGATGAACTACCTATTGAATCATGTTTTGTCTCTATTGAAAAAGACAAATGGACATGGCACAAAAGGACTGGTCATGTAAGTATGAAAACTATTTCAAAACTTTCTAAACTTGATTTAGTAAGAGGTTTACCAAAGATAAATTTTGACATAGATAAAGTATGTGAATCATGTACAAGAGGAAAACAAGTTAAAAGCAGTTTTAAACCAAAAGAATTTATTTCAACAAAAAGACCTCTTGAACTACTTCACATAGATTTATTTGGTCTTGTCAAAACAACAAGTCTTGGTGGGAAAAATTATGGTTTTGTCATTGTTGATGACTTTTCAAGGTTCACTTGGGTACTTTTTCTAAAACACAAAGATGAATCCTTTGATGCTTTTAAAACCTTCTGTTTAAATCTTGATTGTTTCCCTGTTACGGTTTTTATTTGATTTGTTAGGTTAGGGTCTGAGTTTATCAGTGAGAGGGGTTCTTGTCCATTTTGCAAAATTGCAATAGTTGTTAGATTCTTATTAGAAAAGTATTTCACAGATGAATTATTGCATATTTAGTTTGATGAAAATGTTTCTTAGCATTCTTTGCTTCTTAGTGAATTGAGAATTGATGTTATTTTTATTGTTGGAACTGATGAACTTGAAGTGAACAATTTTTCATGTATCTCTTTATTTTTTAGTCTCAATTTTGGTTTTTAATCCTTTGAATGTTTGACCATCATTTGATGCTGATTTTTGGTTAAGTCTTTTTTCCATTATAATCGTTATTTTGAATCAAATTTGAATGTCTCTTTTGTGATTTAAGGAATTTTCAAGTAATGACTAGCAAACTTGCACTATGTGTTGTACCCCAATTTTGGACCTAAAATCCAATTTACATTTTTTATGCCAAAAAATACAAAAAATATACGCTTTCATTATATGTGTTTTGATTTTCTTTCTCATGCATATTTTCTATACTTTTCACATTTTTATCACTTTTCTCACAATTACATTTTTTCAACTATTCCACTCTTTTAGTTCACTTTATTTAAATAGTTGCTAAATTAGCGTAAATATCAAAGACATTCATCGCATAATAAAAGTGTCATTTTGTCCGTTCTTTTTTCGTCGTTTTGTTTATGTTAGTTTTTTTATCACTTTTTGTCATCATACTTTCATGTCCGCTCATTTATCATCGTTATTTCTATTACTATTATTTTTTTTATTATTATTAGTATCAAAAATTTTCTTTTTTCAAAAAAATAGATAATTTTATTTGTTTACTTTTTACCCTTTCTTTTTCGGTCACTTTTATCTATTACTATTATCATTATTAATATTAACCATTATTATTATTATGACAAAAATTCTGTTTTTTTTCAAAAAAAGAGAGTTCTTTACTTTATCTATTTTCTTTACTTCTTCATTTATTATTTTTATTATTATTATTATTATTATTATTATATACCAAAAATAAATATAATTTTCATTATTATTGTTCAAACAAAAAAACAGTATCTTTTTGGCTCTATTTTCTTTTTTTTTCTTTTTTTCCTTTTTCGGTCAACAGAAAAGCACTCAGGAATGGAAAAAACACAGAAACCAGAAGAGGGATCACAGGAACAAACTATCACAAAATTGCAAAAAATCCAAATAAGCCTCAACAGATTTTTCTGAAAGGCCAGCACCAAGACAGTGACTGTTTGTTGTCACTTTCCTCATTTCATTACAAACTTTCAAATTCAATCACTGATTCAAAAAAGCCATTTCTGATTTTCCCTCTTCAATCCACCAAACCCTAAAACATCCCTCTATATAACAGAGGCAATTCACAACAGCAGGGAGGAAAATTTTTTTGGAGGAAACGGCGGACAGAAAAAACACAGAACCGAAAAAACCTTCACAAAAAATCATCTTCAAAACAGAATCAAGAACAAAAACTCCTCAAGCCTTCAACCACACCAAAAAAAAACAGAACAGAACCGTAAATACAAACACAAAACCGCATCCTACTCAAATTTTTTACAATATCACAGAAACACCAAAAAATCAATCAAAAATACTTTTTTTCTCAGAAATCAAAAAACCAAACTATAACTCTAAACCTTCATCAAAGTTTCCATCCACTTGTTTCCCATCAAATCGGTTACCTTGCAACAACAAAAAAAACAGAGACAGAAGGAGGTTCAGAAGGGTTAACGAAGGAACAGAACAAAAAAGAAGGTGAGTAGATCGAAACAAGGGAGAGGAGACGGACGAAATCGAAAGGGAAAGAGGACTTACGAAAAGTGTCACTGCAAGGGAAGGTACAACATCAAATCTTTTTTCTTCCTCTCGTTTACTTACAGAGGCATGTAGACGTAGGTTTGTTTTTCGTTTTTGACATGATTATGCACTGTTTTGCTTCCGTTTGTTGATGAATCGAACTTTGAATCGCGTGTTCATGCTTGGTTTATGGGGTTAGGGTTTTCGATTTGGGATTAGGGTTTGTGATTTTCTTTGGTTCGGTTTCGGTCCGATCCGGACGATTGGTTGTTTATTTGATGTTTTTGTCTTTAGATTCATGTTCAGAAGGTTTTTTTTAGGTAGGGTTTATGTTTGTTGTTTTCGGATTTGAACATGTTTTGTGATTTCTGGGATTTGGGTTGAAGAACACCATAGTGTTCTTGAAGATATGAAGAAAAGAAAAAAACCAGAGAAAGAAAGAAAAGAAAGAGAGAACGAGAGAAGAAGAAGAAGTGAAAATGTTTTTTTACCAAGTTTGGAAAAGAAAAATCACATATACCCCTTCCTTTCTTCAGTTTCTCACGCGCCCCCTAGGGTTTACTCGCGCGCCCCCCACCGGTTCAGTGAACCGGGTCATGAACCGGGTCTGGTTTGACCCGGTTCTCTAAAATGATTTTGGGCTTCACCCACAGCCCAATTCGTCCCCCCATTCTGAATTGCTATGCGCGCCCCCTGGCTGCTGCACGCGCCCCCCCATGGGGCTGTGAGGGGTTTGGGCCTTTTTAGGCCCATCTGTGTTTTTTTGATCTGTTTTTTTGTGTGTGTTCCTTTTTTATCATTTCCTTTAATTTTCAAAGATACATTTTAGTGATTTGATATGCCAAAAACGTATGTGTGAGTCTATCTGTTTTTTTATGTATAAAATTATTAAGTTAAGTATTTATATTAAAAATTTCTAAAAAAGGAGACAAAAATTTCTAAGGTCAAAAGACTTTTCTTTAAATAAAAAACTTTTTTTCTTCTAATTTACTTTAATGTCAAAAAGTAAGGATGTTTGTTTAGTCATGCCTTTTTTTAAAAAAAAATAGTTTTCTTTTAGTATGCATAAATAATATAAAAACAACAAAAATATTAGAGAAATTTAAATATGATATGTTTGATTTCTTTTTCTTGTGATGATTGATTATGTCTTTGTTAATTCCATTTTATGAAAATATAATATGCTTTTATTAGAAATTTTCATGCATACATGCATTTAAAATTTTACATTTTTGCATTACATTACATTATGCATTTTTTAGTCACATAACTTTTTTTACAAAATTTCTATATCATATTTTTTTATATATCACATATTCACTACACATTTTCATGCATACATGCATTTGCAACATTACATTTTTTTTTACTACATCACAATCTACTTTTTTGCAATTTTACATGACATTGACACTAATTTTTGCATCACACTACAATCTCACATTACAATATTTTACTTTACATTTTTCTACATGCATACATGCATTGCATTTAGACTAGGACAATGCATCATTTTAAAAATGCATGTTAGAGACAATATTTTAATTAATAAAATCATTGAGCTCTAACATTAGCATTAATAGTTAAGGGCCTTTTGGCCTAAATTCATTCTCTTCATAAAAATAAAAATAAACTTTTCTTTTGATAAATAAAATTGCATGTTGCTTGTGTGCCTAGGTTAGAATTATTTGTTGTTGTGAGTGGTCTCCAAAAATGTATTATCATGTCTTTGCCTCCGACACATTTCTTTCACACACTCCACTTTAATTAGGATGTTATTTTGCGATGTTTCCTTTTCCTCTTGTATGTGCATTTCATTATCATGTTTATTTCTCCGTACTTGCATTTTACTTTTATGCATTGTCATTTATTTATTTATTTGCTTATTATTATTTATTCATTCAATTCAATATGGTTGTAAATATTAATTATTCAATTGGATTGTAATAGCGTAGAACTTTATTTATCACTCTCTACTGCTTTCCTAGCTTACACATCACACACAAACGCCAAAAATTCATTTGCAAAGGGGAGGACTCGTAGTTAAATTTCAAATTAATTACGAGATTTTTTTGAAACGAAAAAACCTTTTCAAAACAAACGTGCGATCCTTTTAAAAAACAAACGCAAGCTCACCTTATAATCATCCTTAACAGTATACTATCTACAATTTATCTTCATTACAACCTCTTTTTGCAAACACACAAAAAAACGAACACACTTTCATTTTTAAACATTTAACTTCTTTTTTACATAACAATACCTATACTTTCTTACTATTTCTTTTCTTTTAAACATTTTCTTTACAATACAATAATTACATTACTCTCAAAAAAAAAAACTTTCTTTTTGCAAAGAAAAAACATTTACACTTCTTTTCTTTTATTTACTTTTTTGAAAGAAAATTTCTCAATCTTTACTATTCCACTTTCTTTTTTATTCTATACAATTTCTCCCTCCATTCTTAAAGCATGTACATAAAAAAGCACTAAAAACATATAAGAGGTTACCATGGAGTACCATGGGCGCTTGAGGTGCTAACACCTTCCTCAAGTGCAACTAACCCCCGTACCTTAGAATCTCAATTTAAAAGGTTTTCAATTTTTCCCCTCCTTTGGAAATGAAAAATAAAACTGTAGTGGGGTATGTCTCAAAAATCCCGCAACTGAAAAATGGCGACTTCACTGGGGATTCTCTCCTTAAGAGGGTTGAACCTAACTTATGTGTTTATATGTGTTTATTTATTTACATGCTTTATATATATCTTGTGGGGGTTCTTGAGTGGTGAGACAAGCACAATACCCTTGCTTGAGTGAACATATAAGATAGGAAATGTGGTGCAACCATAGTGACATGTTTGGAGTTATTTCATTTCATGAGGCACATGTGGTACGACTACGCTCAAGTGGAGGGTTTACGAGAATGGATTGTTCGTTGATACGAGTCATTTGTATTGGCAATGCTATTTTCGGAAATCCCGAGAAGCTTGAGGACCTTTTAGTCACATTTAACCCATCTTAGCCTTTTTAGGATGTAGTGCGATGGCTAGAGTATGACGGAATTTATTTTCCTGACTTTGGTTTGTTCCGCGATACTACGCTCGGACGAGACTTTCTTTTTAGGTATCTTTGAGTCACGAGTTATTTGTGATGAAAAAGGTATTCGAGAATTAGGTTGAGAACCCCGGGAACTTTGTAGAACCCGTGATGCAGGTACAAAGTAAACCAATAGTTCACACCTTTTCGGGCGGGTTTTACCATTTGACTCCAACATTGTGGATACTTAACCCATGACCCCATGTTTGCTTATGTTTGTGATTGTTGCATCCATGCATTCATGCATCCATGAAAAATTCTTTTACAAATTCAAAAGGACAAAAAATAATGAAAAATGTAATCATCACAGTTATGGAACCAAGAGGAAGGTTTACCAAGAAGTTCACTTTCAGAAGTCCGGATTTGAACAAGTTGAAGGAATTAGGGACTCATGTGTTAGATTTTGATGGTTTTCAACGTCACTATGGAAGACTTTTGCATATTCTTCATGGTAGGGTTGATAAGGGATGTCTCGGTACTTTGTTGCAGTTTTATGATCCTGTGTACCATTGTTTTACCTTCAGAGATTACCAGCTTCTCCCTACTTTGGAAGAGTATGCCTATTGGATGGGTATACCGGTGAAGACTACAGCTGTTTTTGATGGGTTTGAAGGAAAGCTCAATAAATCGGCCATTGCATCTATGTTACATCTGAGTGTGTCCGAGGTTTCAGATAATTTGGTTTCTAGAGATAACCACCGAGGGTTGACTGTGAATTTCTTATACAAGAAAGCTCTCAAGTTTCTCAATGACAAGAATATTGCTGCTTTCGAGATTATCCTGGCTGTGCTCATTTATGGGGTGTTACTATTCCCTAAAGTCGATTACCTTGTTGATGATGATGCTCTTCAAATATTCTCAATTGGGAATCCTGTTCCGACCCTACTTGCTGATACGTATCATTCCATTCATTGGAGAACTTTGCAAGGGGGAGGAAGGTTTAATGGGTGTGCTCCGTTACTTCAAATGTGGTATACTTCACATTTGCCTGAGTATGACTCTTTCAGAAACCTTGGTCATCTTTGGTGGTCTAAGAGGATTATGTCCCTCACTCATTCAGAAATAGTTTGGTACAACCCTTACTATGACAATGGAGTAATCATCGACAGTTGTGGAGATTTTCCCAATGTGCCTCTTATTGGCACAGACGGGGGGATTACCTATAGTCCTGTTCTTGCCAGGCGTCAGTTTGGTTTTCCTATGAAGGAGCCTCCAAATACTCTCTTGTTATCTGGGGAATTCCATTCCTATAATAGAAAAGACTTGCTCTTGAAAGGAAGGTTTGCAAGTGCTTGGGACAAGGTTAACAAGAAGACAAAGAGTCAGTTGGGGAGGCGAGACTGCATTGCTGAGAAACCATATCTCGATTGGGTCGTTGCTAGAGCTGCTAGACTCAAGATGCCATATGCCCTCGAAACATCATCATCTTCTACACTTGCATCTTCATCTTCTACCACTGCACCACCACTTTCTCCTACATCAGCTGTCTTGGAACAACAATCAATTGAAGAGGACGGCGTGAAGAACCTATGGAAAGAAAAATTTCATGCAGCCGAGCTTGAGAAAACCAGATTAAGAGAGGAACTAGAAGAAAAGTGTCGTGCTCTTGAACTTGAGAAGAAGAAAGCTGAAGAACCTAAAAAGGGAAAAGGTCAAGTGATGGATCCTTTAGACGCATGGTTGTATTCGGAAAGAGTTCCAAAACATGAGGCCAAGAGACTAAGGAAGAAGAAGGATTGAAGATTACATGAAGAAGGGACCAGTGTGCTTAGTTTTTATTTGTTATGTATTTGTTTGGTGTAATGTCAGTTTGATTGTAACTTTAACAATTATGTGTAAATTTTCTTTATCTCTTTATGTTTGTGTTGTTCTTTGTAACTCAAAACAGTTGTACTCACTTTTATCATTAATGAATTAAGGTCCCTGTTATGATTACATTTGTTTCATTATTTTTAAGGATCCTTTGAATAGATGAAATACACATATCAAAGAAAGTTTTTCACATAACATAACATGCATCATTTTACATTCATGGTCATATTTCCAAAGGTTTTAGTCTCACACCTTGTTCAGTCAGAAATCAAGTTGTCTTGTACAGTCCGACGCTCTTGTCATCAGTCAACTTTCAAGTCAACACTTGTGTTAATCAAAAGAAAAGAATGGAAGCAGTTGAACAAGAGAATACTCAGCTTCATGAAGAAGTCATCACACTTCAGGCAGAATTGGAAAAGAAAAATGCTCTGATTGCTTCATTAATGGTGGCGCAGAATAACCACCATCTTCTCCTCGAGCAACTGTTTTTGCCTTTCCAATCTCAACAAAGGCATCATGTTCAACAACAGCCTCGCCAACTGGCTCTACAACAGCCAAGCAAACAGAATCCTGCTCCTATAAGAGAACCTAAGTTTGAACCGATCCCTATGTTGTATGCAAATTTGCTCCCTATTTTGCTTGAGAGGAATCAAATTCAGACTAGAGCACCGCCTAAGATACCTGCAAAATTGCCATGGTGGTATAAACCTGAGTTATCTTGTGCTTTTCATCAAGGGGCACCTGGCCACAATATTGAATATTGTTTAACTCTGAAGGGGGAAGTCCAAAGATTGATCGAAACTAACAAATTTTCTTTCGAGGATATAGACCCAGCTCTGTTCTACATGGAGTGATTTGTTGCATTTTGGTTGTTGATGGTGCTTATGCTACTCTTTTATCCAGTTGAAGTCAGTGGTACAAGGAAGCTCATCCCTATGATCGCTAGACTTTTTATTTCTTTCTTGTCAAGCATTTGTTTGCTTTTAACATTATGTCTTTTGTCAAGAACTTTTAATATAATAAACATGCATGTTTTTGGAATAAATTCATTCGTATTCACTCATTTCTTGTTTTATTACTTGCAAACTTGGAGCGAGGATGATGAAAATAAATAACTAATTTTGGCTGATATATGCTTTTCAATGGTGAAAAACCTAGTTGACGATGTAAGGCATTGTTTCTCTTCCCAAACAGTGGAGATATAAGGAGATAATCCGTAATCAGCCCCTTTGAGCCTGAAGTCGGTGTTTCTTTCTTTTTTCTGAACCCTTAATCATAACCTAGGGCAGGGTAGTCTTTCAATTAATTTGATGATGCATCCTGATGCAAGAGAATCAATTTGCCTGATCATACCAAATTAGAGGTTTAGTCACAATGCTTTCCTCAGACAAAAGAAGCTGTCAAGAGATGAGACTCAAAACAGTTCATATGGCAGTCACAATATTCATACACCAAAATCTTACAACAGTTGTTCAAAAAAAAGTATTTACAAAAAAATTCAAAAAAAAGAGCCCATAAAAAAAGGAGGGGCACCGTGATGGACCACAAATTCAAAGTTCGAAAAGAGCTAGTCCATACAAATAAAGAGTGATTCAAAAAATAAGAACAACTTCCTAAACAAAAAGTGACTGTCACTTCAAGAAACCTCATCAACGTTTATTCAACAAAAAGAACATAATAAAGCTTCTACCAAAGTGTCAACCTCAAACATCATTGTCAACAATTCTCTTGTCGACTGAATGCATCAGTTGAATTAATTGAATTTAAGATTGAAGAACATCAAGAAGAATGGGTGGGACCAAATAAAATTTTGAGCCTAACAATTTTTTGAAAACCGTGAGCCCAGCCACGTTATAACATACAAAAGACCTAATTGAAACTAGGTTCACTGTGAAAGCATATTCGACAAATTTGTTGTTAAGTTGACTCATCATGTTTGTTGAGTAATCACAAATTAACTTTGTACATACCATATGTATTTCCACCACAAATATTCAAATTCAAAAACATACATATGCATTTTATCAAAAATACTTTTCAAAAGAAATAATTTTACTTGCAAAATAATACTTGACATCAAAGAAATTTGAGCTATAGTCTGATCAGGGGCAAAGCTGACTTGAGACGCTCCTAGCCAGGGGCATGTTATCTGTGGATTATGCCAATCAGGGGCAAACAAGTTATATATTCTGCTTATCAAGGTTGAAATTGGTTCAGGATTTGGTTATTACAAACATCAGTTGGTCAGGAGTAGATCCTTCAAGATTTCAAGCACTTGGGACATACTGTGTCAAGATCATATATTCCTGAAAAGGTACACTGAATGTAAAAGGTCAACCAGTCACGCTCTTCGAGCGATTCTTTCAAAGATCTTTAGACTAAAGCAAAGAGTCTGAAGCAAGGGGCAAGTCGTCTCTGTTCTCTCAAGTTGTTCATCAACAGTAAACATGTTTTCTCTAAGAGAATGTCAACAATCTTCTTCCTAGAAAAGAGTACATCCCCAATGAAACTTGACCAATGTTGTCTTGAGTGCAGTCAAGTTTCAATATACAGATTGTTTCGGATTAAACGGTCATTTCCCCAGAGAAGTTGTTCCTTCTCCATGAAGAGGTTCTCTTACTTTATCTACAGCGACATATACACTTTGTAGAGACATCCTGAACATTGATGCGACGTTGGCTTGTGTTTCTGGTTTGGTCACTTTGTCTGTCCATCAAAAGATGTTTCACATACATACATATACACATACATTCATAACATACAAACATTCATACATACTTTCATACATACATTCATACATATCATTTACATGTGTTACAAACATTTACATCATTCGTACATTACTACATCATTTTACAAACTTTTGTCTTATTTTGTCTTGTCTGTGTCTACAAAATAGAGTCGGGATGGGCATGTTGTTCTTTCCAATTAGAGTGTCAGTTTAGGCAGATAAATGTACATCTCTCTTGTTTCAAAAAATTCCCCACTAGACTCTTCTCTTGTGGATGATGGTTGTTTCAGTTTTTCCTACAACAAAAGGAAAATTCCAGTTGAATTTATTCTTCAATTGGACACAGAGTCTTGTTTACAGTTTCCCTCCGGTTTGTTCTCGGATTGGACGTCAACCCAATTTTACAAGTGGCAGTCTCGTCGTTCGAGAAGCTTGTATCCAAGTTTACAAGTGGCAGTCTCGTCGTTCGAGAAGCTTGTATTCATTTTACAAGTGGCAGTCTCGTCATCCGAGAAGCTTGTATGTCATCAGTCATGTTTACAAGTGGCAATCTCGTCATCTGAGAAGCTTGTACCCTTTCAACAAGTGGCAATCTCGTCATCCGAGAAGCTTGTACACATTACAAGTGGCAATCTCGTCATCTGAGAAGCTTGTACATCATCAGTTATATCCTCAACACAACAAGTGACAAGTTTTCCATACAAGAAGCTTGTGTTTTACAAATACATTTCACAGTTCCTCATGTGATTTTTATCCCCAGTGAATCCTATCAGTACATTACACAAAATATCATACAAATCTTTTTCTCTACAAATACATACACTTATACAGTTCAATCAAATTGAATCTTTTTTTCGAAGTACTCGTCAAAGTTACTTTTCTTTCAGAGAATCATGTTACTAGTGGGTGACATGTAGAGATTGTCTTTTATCTGCATTCCGTCTATTTGCAAGGCGGTGGACAATTCTCTTATTCTCTATAAACATTGTCTTTTTATCTGCAAGCTGTCTCTTTGTAAGGCGGTGGACAATGTTCTTATTCTTTATAGAGGTCGTCTTTTATCTGCAAGCTGTCTCTTCGTAAGGCGGTGGACGATTCTCTTGTTCTCAGTAAACGTTGTCTTTTATCTGCAAGCCGTCACTTTGCAAGGCGGTGGACAATGTTCCTGTTTTTCTTGTAGAAATTGTCTTTTATCTGCAATCCGTCCTTGTCAGGCGGTGGACAATTCTCGTATTCTCTATAAACATTGTCTTTTATCTGCAAGCCGTCACTTTGCAAGGCGGTGGACAATGTTCTTATTCTTTATAGAGGTCGTCTTTTATCTGCAAGCTGTCTCTTCGTAAGGCGGTGGACGATGCTCTTGTTCTCAGTAAACATTGTCTTTTATCTGCAAGCCGTCACTTTGCAAGGCGGTGGACAATGTTCTTATTCTTTATAGAGGTCGTCTTTTATCTGCAAGCTGTCTCTTCGTAAGGCAGTGGACGATGCTCTTGTTCTCAGTAAACGTTGTCTTTTATCTGCAAGCCGTCACTTTGCAAGGCGGTGGACAATGTTCCTGTTTTTTTCTTGTAGAAATTGTCTTTTATCTGCAATCCGTCTCTTTGTAGGGCGGTGGATAATGTTCTTCTCACAATACTTTCATCTATATGATAATGGACAATACTCTCCCCAGTGTTTTACTCTGTTCCCCAGTGGAGTTCGTTCTTCCAATAGACTTGGGGCACGTCTTGTTATTTTCCCAGTCGGGCCAAGTTATGTTCTTCCCCTGTGAAGTCTTAACTATTTTTTCTTTCTTTGTCTGTCTTTTACAACATTCCTACAAAATTCAAAAAAACTGATCATTTGCATTTCATGCATTCATATTTGCACCATAAGCATTGTTAAAGGATTTTAGGTCCAAAAATGGTGCACGTTTTATATTTAAGTCTCTTCAATCCCGTCTAGACAAAGATTTTAATCTTCATCTCTCTGGGTGAAGAAACTTAAATAGGGGCAGCTGTTGTACCCCAATTTTGGACCTAAAATCCAATTTACATTTTTTATGCCAAAAAATACAAAAAATATACGCTTTCATTATATGTGTTTTGATTTTCTTTCTCATGCATATTTTCTATACTTTTCACATTTTTACACTTTTCTCACAATTACATTTTTTCAACTATTCCACTCTTTTAGTTCACTTTATTTAAATAGTTGCTAAATTAGCGTAAATATCAAAGACATTCATCGCATAATAAAAGTGTCATTTTGTCCGTTCTTTTTTCGTCGTTTTGTTTATGTTAGTTTTTTTATCACTTTTTGTCATCATACTTTCATGTCCGCTCATTTATCATCGTTATTTCTATTACTATTATTTTTATTATTATTATTAGTATCAAAAATTTTCTTTTTTCAAAAAAATAGATAATTTTATTTGTTTACTTTTTACCCTTTCTTTTTCGGTCACTTTTATCTATTACTATTATCATTATTAATATTAACCATTATTATTATTATGACAAAAATTCTGTTTTTTTTCAAAAAAAGAGAGTTCTTTACTTTATCTATTTTCTTTACTTCTTCATTTATTATTTTTATTTTTATTATTATTATTATTATTATTATATACCAAAAATAAATATAATTTTCATTATTATTGTTCAAACAAAAAAACAGTATCTTTTTGGCTCTATTTTCTTTTTTTTTCTTTTTTTCCTTTTTCGGTCAACAGAAAAGCACTCAGGAATGGAAAAAACACAGAAACCAGAAGAGGGATCACAGGAACAAACTATCACAAAATTGCAAAAAATCCAAATAAGCCTCAACAGATTTTTCTGAAAGGCCAGCACCAAGACAGTGACTGTTTGTTGTCACTTTCCTCATTTCATTACAAACTTTCAAATTCAATCACTGATTCAAAAAAGCCATTTCTGATTTTCCCTCTTCAATCCACCAAACCCTAAAACATCCCTCTATATAACAGAGGCAATTCACAACAGCAGGGAGGAAAAAAAATTTGGAGGAAACGGCGGACAGAAAAAACACAGAACCGAAAAAACCTTCACAAAAAATCATCTTCAAAACAGAATCAAGAACAAAAACTCCTCAAGCCTTCAACCACACCAAAAAAAAACAGAACAGAACCGTAAATACAAACACAAAACCGCATCCTACTCAAATTTTTTACAATATCACAGAAACACCAAAAAATCAATCAAAAATACTTTTTTTCTCAGAAATCAAAAAACCAAACTATAACTCTAAACCTTCATCAAAGTTTCCATCCACTTGTTTCCCATCAAATCGGTTACCTTGCAACAACAAAAAAAACAGAGACAGAAGGAGGTTCAGAAGGGTTAACGAAGGAACAGAACAAAAAAGAAGGTGAGTAGATCGAAACAAGGGAGAGGAGACGGACGAAATCGAAAGGGAAAGAGGACTTACGAAAAGTGTCACTGCAAGGGAAGGTACAACATCAAATCTTTTTTCTTCCTCTCGTTTACTTACAGAGGCATGTAGACGTAGGTTTGTTTTTCGTTTTTGACATGATTATGCACTGTTTTGCTTCCGTTTGTTGATGAATCGAACTTTGAATCGCGTGTTCATGCTTGGTTTATGGGGTTAGGGTTTTCGATTTGGGATTAGGGTTTGTGATTTTCTTTGGTTCGGTTTCGGTCCGATCCGGACGATTGGTTATTTATTTGATGTTTTTGTCTTTAGATTCATGTTCAGAAGGTTTTTTTAGGTAGGGTTTATGTTTGTTGTTTTCGGATTTGAACATGTTTTGTGATTTCTGGGATTTGGGTTGAAGAACACCATTGTGTTCTTGAAGATATGAAGAAAAGAAAAAAACCAGAGAAAGAAAGAAAAGAAAGAGAGAACGAGAGAAGAAGAAGAAGTGAAAATGTTTTTTTACCAAGTTTGGAAAAGAAAAATCACATATACCCCTTCCTTTCTTCAGTTTCTCACGCGCCCCCTAGGGTTTACTCGCGCGCCCCCCACCGGTTCAGTGAACCGGGTCATGAACCGGGTCTGGTTTGACCCGGTTCTCTAAAATGATTTTGGGCTTCACCCACAGCCCAATTCGTCCCCCCATTCTGAATTGCTACGCGCGCCCCCTGGCTGCTGCACGCGCCCCCCCATGGGGCTGTGAGGGGTTTGGGCCTTTTTAGGCCCATCTGTGTTTTTTTGATCTGTTTTTTTGTGTGTGTTCCTTTTTTATCATTTCCTTTAATTTTCAAAGATACATTTTAGTGATTTGATATGCCAAAAACGTATGTGGGAGTCTATCTGTTTTTTTATGTATAAAATTATTAAGTTAAGTATTTATATTAAAAATTTCTAAAAAAGGAGACAAAAATTTCTAAGGTCAAAAGACTTTTCTTTAAATAAAAAACTTTTTTTCTTCTAATTTACTTTAATGTCAAAAAGTAAGGATGTTTGTTTAGTCATGCCTTTATTTAAAAAAAAATAGTTTTCTTTTAGTATGCATAAATAATATAAAAACAACAAAAATATTAGAGAAATTTAAATATGATATGTTTGATTTCTTTTTCTTGTGATGATTGATTATGTCTTTGTTAATTCCATTTTATGAAAATATAATATGCTTTTATTAGAAATTTTCATGCATACATGCATTTAAAATTTTACATTTTTGCATTACATTACATTATGCATTTTTTAGTCACATAACTTTTTTTACAAAATTTCTATATCATATTTTTTTATATATCACATATTCACTACACATTTTCATGCATACATGCATTTGCAACATTACATTTTTTTTTACTACATCACAATCTACTTTTTTGCAATTTTACATGACATTGACACTAATTTTTGCATCACACTACAATCTCACATTACAATATTTTACTTTACATTTTTCTACATGCATACATGCATTGCATTTAGACTAGGACAATGCATCATTTTAAAAATGCATGTTAGAGACAATATTTTAATTAATAAAATCATTGAGCTCTAACATTAGCATTAATAGTTAAGGGCCTTTTGGCCTAAATTCATTCTCTTCATAAAAATAAAAATAAACTTTTCTTTTGATAAATAAAATTGCATGTTGCTTGTGTGCCTAGGTTAGAATTATTTGTTGTTGTGAGTGGTCTCCAAAAATGTATTATCATGTCTTTGCCTCCGACACATTTCTTTCACACACTCCACTTTAATTAGGATGTTATTTTGCGATGTTTCCTTTTCCTCTTGTATGTGCATTTCATTATCATGTTTCTTTCTCCGTACTTGCATTTTACTTTTATGCATTGTCATTTATTTATTTATTTGCTTATTATTATTTATTCATTCAATTCAATATGGTTGTAAATATTAATTATTCAATTGGATTGTAATAGCGTAGAACTTTATTTATCACTCTCTACTGCTTTCCTAGCTTACACATCACACACAAACGCCAAAAATTCATTTGCAAAGGGGAGGACTCGTAGTTAAATTTCAAATTAATTACGAGATTTTTTTGAAACGAAAAAACCTTTTCAAAACAAACGTGCGATCCTTTTAAAAAACAAACGCAAGCTCACCTTATAATCATCCTTAACAGTATACTATCTACAATTTATCTTCATTACAACCTCTTTTTGCAAACACACAAAAAAACGAACACACTTTCATTTTTAAACATTTAACTTCTTTTTTACATAACAATACCTATACTTTCTTACTATTTCTTTTCTTTTAAACATTTTCTTTACAATACAATAATTACATTACTCTCAAAAAAAAAAACTTTCTTTTTGCAAAGAAAAAACATTTACACTTCTTTTCTTTTATTTACTTTTTTGAAAGAAAATTTCTCAATCTTTACTATTCCACTTTCTTTTTTATTCTATACAATTTCTCCCTCCATTCTTAAAGCATGTACATAAAAAAGCACTAAAAACATATAAGAGGTTACCATGGAGTACCATGGGCGCTTGAGGTGCTAACACCTTCCTCAAGTGCAACTAACCCCCGTACCTTAGAATCTCAATTTAAAAGGTTTTCAATTTTTCCCCTCCTTTGGAAATGAAAAATAAAACTGTAGTGGGGTATGTCTCAAAAATCCCGCAACTCTATGTTTATTTTTAGATTGCGGTTCTATGTTTTTCTAGACAATGGAATTCTTGTTTTTAACTCAAATTTTCACTGTTGATGCATGTGTGTGTGTGTTGTCTTAACCATCATTTTTTCTGCCTCTGCATGCTATCGGATGAGTACAACTTCTGTTTTACGATCTTTGTCGCTGTACGATTGTAGAGAGTGAACATATTAAGCTTAATTTGTCAGGTTGGTGCTCTTACCTTTTGAGATTTTAGCTCATTAATACTATACATATTTTGCTAACTATTTTTCAAGGCCTTTGTTTGAAATGCTTAATTTTCATTACCATGTTGAATTTGACATGTTTGGTGTGTATGTTGAATTGTAACTATAGCCAAACTATAACATACACACAATGATCCTTTCTTCTTTCATACATGTTATTTGTTATATTTTATACAAATGACGTGTTTCTTGCTCTTACATTAATTTTGTGAGTTTGTAGGAATGGCCAAAACAAAAAGAAATGTTATTTTTGTTCTGCCGCTCCAAAGTTAGTTTTTATCTCTTTTGAGCAGGTTGTGGTGATTTAACTTTAAGTGGTCAAGATTTGATTTTCACTCTGTGCAGTGCCTTTCTGTGCTTTCTCGTATGGTCTGGTATAGCAAAAACCTTGTGTGCTAGTGTTGGATTTGGCTTATTGCAATCAGTTCTTCATCTTCTGAGTGGTGGAGGGGCTATCTTTTTACTTTATATGCTATGCTTGGTGTTGATCTAGTTTGTGGAATTCTTTTGTGTAGGGAGTAGCTAATTGTCTTCATCATGTTTAGTGTAGGGGATAACTTTCTGTGTCAGTTTGCTTGTTTTGAGTTGTGTGTGGTTAGATCATGATCCACTTCTTCATACTTGCTTGAGATTGTTGGCTTCTTAACATATTTTGTCACCCTCAAAGTTTATCTTGTGCCATTGGTGTGCCATTTTGTTTCATAAATTCCTTTGTCTTTTCAAAAAAAAAAACTAACAAATTGATTATAATCTAGTTGCAAGGAATATTTGAAACTAATAACTTTGATCTTTTTGATGTTCTGAGCTTTCTTGATTCTATTGATGTTTCAGTCAATCTCCCTTTGTGTCAATTTTGGATTTTTTTTGTTTTTGGAATTTCAATTACTATTTGAGATCAATCTACTAACTTTAATTTATATTTTTCAGGTTCCATATTTTGGCTCACAACCATAAATGAAAGTTAGTCATGAAGTTATCATTGGATGAGAAGCTAGCAGTATAGCTAAATGGAGTTGGTCATGGAGCTACTTTTGATCTTTATCAATTATGTGTGAATACTAATTGTTTTTCTTTGAAATTAAGACACAGTTTTGTTTATGCTATTTTGAATTGAAATTAAACTAGTGTATGAATTATTCTTTTAGTTTAATTGTATCTTATATATGTTTAAAATATTTTGAATGTTTTATTTTATTTTACTTTTATTTATAATTTTGTCAATGCTACTTTAAATAAAAAAACACATTCGGCAGAAAGAAACCAAAAATAAAAAAACACATTTAGTAGATGAAGCAAAATGAAGATTAATATTTAATATTTACGGCGGTTGAAACTGCCGCAGAAAAAACACAAAAAAAAGAATGTGAGTTTGGCGGCGGTTGCAAACTGCCGCAATCTGGTCAATTCTATAGATTTTTGTATATATTATAGCGGCGGTTTATCACCGCCGCAAAGAAAAAACTGTCGCAAATCACTGCCGCTATATTGTCTTTCGGCACCTATTCCAACGGGTGCCTCTAACCGCCGCAAAATCTCTTGTGGCGCTGAAAACCGCGGCAAGTACGAAACCGCTGCAAACTTAATATAGCGGCGGTTATAACCGCCGCAATTAGTACACGGAACCGCCGCAAAATACCCTGTTTTATGTAGTGGCTTTGGAAGTTGGTTGACGTTCCACTACCGTACTAGAACAATATACTCCTGCCGGAGAAGGAGGGTGCAAGTGTAATCCCTCTATCTAGTTCAAACGCTTTCCACCGTCCGATAATTTCTTTAGATTTGATCGAACGATGATGAACAAAGGTGCATGGTGGGCACATGCAAATTTTTCACACTCGATCGATTGCATATCTGGACTTGGGCTAATTTATGTTTTTTTATTGTTTTTTTATTATTTTTGTGTTACATCCCTGTGTTTGCTGATAGTCCCCTTGCCCTTATAATTATTTTGTGACTTTAAATAGAAAAAATGCTTAGTGTCAAATAAGCACTTATCCCAAAAGTGCTTATCTCATAAGCACTTTTGGGATAAGTGCATTAAGTCATCATTTTTGCGTTTTTTTTTCTTCTTATTCTCACTACGTAAAAACTTTTATTAGAGATGAGAATAAATCGGACTCTGACGTACGACTTATGTCTACGATTTTATTTTCATCTTGAGTAGTTTACACGTGATAATTAAGATGGAATAAGTATGAGCATGACGTACGATTCATCTCAGTCTTATTTTATTTTAATTAATACAATTTAAATAAAACTTTTATTTAATACTTGATTAATTCTATTAACGCTTAATTGTTTATATGTGTGCCTCGATAATTTATTTATTTATTTATTCCGCGTTCACACTAATAATATCATGATTTAATTATGTCTCTATTGATTGTCTGGACTTAAGTTAAAAAAACTTTTGAGTGGAATAATAATAAAGCGGACCCTGACGTACGACTCGTGTCCTGAATTTATTCTTATCCCAATCAAAATAAACTCGTTAATTGAAAGGGATTAAGCAAGAGTCTGACGTACGACTCGTATCTTTCTTATTTCACTTTAATTAATAAAGTTTAAATTGTTGATTGTTTGATGTTTGATGATTTATTTCTTTGTTCATCAATTTATTTCTGTGCCCAATTATTTAATTGCTTGTTTATTTATTTATGTCTCGCATATTTAATTTTCGTGATATTATATTGTCATTATTATTATTATTATTATTATTATTATTATTATTATCTGTCACTCATGTGCATTCATTTGCATCTTCTCTCATCTTCTACTTTTCTTTTTCTTTACATTTATATGTTTGGAATCTGAATGTGTAAAAGTTTTTCTATAAAAATGGAATGAGAAAAAACTGGTCACTGTCGTACGACTCGTGACTTTGAGTTCTTCTCGTACCAACTAAAATCGAACTTGTTAATTAAATGAAATGAGAAGGAGCCTGACGAACAACTCGTGTCCGGCTTATTTCACTTTAATTAATAAAGTTCCATTAATAAATTGATTGAAAAGGGGGAGCCTGTCATACGACTCGTCTCGATGGGATCTTGATTGTCTATTTACTTTGTGAAATGTGTGTGAAATATGAAAAGTTTTTTTATTTATTTTATTTTCAAGACCTTCTATTATGTGTCTCATATATATTTTATGTATTTGTTTAAATAATAATTTATCTATCAAAAAGACATTATTGTAAGTGCACCAGTTCACACTAATGTTTTAATAATTGTTAAAACCCATGAAAATAGTGTAGAACATATTTTGACAACATTAGAAATAACTTGACAGCGAGAAACTATTTTTCAACTTTGAAAAATTGATTTTAAGGTATTTTGTATCGATACATAATTAGTTGTATCGATACAAATGTCCTGAAACTACTTCAGAATGATTTTGTGCAATTTGTATCGATACATATTTCATCTGTATCGATACATATTACACATCAAACTCTCTCAAAAGACAAGAGAACGCATCATGTATCGAATCATTCTTGCATGTATCGATACATATCAGTCAGCTTTTCAAGATTCTGGTGTATGTATCGATACATATACGTTTTTGTATCGATACATACCTGAAATATTTCAAATTTTGTATGTTGTCAAGTGTTTGTATCGATACATACCATCATATGTATCGATACAAGTCTGTTCTGTTTTGCCTAAATTTGCTCAATTCTATTTTCTCTATAAATAGCAATATGAGTTTTTGTTGTAAGTGTGAGAAATCATTGTAAATGTGAAATACCATTAGAGAAAACACTTGTGATCAGATTTTGGAAGATAATTTGGATCAAAGGGTTCATTCAACACAAGATCATCAATTTCCATCAATTTGCAATTTAATTGAAGTTGAGTATGGGATCAATTGAAGATTGGTAGTACGATTGGTCGATAACGTTTGGTGTAATTCGCGGTGAATCAGAATTACGATCGGGTTGATTGTGTCGAAGGTTTGGTTTATCATCAAGGATTCAAGATTGTGCAATTTCTTGAAGGATCAACATCTAGGAAAGAGAGGTAATCAGCTGGACGATCATTGCGAGGGTTTTCGGGTCGAAGACTGCGCAAGGTTTTGATCGTTGGAATCAGAGGTAGAAGCTTCGCTACGTGTTGAGGTTGTATCGCATAATTTGCATTAGATTCGATAAAGGGTTATACGAGTCTTTGTAAATGGTGCACTAGTATCAAACGTTTTTATCAATAAACGCTCAAATAACCCGTTTGGTTATTTGGGGGGAGACGTACCCGGCCGACCGCGAGGACGACACGAAAGCCGTTGGGAACTCCCTAATCAATCGTTTATATCTCTCTTCCTTTATCTCTTTACTTTACCTAAATGCCTTTAATTTCGAATCAATTGAATTCTTGTGTTCGTAAGTGTTCATAAAAATTCAATTGTGTTAAGACTTGATCGTGATTGATTTAGGTTTGAAGTGTGTAACTTGTTTGGAACATTATTTTTGATATATTGAATTCGAAGCATTTGCTTATTTGTTATCATCATACGCTCCAAGGCTATACTACCTTTCCTTTGATCAAGTGGGTTCAAAGAGACTACCGATCCGGTGGGACTTCCGCGCATTCCTTTGAAAAACAATTTTGAAAATTACATTGTTTAAAAGGGCCACTTATTCAACCCCCCTTCTAAGTGGAAGCCAAGTATGTTGGAACAAAGGATGTTCAGATCTAAACCTTTGAAGTTTTGATGATAACAAAGTATTAATGAACAATAAGGTATTTTAATATTTATTTTAAGTGTGCAGATTAAACTATATAAAATGAATAATTTTCTATTAAAAGAAGCTCTAAAACAAGCATTAGCAACGATATCAGAAGCAAGGATATCAGAAGCAACGATATCATAAGCAATGAGTGAGAAGCTACTACAAGTCAGAAGCAAGTCATCTCAGAAGCTACTCTAATCAGAAGCAAGTCATCTCAGAAGATATGTTGAATCAGAAGCAATGTATGAAGAAGACTAACAGTTTCAGAAGCTGAAGACTCAGAAACATATGTCTAATACACAGGCTCTGAATATCAAGCCAAAAATGTCAGGGTTAACTGATAGTGATTCAATGATTGGAAATCATTTGAATTAAAGGCTGTGATTGATTGATACATCGTAGTACTACATCCTTATCATCAAGGATAGTGACGTTAGTACTATTTTACTCCATAAGGGCGAATATTCTCAAGCAAAAGGAATGAATGGATAAGCATTACCAGAAATGAAAAATATCCCATGTTACCTTTGTCCTTTCACAGCTGGCTTGAAAATGACCTCTGCAACGGTCATTATCTTCAAACATCTCTATTTTCTTTCTATCTATAAAAAGAGAACTGCAAATTGAAGATTAAGGTTACACACGCATACAACTTTACTCCTTTACATAGACTACAAGCACTGCTTCTGAATATAATTATGTTGTGCTTCTGACACTCTGTTTTTCTAATTCATTAGGAATTCTTTGTTAGAGTCTTGGAGTCTTGAGTTGTAATCTTGAGAAAACTCTTGATTTCACAATCAAGTCTTTATCACTTTCTATTATCTCATTTGTGTTAGGAAGTCTCTTGCTAGTGAGCTTAACAAATAGGAAGTCTCTTACTTGTGTGTTTGAGCATTGTAATAATCTAGGTGATTATAGTGAAATCCCTTGGAAGTGCAAGGGGACTGGACTACTCTCGGTTTGTGAGAGGAACTAGTATAAAATTGCTTGTCTCGTCTCTCTCTCTCTCTATCCTTACTCTTGTGTATGTGTGTTAATTGTGTTTGTTTATCCGCTGGTGCATCTGATAAGTTCTCAGAACTTAGAAGAAGTTTTTAAAATTACCAAAATACAATTCAACCTCCCCCCTCTTGTGTTTTTCACACCTTCAATTGGTATCAGATTCTGGTAGTTACGCATCACTTAACTAGTGAAACAAAAAGATCCTGAAAAACACTATGTCTGGAGAGTCAAGTCCAAAGAAAGCTGCTGTTCCATATGATTACAATTCTGAAAAATCTGAGAAATCTGGTGGAAACTACAACAAGGCACCTAAGTTCAATGGTGAACAATCAACCTTTGCTTGGTGGAAATACAAAATCTACCCTCACATCATAGCTGAAGATGAAGGTTTGTGGGACATCATTGAAGAAGGTGTTAGTTTTCAAGACAAGCTTGATGAAGATGGTAAAACTACAACAGGTGTAAAAAACACTTTCACAGCTGAGCAGAAGAAAGAATGGAAGAGACATAACAGAGCTATATCTATTCTAGCTAGTTGTATCACTCATGATGAATTTTTGAAACTTGGAAACAGATCTACTGCTAAGGGTATTTATAATTCTTTGTGTGCTACTTATGAAGGAAACCAACATGTGAAAGAAGCAAAGGCAAATCTTCTGGTTCATCAGTATGAAATGTTTAAGATGAAAGACACAGAAAGCAATGAAGAAATATATGCAAGGTTTAAAATCTTGGTTTCTGGTCTTGGAGTCTTAAAGAAGAGTTATACCACTGCTGATCGTGTTAAGAAGATTCTGAGGTGTTTACCACCTAAGTGGAGACCAAAAGTCACTTCTATACAAGAAGCTAAGAATCTCAATACTCTAAGCCTAGAAGAGTTAACTAGTTCTTTCATAAGTCACGAGATGGAACTAGCTTCTGATGAGCCCAAGAAGAAATCAAAGTCATTGGCTTTGCCAGCAACTTTGAAATCTCCTAAAGCTCTAAAGGCTAAGGTTATTGAATTTGATGCTGGCGAATCTTCTATAGATGATTAGGAGGATGGATCAGATGAGGAACTTTTTGCTCTGCTTTCAAAGTTCAGAAAAAGGAATAAGTACAAAAACAAAAAAGCTTCTGGAAGAAGTTCTGGTTCTAAGAGTTATGGGAACAAAAGCTCCAATGTCAAAGACAAGAAAGATGGTTCCAAAAATAGTTGTTTCAACTGCAAGAAGACTGGTCATTTTATTGCTGATTGCCCTGATTTAAATTCTAATGATAAAGGGAAAAAGGGCAACTTCAAGAACAGAATGAAGAAGAGTCTTATGGCAACTTTTGAGGACCTTGAGAAGTTATCAGATGAAGATGAAGATGATGAGGAAGCGAATATAGCACTTATGGCTACAACATCTTCTGATAATGAATCTGAAATGGATGATGAATCTGACACTGATGATATTGATGAGGTAATTTTTAAACTCCCTCATGATAAGCTTCTTATTGCTCTCAGAGACACTATGAAGCGATACATAAACAAGTCAAATGATTTCAAAAGTTTAAAAGCTAAAATTGACTTGCTTACAGAGAAATCTGACCAACTTCAATCTCAATATAATGAATCTCTTTTGAAAATCAAAGAGCTTGAAGAATGTTGTGTTGCTTGTAACAAATCACATGATAAGCACGAAGTTGCTCTTCATGAGTTTGTTAAACAGAATGTTAACAAGAGCAAAGTTGCTTCCAAGATTTACAGTGTGAGCAAGAACAAAGGATATGGACTTGGTTATTCTGCATCTTCTGATAAAGGAAAATCAAGTCAGTCTGTTTGTTTGAGCAAAACACCTCCTCCTCTTTATTCCACTTTCATATCAGAAGCTGGTAATTCTAAGAAAGTTTCACAAACTTCTGTTTTGGATAAAGGTAAATCAAAAGTTTCAGAAGATAACACTTCAGAGACTTTAGATAACTCAAATTCAAAAATGAGATATTCAGAAGTAAAGATTCTGAAGAGACCAGTTCCTAAAACAACTAAGGTTCTGAGAACTTCAGAAGCTAGTACTTCTAATACAAAGTCTGTGAAACCTATTAGAAGCTTTGGCAAGAAGAAGTATGCTCCTCAAATTATCTTTCAAAAATCATACTTCTATAAGGCCTACACTAACCCATCAGGACCCAACAAGTTGTGGGTACCAAAATCTGAAATAGTCTATGTTGCAAGTTTGCACTCAAAGACAGAAAAGCTCAAGCACATGGTACCTGGACAGTGGTTGCTCTCGACACATGACGGGAGAAAAGCATTTATTCCTCACCCTGATTCTGAAAAAGGGAGGAAATGTAGGATTTGGTGGGAACCAAAAAGGAACAATAATTGGTACTGGTACAGTAGTTGAACATGATTCAGAAGATGAAACTTTAGAAGTTAATAGAAGTTCAGAACCTGAATCAACTTCTGATGATCAAGAAACTACTCCTTCTGAAAATATTCCAACTCCTCAAATTGATAGTGATTCTGATGCTGAGATTGAAGAAGTAATTAAGAAGAATTCCTTCAAATACAAGTCATCTCATCTAGAGGAATTGATCTTTGGAAACAAAGATAGTCCAAGGAAAACAAGGTCAAGTTCTCAAAAGGAAGATGCTATGGTCTGCTTGGTATCTCTCAATGAACCAAAGACTGTTGATGAAGCTCTAAAGGAAGAAGCTTGGATCTTAGCTATGAAGGATGAATTACATCAGTTTGACAGAAATGAAGTTTGGAATTTAGTTCCTAGACCAAAAGACAAAAACATTATTGGAACAAAGTGGGTGTTCAGAAACAAGCTCAATGAACAAGGAGAAGTAACTAGAAATAAAGCAAGATTAGTTGCACAAGGCTACAATTAGCAGGAAGGAATTGATTCAACAGAAACTTTTGCTCCAGTTGCTAGATTGGATGCAATCAGGTTATTTCTTTCCTATGTAGTTAATCTTGGTATCACTCTATATCAAATGGATGTGAAGAGTGCTTTTCTTAAAGGTTTTATCACTGAAGAAGTATATGTCAAAAAACCTCCTGGATTTGAAAATACTCAAAACCCTGATCATGTTTATAAACTGAAAAAGTCACTTAATGGTCTTAAACAAGCTCCTAGAGCTTGGTATGATAGACTAAGTAACTTCTTGGTTGATAATGGTTTTGAAAAAGGGCAGGTTGACTGTACACTATTTAGAAAAACCTTGAAGAAAGACATTCTAATCGTTCAAATCTATGTTGATGATATTGTTTTTGGTTCAACTAATGCTTCTATATGCAAGAATTTCTCGAAGTTAATGGAAAAGGAATTTGAAATGAGCATGAAGGGAGAGATGAAGTTCTTTCTTGGAATTCAAATCAATCAAACAAAGGAAGGAACCTATATTCATCAAACCAAGTATACAAAAGATCTCTTGAAGAAGTTTAATCTTGAAGACTGTAAACCTATGAATACTCCAATGCACCCAACTACAAGCATGAGTATGGATGAATCTGAAGGCAAAGTTGATCAGAAGTTATATAGAGGTATGATTGGTTCTCTACTCTATCTAACTGCATCTAGACCTAATATTTTATTCTCTGTATGTTTATGTGCAAGATTTCAATCAGATCCTAGCGAATCTCATCTCACTGCTATGAAGAGAATCTTTAGATATCTGAAAGCAACTTGTAATTTTGGATTACTTTACAAGAAATCCAAGAAATATGAGTTAAATGGATTCTGTGACGCTGATTATGTTGGAGATAAACTTGAAATAAAATCAACAAGTGGCAGTTGCCAATTAATGGGTGAAAATCTTATATCCTGGTGTAGCAAAAGGCAGACCACCATTGCTATGTCCACAGCAGAAGCAGAATACATTTCAGCTGCTAAATGTTGCACACAACTTCTTTGGATGAAATATCAATTAGAAGATTATCATATAAGCAGTCACTATATTCCTTTATATTGTGATAATACTGCAGCCATTCAGCTTTCTAAAAATCCTATTTTACACTCTAGAGCAAAACATATTGAGATCAAACATCATTTTATTAGAGATTATGTTGAGAAAGGGGTTATAAATATCCAGCTTGTTGAAACTGAAAAACAATGGGCTGATATTTGTACAAAACCCTTAGCAGTTGAAAGATTTGATTTTATAAAGAAAAATCTCAATATGGTGTTTGTTCCTGATTGTTAGGTTCTATTGAGTAAAATACTTTTTCAAAATCTGATAAGGATCAGAAGATGTTGGACCTCAGAACCTCAAGGTCAGAAGTTCTGATGTATAACTACTTCTGATAACTATCAGAATCAAAAGAGTGGTTCTGTTGTAGTAGTGGAACAGTTTATGTCCTTTTTCTTTTAACTGTTGTCCACTAACGCATCAGTTATTTAAATAATTTTCTAATACATGTGTTCTGTTGCAATTAGTTGAGTATTGGTTAATGATGAGTTTAGCGCTTAAAATGAATATGACTATTCTGTCCTTTTCTATTGTACTGCGTTATTTGTTTGTTTGTTTTCTAAAAATATACACTTTTGTTCACTTGCACACACGTTCACAACCTACACTTTTTCATATTCTCTCTAAACCTCCAACTCTTCAGTTTCTTTCTCACCTTCTCTAGCAAAACCAAACCCTAAACTCCTACAATGGCAAAAGACACAATGCCGTTCAAAATCTCTAACCTAAAGTGCATGGTTGAAAACAGAGTAGATTTTGAAAGCTTGAAAGCAAATGGGTATGATTTGCAGAAGATGTTCTATGAAGAAGGTCTCAAACGTTACTTCAACATTTTTAATGGTCCTTTCTATGAAGAGATGGTAAAGGAATTTTGGATGAAAGCTCATGTTTTAGATAAACAGTCTGCATACTTGGAAGTTCAAAGGTTGGTTAAGAAAAATCTTCTATTAAAAGGAAAGACGAGGAAAGAATTAGAACTTTTAGAGTTTACCCAAACTGAGATAAGATCCAATATTGCTGGAATGGACATCAAAATCACTGCTGATCACATTGCAAAGGTATTGAATCTACCTAATCATGGAATATATCTTGGTGCTTACAAGAACAAGCCACAAGATTCAACTATTCAAGCGGTTTTATTTGATAATGTTACCTCCTCTAGGCAAAAAGACTTGAAAACTTATTTCAAGGCTGTTTACAAGATTTTGTTTGAATCTATTGCTACCAAGGTTGGTGGTACTGACTGTATTTCTTCTGAGCAGAAGTACTTCATGTACTATCTTCACAAATTTGTCAAAATGAATCTGCCTAGATACATTTTTGATCATCTCTGTGAAGTTATCAACAATAGCATTGAAAAGGGTCACATAAACTGTCATCATGTTAGATTTATGTCTCACATATTCTATCTGAGCAATTTTCATGAGATTCTTGAAAAGAACTACCCATGATTTGTTAAGGCTACCTATCTGAAAACAAGGATTGTGGATGGAAAGTATTTGAAGAAGATGTTCATAGTCAAAGGAAAGACTGTTGTTCCTAACAACCCTTTGTTGATGAACAAAGAAGAACAAGTGGTTGATTCTTCTTTCCCTAGTGTTGATGTGGAAGAAGGAAAGAAGATTGCTGATGGATGTTTTAATCATTTGAAGGATGTATATGGTGTTGAGACACCTGGAAATGAAGTAGATATAACTAAACTGGGATTTGATAATAAACAAGATATTGTTACCAAGACTGTTGTTAAGAGAGACAGAGTCAAATTGAAGACACAAACACACCTTATTGGTGGTGTTAAGATCTTGACAGAAGAAGAAATTGAAAATCAGAGAAGAGAAGAAAGGTTTAAGAAGCTTGAGGAGAATAACAAAAACAAGAGGAAGCTTGTTGTTGAAGATTCTGATGAAGAATCTAAGGATGATGAACCTCTCTTGGTGATGAAGAGAAGATTTGTCAGAGAAAGAACTGCTCACAGGCGTCATATGAATCAAGGTACGCTTCTAATGTTCTTACTAATGAGCCTGTTGAATCTCAATCTAGGAATGATGAACCTACCTCTGAACCTGACATTGTTATTCCTTCTCCAACCAAACCTTCATCTGAGCCTATATCAGAACCTTCTGTTTTAGATGTGTTGTCTGAACACTTGTCACCTCAAACCATTCATGCTGAGACAAATACATTACCTGAAACACCTTCTAAGCCCTTTGTTGCACAAACTTCTCCTACTGGTGAACTCTTGAGTGATGAAAGTTTTGATTCTGATTCTGATGATACTCACTCAATCCCCACTCCAATTCATGTCTACACACCTCCACCTGTCACTATGCCATCCATACACATCATAGATATTGTTAAATCCTTTAACTGAATCATCATCTCAACCTGAATTTGTTGTCAGCACACCTCCATCACCTCAATCGCCTAAATCACCTCCATCTAAGCCTGAGCAAAATATCTGCAAAACCTTCTTTGAGCCTGAAATCATATATCAATCTATCGTAGAAAGCATTCAATCTCAACATTCTAGCCAAACAGTTTCTAGTATTGAGATTTTGGCAAAACTTGTTAATAATGATGTTAGAAGATTGCATAGCTTGAAAACTGATCATGGCATTATGCCAAGTCAGATTATTGAGAAGTTTGATGAGATAGATAATGCTCAAAGGTTGATCATTGCTACTCTTAAGAAGAAGTATGTTGATGAGTTAATTTATGAACATCTACAATTCACTGATTCATTTGAAAATGTATTTGGAAGTGCTCTTCAAAAGGAACGTCTGATGTTAACTAACCTATCACATGATGAGATGGAAGCTCTGAAATCTGAAGAAAGGGAACAAAGGATTCTGGAACAGAAGTTGATGATGGATGAGGATGTCAATGTTCTAACCCCTGGTGATGCTGATACAAAGATGATTGAAAGCTCTTATGCTGCTGCAAATAGGATTCTGAAGGTTGAACAAGTTCAAAGGGAACAAAGAGATAAGCTCTTAGTTTTGGAAGCTGGATTAGAAGAGGTCAAGACTAATTAGAAGGAACTAAAGGAAAATATCAACAAGAATGCTGAGAAGTCTGACAAAACTCTGAGAAGTTGATGATGATGCTTGAATCAAGACTACCTTCTAACCCTTCTTCATCTGAACCCTAGGATTCTATGTTTGAGCACAAACTTATTTTGATTCTTAATTGGTTGTAATATTTGAACATGTTTTATTTTCTGTTAATTGCATGAACATCTTATTTGCTTTTAATTGTTTACATGTTTATCTATGATTCTGTTCAAATATGCTTTTGAAAAATATGTTTTTAAAATATATGTCTAAGCACAAAGATTTTATAGAAACAACTTCAAAACATAAACTCAGAACTTTATTGATTTATTGAATATTAGTGTTGGCGTTTTTGTGTTGGCTATAATTTTGCAAAAACCCATTTTGTCACATGCTCTAGAAAATGTTGTAGCATCTGAGTATGTGGACTGGAAGGTTCTAGACATATGCGCGTTTTTGTTTTGTTATTTCCAGAAGATATCTTTTAAGAAGATTCGTTTCAGAAATTATATTTTTGCTGGAAAATATATTTTTGTTAAGGCGTAGCTGGCACAGCACGCGCGCCGTGTGTCACAAGTAATCTCTTGTGTGAAGATTTAATTCTAAAATATATCTCATATATTTTAGGAATTATTTGTTTGGAGCTGAAGACTTATTGGATATATTTTTGAAGACTCCTTTTCTTAAGGAACAAGTAAAGCCCAGCATGAAGACTCTATAAATACAAGTGTAAAACCTAGTTAGGTTTTTGTGGGAATTTGTTGTGTTCACTAAAGCGTGTGTTGTTTATCTTTTCCTAGTGAACTGTGTGAGTCTTTTCTTGTATCCTTGAATTGATACATGCTAAAGACATAGGCTGTTGTATTTATTGAGTGATTACTCTTAAGCTTTTAAGCACGGAGTTGATCGGTTTGTTCGAGTGTGTTCTCACCATTATATGTTTGTTGATTAAGAACAACACGGTGTGTCTGTGTTGTAAGTAGGGGAGTAAGGCGGGGCGCCTTTGACCTAGGAGTTCCTAGGTTGAGTTACACAAGGTAGTTGCTAGGCGAGAAGAAGTAAACGGGTCGTTTACGTTGATCTTTGAACTAGGGCTATAGTAGTGGATTCCTCCTGGATTGGTATCCCCCAGATTAGGGCAAGTTTGCGCCGAACTGGGTCAACAAACTCTTGTGTTATTTACATTCTGTCCTTTATTGTTTGTATTATTATCTGTGTTGCGAGTAGACGCTGTAGCAATTGCTAAAGCAATCTACTACTGAGTGCCAGGAATTTCAATTGGCATCAGAGCAGGCACCCTGCCTGTTTGGGTGAGCTCCAGGGAAACTATTTCTGGCATAATGGATAAAGAAGGAGGAATGGTGAACAGACCACCCCTGCTGAGTGGGTCTAACTATGATATTTGGAAGTCTCGCATGACGGCTTTCTTGAAATCACTAGATAGCAGGGCTTGGAAGGCTGTACTTAGAGGTTGGGATCATCCCAAAGTGAAAGATGCTGATAATAATGATACTGATGAACTCAAACCTGAAGAAGAATGGACCACGGCTGAAGACACGGCAGCAATTGGAAACTCCAAAGCTCTAAACGCCTTATTTAATGGAGTAGATCCAAACATGTTTAGATTGATCAATCAATGTACTGTTGCCAAGGACGCGTGGAATATTTTGAAGACTGCTCATGAAGGTACTCAAAGGGTAAAGAAGTCAAAACTCCAGCTTCTAACAACTCAGTTTGAGAATCTTAAGATGAAGGAAGAAGAAAATGTTCATGACTTTCATATGAATGTGCTAGAATATGCTAACTCATTTGAATCCTTGGGAGAAAAGATATCTGATGAAAAACTAGTAAGCAAAATCCTAAGATCTTTACCCAAAAGGTTTGATATGAAAGTGTGTGCAATAGAAGAAGCACAAGACATTAGTGATATGAAAGTTGATGAGCTGATTGGCTCCCTTCAAACTTTTGAGTTGAAAATCAATGAGAGGGTAGAAAAGAAAAATAAAAGTATAGCTCTTGCCTCGAACATTGATGAAGATGATGTGGAGAGTTCCATAGATACTGATGAAGGCTTATCAAATGCTGTGGTAATGCTTGGAAAACAGTTCAACAAGGTGCTGAAATCTATGGACAGAAGACCCAGACTAAGATTTGCTGGAGGAAATGCTAGAACATCTGCGCAGGGTAAATCATATGAACTCAACAGAAATACTGCTTCTCAAAAGAGCCCAAGAACTGATGATAAACCTACTCAAGGCAAAGGTGTTCAGTGTCATGAATGTGAAGGTTATGGCCACATTAGACCTGAATGTGCAACATATTTAAAGAGGCAGAAGAAAGGTATGAGTGCAACTTGGTCAGATGAAGACGCATCTGAGGAAGAAAGTGAAACTGAGTCTGCAAAGAACATCACTGCACTAACAGGAATATGTCTATCTGATGAAGATGGATACCTAACTTATGATGCACTAGCAGCTGCCTATAATGAGTTATGTATCAAAAGTGCTGAAGAGTTCAGAATCAGTGAGCAACAAAAGGAGACTATATCCCAGCTCCATGGTGAGAAAGAAAAATACTTATCAGCTATTTATGATCTCCAACAAGATGTGATTGTACTGAATTCACAAATCAGAGAGCAAAGGAAGTATGTTTCTATGATGACTAATGGTACTGAGAAATTAGATGACATTCTGAATCAACAAATCTCAGGTAGGCCAAAAGGAGTTGGATTTGACTATGAAAAGTTCAACAAAAAGAAGAAGAATATTCAGAAGACTATGTATCCACCTCTCAAAGAAACATTCTCAGCATGGCCGAGTCAGTTGCCTCAGCAATCTGTGCAGCATCAGGGAGTGAAAGAAAAATCTCAACCTTGGATATGTCACTACTGTGGGAAAAGGGGTCACATAAAACCTTATTGTTTCATACTCCATGGACCCCCCAGTAAGATGCAGCAAGCAAAATCCAAGAAGAATGTCAAGAAAGAATGGAAACCTAAACCTAGAAAGAAGCTTGTTTCACTCATTGCTCACACATCTTTAAAAGCAACATCTAGGGAAGATTGGTATTTTGACAGTGGCTGCTCCAGACACATGACTGGAATTGAGAATTTTCTGGTTGATATCAAGTCCTATTCAACAAGCTTTGTCACTTTTGGTGATGGATCTAAAGGAGAAATCAAGGGGATAGGAAACTTGGAAAGAAAGGGTCTACCTAAACTTACAAAAGTCTTGTTTGTGAAAGGTTTGACAGCTAATCTAATCAGTATTAGTCAGCTATGTGATCAAGGATTGTTGGTTAACTTTACAAAAGCTGAATGTCTTGTCACTAATCAAGAAGGAGAAGTCATAATGAAGGGTGTGCGATCAAAGGATAATTGTTACTTATGGGAACCACAAGAGGTAGTAGGCTTGTCAACTTGCTTGCTTACTAAGGAAGATGAAGTAACATTATGGCACCAAAAGTTAGGTCATCTGAACCTAAGGAGTATTAAGAATGCCATAGCTGAAGAAGCAATCAGAGGTTTACCCAAGCTCAAAATTGTTGAAGGAAACATATGTGGTGAATGTCAGATTGGGAAACAAACCAAGAAGCCTCATCATCAGCTACAGCATCTGACAACTTCCAGAATTCTTGAGTTGTTACACATGGATTTGATGGGTCCTATGCAAGTTGAAAGCTTAGGTGGCAAAAGATATGCATTTGTAATGGTAGATGACTTCTCAAGGTACACTTGGATCAAATTCATTAGAGAGAAATCTGATACTTTTGATGTCTTCAAGGAGTTATGTGTTCAAATACAAAGAGAAAAAGATAGTACGGTCTTGAAGATAAGAAGTGATCATGGCAAGGAGTTTGAGAATTCCAAGTTCTCTGAGTTCTGTACAGCTGAAGGGATAGCACATGAATTCTCTTCACCAATTACACCACAACAAAACGGTGTGGTTGAGAGAAAGAATAGAACTTTGCAAGAGTCAGCTAGAGTTATGTTACATGCCAAAAATCTTCCATACCATTTTTGGGCTGAAGCTATGAATACTGCTTGCTATATTCACAATAGAGTCACTCTGAGAACTGGCACTAAAGTTACCCTATATGAGCTGTGGAAGAATAAGAAACCAACTGTCAAATACTTCCATGTCTTTGGAAGCAAATGTTATATTCTTGCAGATAGGGAACAACGAAGGAAATTGGACTCCAAGAGTGATGAAGGCATATTCTTAGGATACTCTACCAACAGCAGAGCTTATAGAGTGTTCAACTCCAGAACTAAAGTCATGATGGAATCCATTAATGTTGTTGTAGATGACTCCAGTGAAGAGAAGAGGTCTGATGCTCCAGCAATACCTATAGCATCTGATCAGCAGGAAGAGGTATTTGAAGCTGAAAAGGAAGATATTGACTCTGGATCTAGTAGTACTGAATCCAACAAAGGTCCATCTACAAGAGTTCAGAAAAATCATCCAAAAGAGCTGATCATTGGCGATCTTAACCAAGGCATTGCTACAAGAAGAACAAGAGATGCTGTGTCTAATTCATGCTTTGTGTCAAAGATTGAACCCAAGAATGTCAAAGAAGCTCTTACTGATGAATTCTGGATCAATGCCATGCAGGAAGAACTTGAACAATTCAAGAGGAATGAGGTATGGGATCTTGTGCCTAGACCTAAAGGTGTGAATGTCATTGGTACTAAATGGGTGTTCAAGAATAAATCTGATGAGAGTGGGAACATAACTAGAAACAAGGCTAGACTGGTAGCTCAAGGCTATGCTCAGATTGAAGGTATAGACTTTGATGAGACATTTGCTCCAGTAGCACGTCTTGAATCCATAAGACTTCTCTTAGGAATTGCATGTATTCTGAAGTTCAAGCTATTTCAAATGGATGTGAAAAGTGCCTTTCTCAATGGGTATTTGAATGAAGAAGTCTATGTTGAACAGCCCAAGGGTTTTATTGATCCTAGTTTTCCAGATCATGTCTACAGATTGAAGAAGGCTTTGTATGGCCTAAAGCAAGCTCCTAGGGCTTGGTATGAAAGGTTGACTGAATTTCTGGTTACTCATGGATACAGAAAAGGTGGTAATGACAAGACTCTGTTTGTGAGAGAAGAGAAAGATAAAGTGATGATTGCACAAGTCTATGTGGATGATATAGTTTTTGGTGGAATGTCTGATCAGATGGTCCAGCAATTTGTGCAGCATATGCAGTCAGAGTTTGAGATGAGTTTAGTTGGTGAACTTACTTTCTTTCTTGGCCTCCAAGTGAAACAAATGGAGGATACTATATTTGTGTCTCAAAGTAAGTATGCAAGAAATATTGTGAAAAAGTTTGGTATGGAGAGTGCTAGTACCAAAAGAACACCAGCAGCAACACATTTGAAGCTTACCAAAGATGATAAAGGGATCAGTGTTGATCAAAGTCTTTACAGAAGTATGATTGGAAGCTTATTGTATCTCACAGCAAGTAGACCAGATATTACTTTTGCTGTAGGAGTATGTGCAAGATATCAAGCTGAGCCTAAAATGAGTCACCTCACACAAGTCAAAAGAATCTTAAAATATGTGAATGGGACTTGTGACTATGGAATCTTGTATTGTCATAGTGACAACTCTATGTTAATAGGGTATTATGATGCTGATTGGGCAGGAAGTGCGGATGATAGGAAAAGCACTTCAGGAGCATGTTTCTTCCTTGGTAATAATCTCATATCTTGGTTTAGTAAGAAACAAAATTGTGTGTCTCTATCAACTGCAGAGGCAGAATATATTGCAGCTGGTAGTAGCTGTTCTCAGCTAGTGTGGATGAAGCAAATGTTGAAGGAGTACAATGTGGTACAAAATGCTATGACATTATACTGTGACAACTTGAGTGCCATAAACATTTCTAAAAATCCTATCCAACATAGTAGGACTAAGCATATTGATATAAGGCACCATTTTATTAGAGATCTTGTTGAAGAAAAGATTGTCACACTTGAGCATGTAGCAACAAATGAACAACTTGCTGATATTTTCACAAAAGCATTGGATGCTATACAATTTGAGAAGTTGAGGGGCAAATTGGGAATTTGCCTATTAGAAAGCCAATAGCAGTTACATTTGAAAAAGGCGTGCAACTGTTTCTCCCTCCTATCAAGTTAGGGTGCACGCATATCAAGGAACGGTTTTCTTTTCTATTTACTTCTTTTGCGGTGATCATTGCTTCATATCTCAAAAACTCAAACGATCACTCTATTTTCTGCATCATTATTTTTCATCTGCCAATTCACAACTCTCAGACTTCCCATATCTCTCATCGCTATCTTCTCAAAATCGATCATGTCTACTACAATCTCATCACCGATCCAAGACTCCTCTCCAAAATCAACACCACCGGTTGATCCTGCCACTTTGATTGTTGACGCAATACCTATATCTACTGTCGCTCCCGACACTAGCACAAAATCAAAGAAAAGCAAGTCAAAGAAGAAGAAGAATCTGGTAAGTGATCCTCCCTCTGCATCTGTGAAATCGAAAGAAAGGAAGAGGAAAGTAAAGTCTAAATCTAGATCTAAAAAGGTACATACCATGCAAGAACTGTATGTTGATGATTTAGATGAAAAGAATGTTGAATCTTCTAGTAGGGTAGTTCAAGAGTCTAAAACCCTAGGATTAAATGATTCTACTGAGATTGATGTTGATGATGGTGCTACTGCTAAGACCACAGAGAATGTTGTGTTGGAGACAACTCAGGAAGATGTCTTAACTACTATTGCCTCTGAAAAGACTGAAGATCATGAAGGTACTAACCTTCCTGATAATGAAGATGCTGCAACTGATGCTAGAGCATCTGATGTTCCAGACACTGCAAATAATGCAGATGAGAATGTGTCTGGTGATACTGTTGAAGTCTCTCAAAATGATGAGAGCATGAAGACTGATGAACAGGAAACAGAGGATCATACCCTCTCTGATCTACAAACAGGTTCACAAGACAAAGAACCTGATGTTGAGATTTTGTCAACCTTGGACAAAATGGTGAAGAAGGCTCCTGGACCTAGCATTGCTGAGAGGTTAAGGAGTAGAGCTAGAAGAGATTTAACACCACCACCAAAGTCAACAAAGAAAGCCAAGAATTCTGATGGCTTGAAACCGGTGAAGTATGGTCCTGGCAGGTCAAAAAGCAAAGTTACTGTGACTGCTCAGACTAAGAAGAAGACCCTGAAGAGGAAACAATTGCACTCTGATGATGGGGATTTTGTGGCTGAAGAGGATGCTGTAGAGGATGCTGGCACATCTGACAAGCCAGTTGATACAGGAAGGAAGAGAGCTAAGAGTGTACCATCTGTACCTCTTGACAATGTGTCCTTTCACCATGAGGAAGGTGCTTCCAGGTGGAAGTTTATTTGTGAAAGGAGAATTGCTGTTGAAAGAAACCTACATCATGACTTGTTGAATCTCCAAGAGCTGATGGAGGTTATTGAAGCAGCTGGTTTGATAAAGACTGTCAAAAGCTTGGGAAAATGCTACAGCAAGCTGATTAGAGAGTTCATTGTCAACATAGGAACTGACTGTGATGATCCTATGAGTGCTGAATTCAGACAGGTCTTTGTGCGTGGCAAATGTGTTAACTTTTCACCTGCTATAATCAATCAATACCTAGGCAGGAGTAATGAAGATGTGGCTGAGTTGGAGGTAACTCAGAATCAGATATGCAAGACCCTTACTGGTGATCTGGTCAAGGAGTGGCCAATGAAGAATAATTTGTCTGCTGCCAAGCTTTCTACAAAGTATGCTATTCTGAACAAGATTGCAGCTGCAAATTGGGTGCCTACTACCCACTCGAATGATGTCTCCAGAGTGTTGAGTAAGTTTATCTATGCTATAGGTACAAAATCTGCTTTTAATTATGGTGAATTCATTTTTTACCAAACTATAGCACATAGAAAAACCAATGCTACTAAGGTGCCTATTGCTTTTCCAACCCTGATCTGTGATATAATCTTGCAACAATATCCTGAGCTCTGTTTCTCTACTGATGAGCCTGTTAAAAGAGAGTCAAGTATCACTTTAGACTCCAGGTTTTTGGAAAAATCACATGCTGCAGATATTGCTCTAGCATCTACCAAAGGCAAATCTGCTATGCTTAGTAGACAGCAAATGATTGCTGATTTGAAGACTGTGAGCAAGGCACTGGATGAGAAGAAATTTTTGGTTGATCGTGTGATTCAGACCTTGGAAGCTGAAGAGCTGGTTGCTCATGATGAAGGTCTGGTGGTGGAGGATTCTGAAGAAAGTGCTGATTTTTAATAATCTTTTTTTCTTCTTCTGTTTTGTGTTAAGGGTGAAGCCCTGGATTCTATGCACCTGTGTGTGCCATTTGGTCTGTAATAAGTACAATTCTTTACTTATTTGATGTTCTGACAGTATGATTTTCTTTTCCTTTTGTCAAATATTTGGCTAAAAAGGGGGAGTATTAATAGTGTTGATGCACTACTGAAGATTATTGCTAGCTACTATTCTCTATGATATATTTTACTTAGCTATGCATGAAGACAGGGGGAGTGTAGTATGTATGTGTGGAAATTTATTTTTTCCATTAAAGTGGAGGTTTATTCTGTATATGTATTGAGGGGGAGGAATTTATTTTTCCTAATCCTGGTTGCATGAATTGAGGGGGAGGAATTTATTTTTCCTAATCCTTAAAATTAGTTGATTGGGTGAAGATTTGGTGGCGGAAGACTCTAAGGAAACTGCTGAATTTTCATTTTTATCTACTGATTTTTTTTATGGAATCCACTTGAGAGTAAGTCTCTCTGATCATACTCTTTGAGGCTAATTGAATTTCATATCCGCTGCATGCCTCTGATACATGGTTAGCTTATTGCATTCAAGTAATGTTCTTTATTTCTTCTGAAGTTATGTCTTGAAGTTGATTTGAGGAATTATTTTTATGCATGCTGATCAAAAAGTGTTTTAGCCAAAATTTGCCAAAGGGGGAGATTGTTGGCGTTTTTGTGTTGGCTATAATTTTGCAAAAACCCATTTTGTCACATGCTCTAGAAAATGCTGTAGCATCTGAGTATGTGGACTGGAAGGTTCTAGACATATGCGCGTTTTTGTTTTGTTATTTCCAGAAGATATCTTTTAAGAAGATTCGTTTCAGAAATTATATTTTTGCTGGAAAATATATTTTTGTTAGGGCGTAGCTGGCACAGCACGCGCGCCGTGTGTCACAAGTAATCTCTTGTGTGAAGATTTAATTCTAAAATATATCTCATATATTTTAGGAATTATTTGTTTGGAGCTGAAGACTTATTGGATATATTTTTGAAGACTCCTTTTCTTAAGGAACAAGTAAAGCCCAGCATGAAGACTCTATAAATACAAGTGTAAAACCTAGTTAGGTTTTTGTGGGAATTTGTTGTGTTCACTAAAGCGTGTGTTGTTTATGTTTTCCTAGTGAACTGTGTGAGTCTTTTCTTGTATCCTTGAATTGATACATGCTAAAGACATAGGCTGTTGTATTTATTGAGTGATTACTCTTAAGCTTTTAAGCACGGAGTTGATCGGTTTGTTCGAGTGTGTTCTCACCATTATATGTTTGTTGATTAAGAACAACACGGTGTGTCTGTGTTGTAAGTAGGGGAGTAAGGCGGGGCGCCTTTGACCTAGGAGTTCCTAGGTTGAGTTACACAAGGTAGTTGCTAGGCGAGAAGAAGTAAACGGGTCGTTTACGTTGATCTTTGAACTAGGGCTATAGTAGTGGATTCCTCCTGGATTGGTATCCCCCAGATTAGGGCAAGTTTGCGCCGAACTGGGTCAACAAACTCTTGTGTTATTTACATTCTGTCCTTTATTGTTTGTATTATTATCTGTGTTGCGAGTAGACGCTGTAGCAATTGCTAAAGCAATCTACTACTGAGTGCCAGGAATTTCAATTAGTACATAAGATCCTACATCTACTTAGAGTCTACATCTGATTTTTGGCAACCACCAGAGCCAGAGTTTTCTGTTGGACTATGGCAAATCTCCAAGAAACTCAGATAATCAGAATCTGGTAGCTCAAAATCAATTGAAGATTCTGAGCCTTCACACTTGTCTGGATCACATATCTTGAGAAATTCTCTATAATCAGAATTAGTCTCATCAGAATCTGATGAGAGTGTGATATACACTGGTTCCTGAGGCCTTGTTTTTGACCTGATTCTATAACTTCTTCTCAATGGAACTAAAGAAGATGTTTCGCCCTTGACCTTCTTACTTTTTGGTTTGGATTTTGGTGGTGATTCTTCTTTCTTCATTTCTTGAGGCTCTTTACCTTTATTTGCTCTTCCATCCTTATCCATTATTCTGATAATAATGTGTGGAAGTGTTGAGTAGATTAAAATGGTTTAGCGTTCTCCTTTTAGGGTGTGATTGGTTCAATAGAAATGTGAGCGAGAGAGTAAGATGCGAGAGAGTTAGAAGAGAAATGGCTATTTCTCTTGATTGGCAGAGCAATGAGATTGGCAGAGCATGGGAACCACTACTTTTTAACTCTCCTCAATGTTGCGAAGAAATGGAATGGATCTACACTTTTTTCATCAATTTACATTTGTGCCCTTGCATTGGTAACAACATTTAACATTTATAGTGGTACTAGTAATAATAATAAAATAAAATAAAACCAAATAAATAATTCAATTCATAATTATCTAAATTTTTTTTAACAAAATATATAAAATTAATTAGATGATAAAAATTAAACTTGGTAGTTTAATTGTGTTCAAATAAAAAATAAAATAATTGTTATGAAGATTTTTAAATTGAAGGGTATTTTTGTACTTCTATAAACTATCAACACTTCTCTCTTCTCAATTTCTTCTCTTTCTCTCATCTACCAAACAATACATAAAATCTACTCTATTTCTTACATATTTCTCTCTTCTTATACTCTCTCTTACATATTTCTCTCTTCTTAATTTCTTCTCAAAACCAAACAAACCCTTATAGACTTTTCATAGAGTTTCAGTCACATAGTTTTCTCAGATAAGTCATTTAATGACTTAGTTGCAACTGTTTTCTGACTTGACTCATTGAAAGCTGTGCTTTGACTGATCTTTTTACGTGCTTATTTAATGTCTTTACTTCTTTTTATACAAACCGTTTTTGTTTGATGACAAAAGGGGGAGTAAGAGTCATTAATTAATGATCCATAAGCGCTAAAAACTGAAACCAATTAAAAAGAATCAGTTACTTTTTGTTTATTTTATTATTGTTATGTTTATTCTAGAGAATATAATTTTATGTTGAACTAAGTTCTTCATATGATGATGGATGAAAAGAGTGCAATTTTTTCATTGATTATCAGACTCAAGGGGAGAGTTTACAAAACTAGCCTCTAAGAGTCAAAATATGAAAAATTTGAGTCAAAATAAAATTAAGTTCTTAAACTATTTTAATTATTCACTTTAAACTTAGGGGGAGCTTATAAAGCTTATGAACCTTTGTTGAACATGACCAATTAAAATATTAACCATTGTTAATTAATACTAAGTTTGTCATCAATAAAAAAGGGGGAGATTGTTGGAACAAAGGATGTTCAGATCTAAACCTTTGAAGTTTTGATGATAACAAAGTATTAATGAACAATAGTCACTAGTACAAAAAACTCTTGTTAAGTCGGTTAAAAATGACTTTTTAAGTCAGTTCCGCGCGTGACTTAATTATTCCTGACATAACAAGTTTTGACATGTTAAGTCAAATTTTGACCTGACTTAAGAAATAGTTGTTAGGTCAGTTAAATTCTATGCGACTTAAGAAGCTATAGTTTTTAGAACAATCTGTGACACATGCAACTGACTTAAGAAGATTGTTTTTTATGTCGGATATGTTTAACCGACCTAAGACGTTGTTGTTTCTTTATTTTATTTTATTTTACTCCTGGGCAGTTTTTTTCCTCTATTTATAATATCACATTTATATGCTGAATTTACTACAACCAACAACAATTCATAATAAAATCATAGAAGTAAAACTAAAGTCATACCAAATTAAAACATAACATTGTGATCAAAGTAGATAAACAACCACGTAGGGTAAGATTTGTTACACTTAGATAAACATTTGTCATATCAAATTAGCATAAATAAGAGTAATTAACTACTTATATGAAACTTTGTAAAAAAAAAAACTACTTATATGAAACAATAACTAAGTACTTTTCAAGATACAATCAAAACAAGAAACCTTAAAGACCACAAAAAATCATATATCTGCACTTGCTTCAACACATTCCAAAATCATCTTTGCACAGCGTTCTTGAACATTTTTAACTACTTCCTTATCAAATGGATTTGAGTCACGAAATATCTGAATAAATAAATGTTTACATAAGTTAGATAAACAATGGTACTGTATTAATTAATTGATAAAACTTTGATACAAAATTTTCATTACTTACTTGGGTCCATGAACCAACAATAATAGCGGAAACAATGTTTAACATGTGAATCATTACATAATAGCCGCACTCATAACTAACTTGTTACTTTTGACCCTAAAATTGAATATGATCATATATGGACGTCAGTAAATATTATTCAAAAATTGTTATAGAATATATATTAATTGATCATTCATTTAAATATTAAGTTAACAACTTACGATCGGATATAACCATTCTACTTTCTTCTGCTTTCTCACACCTTGTAACTTATTATAAGCTCCCAAAGCTCTACAATAAAGAAAAATTCATTATAGATATCTATCATAAAGCATATCATAAAGTTCATGTTGAATACTTATATTTCAACAATTTCATAGGTTTTCTTATCCGACTTTTTTCCCAATGAACATAAAAAAGTTACTTCAAGCTTCTTAGGACTAATGATGAGCAATTGCCAATGATGACTACAAAGGAAAACATAAATTGAATGTATTAAATTCATTATTTCTATCTACTATAAGTGATTGACTATAACAAGTATTAAAAACTTCTTACTTGTTAAAATAAGGAGCAAGGTAGCAATCTTTTTTATCATCACACATCTTCTTTTGTATGTAAGAGTGAACACTACCACGCTCATTTTGACTGTGAGTGAATTGCGGATCAATAAATCCATAAATATCATTGTTGCCCAACTCATGACATAGACGGTGCAAATATCTAAAAATTTGAAAGTTATTTACATTATAAATGAAATTAAGCAAATTATAAATTAAGTAAATGATAAAATATACTTACACTAGCCACACTTGTAAAATAGTGAAGTGTAATTGTTTTTTACCCACACACAAGTCAACAATATCTTCTCTTGGAAGTTCAATGACACAACTTTTCCCACCGAGCTCATCATTAAAATTCAAGGTTTCGTCCATATACATAGCTTTTACTCCCAATTTTTGAAAGATCGGTTCCGACTTTTTCGGTGGAATATCATATTTCTTAGATCAAACATTTTGAATCATTATGATAAAATATTAAACAACATATTTGAAAAATCTGAAGTGTAAAAAGAGAATAATAAACGTAATGAATACCTTTATTGGGAACAAGTTTTAAAAGTCTTTTCGGCCATTGAATGAAAGTGTTGAGGGCCTCACTAATTTTTGTAACCTCCTCCGTGGGTATAGGTACTTTAGCATTTGCTACTATCACCTTGGTTGCAGCCACTCTCATAATATCATTATTTAGAACTTAATTACGTATATTAGGCCCCAATTTGTACACATTAGCAAATGCCACATCATGAGTGTTTCCATCAATATACAATTCACATTCTTCAAGAATATCCTCTTCATCATCATCTAGCATATTTGCGACCCATGATTATTAGGAAGGACAATACATATTTCCATTATTATTAGGAATTCTTTCACAAGCATATTGAAATAAATCTTCAATTCCTCTCTCGTACTCTGCACTTAAAGGATTAGCTTTCATCCAATTACGATCCATAATTACTTCTAAGAAAAATAAATCTTTAATTACTTTCTCGTACATACTCTGCACTTATGTAATCTAATGTTCCAGTCTATTCAAGGAAATCAAATACACATTCAGACTTTGTTATATTTACTATTACATTTATTTTAGCTATTTCTTTTTAAAAAACTTCCTTATATATAAATCTATATTTTTTTTATATTCTATCTTTAGAATCTTCTATATTTTAATTTATGGTAGAAAAATTATCTATTTATTTATTTATTTATTAGTTTTTTAATTAGTAAATCTATAGTTTTAACCATTTAAAATTTGTATGTACGATGTATTCAACCGATTTGGATGAATGAATGTTGACCTATTAAATTTAGTCAAAAAATACCTAAAAATTAATTTCTCGATTTTGACCTATTAAATTTGTGCCTTTTCTATTTGCTAGTCTTCGTTGACTTTTTGACTTTAAAATTAATTTATAAAATTAATTTTACTTTTTAAAATAAGATTTAACCTAGTTTAAAAATTAATTTGAAATATATAATTTTTTTGGTACAATTTCTTGTTTGACTTCTCTTTTCTTTTGTTTAATTAGTTATATGTACAAACTTTTCTGCTATCAATTCTCCCACTCTAACTAGACTACTTTCTTTAGGTAATATGTTAACCTCTTTCACATCGATGATTGTTTCCTATCTATTAAATTCTCATATTTTTTGATGAATTGAGTACATTTAATTTTTCATGTTTCAGAGTACTCGTTTGAAACTGGGAAGTAACAAAGGTGTCATCTTTATATAGAAATACAAGAAGACCATTTAAACAAAACAATAAAAGGTACGTGATATTTTGAAAGTTCTAACGAAGTTCGTCAATGTTGGTTGTGTTTAATTTCTTTATATGTTTGAGAAAATAAATTTACATGTTGAAAATTTGTAATTTTTGTAGATGTTAATGCTTTTGAAACTAGACACCTTGACATTGCTTTTGGCCACAAATTTGAATTATCTTAAAGATTTTTTTTTGTCAAAAGACAAATAAACAATTAATAATAGTTTTATTATGACCAACACTATTACTAGGTATATTATATTTTGTAAATATTAATGTTCCTTGATTATTTACTAATTTTTATACTAAATTAATTGTAGTACCCCAATTTTGGACCTACAAATCCAATTCGCTTTTTCATGCATAAAAAAAATAATAAACAAAAAATAGATGTTTTATTTTATATGTTTTTATTCATACTTTTTCATGCATTTTTATTACTTATTTTCTCATATTTTTATTATATTTTCATGGTCACGTTTTACAAAAAATATATAATTTTAATTTCCTTTTATAAAAATAAAATCATTTTCATGCATATTTTTTATTTCATTTTTTTATTTTGTTTTTACGAATATTTTAATTTTTAATCTTTTTTATTCCTTTTTATTAGTTTAATTTAATTTTTTTCATTTAATTAGCGTAAAAGGTCAAAACGTCAAAAAAATAGTTTTTATGTTTTTTAGTTCAATTTCACATTTTTTATTATCATATATTTCAAAAAGTATCAAAAAATTGCATTTTATTCTATTTTATTTTCACAATTTCATCTAAAAGTTTACTCAAAATGGCAAAAAAGAATATACCTTATCTCTTCTTTTCTTTTTTTCATTTAAAATTTAAATGAAAAATAGCTTTTTACAACTCATACAAAAGATTCTACATAGACCAATCATGGGTTGCCACCTCAGCTCATCCTTATCACAATTTTTTTTTATTTTAAAAAATAATTCAAAAATCTCATCATTTTTCATCTTTTACAGATTTAACCCAATATTTTCTATGATAAACCAACTTTACCCTTTACCCTAATTTTAGCTTATAAATAGGATAATGTATTGATGAGAGAGAACAAGACACAAACAAAACCTCAACTTCAAAATATCATCAATATAATCATACAAAACCATTTCCAATCATCAAAACCACAAAAAATTGAGCAAAACTCAAACAAAAACTCAGCTCTGACGCAATCATACCCTTTTTCCAGATCTCGATCTCGTCCGTTTTCCTTCAATTCAAAGGTAAGAAACTAATCATTGATGTTCTCGAGACCTATTAGACTCAGTTTTACGCTTTAATTTCGTTTATAAACGCTTGAATCTGTTGATTATTTTGTTTTCGGTTTCGGCTCGTTTTCTCACGATCTGTGCAAATCCATACCTTATCGTTGAAAACTAACCATATATTTGGACTCAGAAGGTTGAAACGAGTCGTGTGGTGTCGGATTCCTCGAGTTTTGACAAGTTTTCAAACACTTGCTGCGACGTAGCCGGCACTATGATCGTGTGCTCTGGTTTTCTGGTTCAAACACATCACAACCGTCCGATCTCTTCAATAGATCTGGAACGTTGTTTTTGTTTTAATTTCTGGCCGTGTGATATGATTCTAGAATGATCAGAAAGTTTGGATCTGTTTTTGAAAACACACACACTGAATTTAGAGCCGGATCTGGGCCAACACATGATCCAGATCCGACCCGAACCGGTTCACATATGGATCTGGGCTGACTTGAAATCTGAGCCTAACATTTTTATTGTGAACCCTTCCTTTTTTTTTCTGATTTCTTTTACACCACTATTTTTCCTTTTGTACCCCTCTGTTTTTTTTCTTTCTATTTTCTTCTTCCTTTTTTTTTTAATTTTGTTTTTTTTATTATTATTTTATTTTGTTTATTTTTTCTTTCATGTAGTCAGTTTTTTTTATTTATGCTTTTTTTTAGCTTAGTTTATTTATTTTTTTAGTCATTTAAATTTCAAATTATTTATTTCTAGTTATGTTTTTTTATTTAATTTTCTTCTTTTTTTTTATGCCATATTATTGCATATTATTATTAATGCTTTTGAAACTAGACATCTTGACATTGCTTTTGGCCACAAATTTGAATTATCTTAAATTTTTTTTTTGTCAAAAGACAAATAAACAATTAATAATAGTTATATTATGACCAACACTATTGCTGGGTATATTATATTTTGTAAATATTAATATTTTTATTTATTTATGTTCCTTGATTATTTACTAATTTTTATACTAAATTAATATATAATGTGGTCATAAAATAATATATTTTATTTGATTTACTTTCAAATACTTTGTATTATAATATAATAATTATATATTTGAAAAATAATTATACTTGTTATACTATTAAAAAAAATACAAGGGTATTCCAATCCCATAACAACAATCTCTTGGGGATTATGGAATGTTAATTAGTCCATATTGTTACTCTAGATATTCTTTTGGATTATGATTAAGTATAAAACCTTGTAATCTATATAAGTCATCAACTTTATGACCCAAACCAATTTTATTTTGGAATTTGAAATCATGTAAAATACATTCATGATCATTAAAAATGACGGAGCAATTTATTGAATTGCAACATTTGGATAAATATATCAAGTTAAAATTGAAATAATGAGAGAATGGAACATTAGTAAGATATAATCTTGATACATAAATTTGATTGGTTCTAGGGGAAGGTATAGGTTTGTCGAATGAAGAAATATAATCATCAAACAACATATGATTTTTATAGTTTTCCTTTTATTTTTTTATATATTAGTGAAATACATTGTGGTTGAAGTGGACGATGGTCATTCTATTGAAGAAAAGATACAAAGGCTTCTAATGAAAGAAACTGCTCGGTGCAAGTTTGAAGGAAAAACTCATGAGGAGATGTTTAAGTTTTATGATCATTTGGCAAAGGTATGTGACAATAGTTTTCAAAAATAGGCTTTAAAGTTTGCAATAGTAGTTTCTTCTTTTGATTTATATTTGGTTAAATTTTTAGAGGAGAAAGGTATGTGATAATAGTAGTTTCTTCTTTTGATTTATATTTGGTTAAATGTATCATAAAGAAAAACGATGACTCATGTATGAGACTTCTAAGTAAATTACATGCTAAAGAAAATTGAAGGCATGATATACTTTATCTTTTATTTTCATCAATATTTATGTTTTATACTTGTATACAACATTTGATTAGTAACAACTTGTTCAATACAATAAAGAATAACGTCAAAATCATGAGCATTTTAGTATATGGATTTTATTAATATTACAATAAATTATAATAAAATAGTATTTTTCGAATATATTGTAGTAAAATATTGTATATGTTGTCCAATTTTTATATTATAAAATTTATTTATTTTTCTCTTAATATCACTTCATATTCAAAAATTAGACTAAAAAGCTTTGTGTGTCTCAGAAAGTTGAAGAGCTAAAGGAAGCAAATGATGACCGCATAGTTGATGAGCTTGTTTCATTTATTAATGGAAAAGATGGTTGCGGCGGTGGTATGCTTTACACCCTAACTATAATTGCAAAATTAATTAATGGTTGAAATTATTGTCTTATCTTTTATTGATTAATGAAGTACAAGGTTATGGTAGTTTATTTTTTTTTAAATGTAGTGAATAAGATTCTGATATGGATTAGAGTTTTCAAGTTGAGCATTTTATGTTAAATGACTAATCTAGTATTTGTTTGATTTAAAGTTTCGAGTAAGTGATAACAATGTTTGTTATTGAAAATAATGTTCTCAAGATTAAAATCAAGATATTACCTAGGATAGGGGTTGCAACATTATAAAATATGGGAATAGGAATGTAACTAGGATCAAAATATCCTTCCAAAATGAAAAACTATATTAATACACACACGGAGTGAGAGAGACACAGAGAGAGAGAGAGAGAGAGATGGAGAGAGAGAGAGAGAAAGAGAGATGGAGTGAGAGTGAGTGAGTGAGAGAATGAAGATAGGTCATATCTAGTGAATGCAAGGAGAATCTTCGCTCGGATGTTTTCATCATTGAATTTATGGACTATGGATTGCCTGTCCTTAACCTTTCCATGCATGTAAAGAATTTTTTCATCCTCGTTCCATTTAAAAGCCGACATTAATTGGTCTATAATTAAGTGTAGAGGATAGATGAATTGGCTGAACACAAGAACTTTCTCATTAGCTACATCACAAAGACTAACCAACTCCACCAAAAACCTTGTTTTGCCCCCTGCGCTGTAATCTAATCTATGCTTTTCTAACTGGTCCTTGTCGATCGCAAGTTCTTCTTTTTCGAAAATTTTGCATTCAAGGAAAAGAGACAGATGGATTGACATCATTGTCTGATTATTCTCAAAGATCATTGCGTTCTAGGAACTTTTAAAACTCTCAAGAATTTTCTTATGAAAATTGTTTCGCTTCAAAATCAGTACACATTCTCTTAACTCGGGAAGCTTCTTTTGCAAGATCTTGCCTTTGTGAACATGAACGAACGGATCCATAAACTGCTTCAACAGTCGAATATTATCATTAGAAGAAATATTTCATGTTTTCCTATTGCCAAAATATGGTTCCCAACTCAACTATAATGGACATTGGCGCAATAAATCTTCTGTATTTATATACATTACTAATATGGTTTACCCTAAATGCTTTATTCCTCCAAAAGATCCCTGTGTTGGTTGTGATTGTGTTTGTGACTGTTCTGATTCATTGAAATGTTTATGTGCTATAAAGAATGGAAGGGAATTACTTTTTAATGAGAATAAATGTCTTATACCAGAGAAGTAAAAGGATATCATTTATGAGTGTGGTCTTAATTGTAAGTGTCCCCCGAGTTGTCGCAATTGAGTGAGTCAAAACTGTATTAAATTTAAGCTTGAAATCTTTAAAACTTATACGAAAGAGTGGGCGGTGAGATCGGATAATAATATTCCTGCTGGAAGTTTCATTTGCGAGTATTTAGGTGATATAATCAAAGATGAGAAAGTTGTTAAAATGGTTGATAGAGACGAGTATTTATTTAATATCAACAATTATGATCACAAGGACGAAGGTGGGAAAATGAGATCATCTTCTGCATTAGGAGGAGGTAAGAAGGTTTTGGCGGATTACAGTGACAGTCGCAAGTTTGGCATTTATACCATTGATGGTACTTACTATGGTAATGTGTCTAGATTTATCAACCATAGTTGTTCTCCTAATTTGTATGCCCAACATTTTCTTTTTTATCATGATGATAGTAGAATTTCATACATCATGCTATTCTTGAAGAAGGAGATTCCGAGGATGGATGAGCTGACTTACGATTACAATTACAAGATAAATCAAGTGAATGATTCCAATGGAAATATAAAGATGAAGGATTGCTATTGTGGATCTTCTAATTGCAAAGGTCGATTGTATTGATGAGTTTCTTAAAAAAAGGTGATTCTTAAATTTGTTTCATCAATTTGTTTGTTTCCCTGCTTTATTGAATGCTACCTTGTCATAAATAATTACTCTTAATGTTGTTCCTTATAATTCTTGTAGCTAACATTAAAGCGTAGCAGTTTCAACTTTCATGCGAGATCTCATTCTTTCAGACAAATATTACTTCATATATATATTTTAATTCCCTTGCAATTGGAATGTTCTGCAAAAACAATAGATCAATTATATACTTGTGTCATGCATTTTTATCTATGAAATTGAACATGTATGGTTTAGATTGGTGCAAGTATGCAATTTTTAGCTTATGTTTGAACTGAAAATTGCATACTAGCACCAATCTAAACCATACATGTTCAATTTCATCGATAAAAATGCATGACACAAGTATATAATTGATCTATTGTTTTTGTAGAACATTCCAATTGCAAGGGAATTAAAATATATATGAAGTAATATTTGTCTGAAAGAATGAGATCAAGCATGAAAGTTTGAACTGCTACGCTTGAATGTGACCTACAAGAACTATAAGGAAAAACATTAAGAGTCATTATTTATGACAAGGTAGCATTCAATAAAGCAGGAAAACAAACAAATTGATGAAACAAATTTAAGAATCACCTTTTTTAAGAAACTCATCAATACAATCGAACTTTGAAATTAGAAGATCCGCAATAGCAATCCTTCATCTTTATATTTCCATTGGAATCAATCACTTGATTTATCTTGTAATTGTAATTGTAAGTCAGCTTATCCATCCTCGGAATGTCCTCAATCGCGAATAGCATGATATGTGAAATTCTACTATCATCATGATCAAAAAGAACATGTTGGGCATACAAATTAGGAGAACAATTATGGTTGATAAATCTAGACACATTACCATAGTAAGCACCATCAAGGGTATACATGCTAAACCTCCGACTGTCGTTGTAATTCGCCAAAACCTTCTTACATCCTCATGATGCAGAAGATGAATTCATTTTCTCACCTTCGTCCTTGTGATCATAATTGATGATATTAAATATATGCTCGTCTCTATCGACCATTTTCACAGCTTTCTCATCTTTGATTATTTCACCCAAATACTCGCAAATGAAAATTCTAGTAGGAATATTATTATCCGATCTCACCACCCACCCTTTCATATAAATTTTTGAAGATTTCAAGCTTAAATTTAATGCCATTTTGACTCACTCGATTGCAACAACTCGGGGGACACTTACAATTAGGACCACATTCATAAATGATATCCTTCTCAGGTATAAGACATTTATTCTCATTATAAAACAATTTCCCTCCATTCTTCATAGCACATAAACATTTCAATGAATCAGAACAGTAACCAACACAGGGATCTTTTGGAGGAGTAAACCATTTAGGCTAAACCATATGAGTAATGTATATAAATAATGGAACTTTTTAATGATCCATTATTTTTTCTTATGAAAATGTCTCTTCTTATGATAATATTCGATGGTTGAAGCAGTTTATGGATTCGTTCGTTCATGTTCTTAAAGGGGAGATCCTGCAAAAGAAGCATCCTAGGTTAAGAGAATGTGTACTGCTTTTGAAGCTATACAATTTTCATAAGCAAGTTCTTGAGAGTTTTAAAAGTTCGCAGAACGCAATGATCTTTGAGAATAATCAGAAAATTACGTCAATCCATCCGTCTCTTTTCTTTAAATGCAAACTTTTGGAAGAAGAAGAATTTGCGGTCGACGAGGACCAGTTAGAAATGCTTAGATTAGATTACAACGCAGGCGGAAAAATAAGGTTTTTGGTGGAGTTGGTTAGTCTTTGTGCTATTGTTAATGAGAAAGTTCTTGTGGTCAACCAATTCCTCCATCCTCTATGCTTAATTATAGACCAATTAATGTCGGCTTTCAAATGGACCGAGGATGAAGAAATTCTTTACATTCATGGAAGGGTTAAGGATAGGCAATCCATAATCCATAAATTTAATGATGCAAACAACCAAGTGAAGATTCTCCTTGCATCCACTGAAAACTAGGTCATATCTAGTGAGAGAATGAGATAGTCAGAGAGCGAAGATGGATCACATTTAGTGAGGAATTTTTATGTCTTTAAAATCCATGGCTAAAACTGAAAGCTTCAATGAAACAGGTATGCTACTTTACCTCTCTAATCTATTTCCATTGAAAGTTTTTAAACTAATTTTTCATTAGTTACAGGTACATCCCATCTAACCACCATGTACAATACACCTTCCTACTGCCACGATTGACAATGTTGGATAAAAGTAAGCATTGATAGATTAAACTAGTTGTGTTTATCAATCAGTAGATGATATCTAAGTTATTTGAAACCTATATTAAACAAGAAGGTTGCTGGATCGAATAAGAATTGTAGTTAAGTCTAGATTAAATTGAGTGTTGTTGGAGGTGAATCAAAAGCAACATAAACGAGGAAAATGCTTTTAGAAAATCAGAACCGATAAACCAATATTGCATAAATTCAAAAAGAATTAGTTAATTTGAAAAATTATAGTCTATATCATTAGATCTATTAAGAATTATTAGTATTGCATAAATCGCAAGAAAGGATACTATGAATTCGTTGTCACGTGTAGGAAAGCACTTAATAGTGCATGAAAAACTTCAACAATGATGATGATGGTAAAGAAAGTCATGTTCAAGTTTGTGAAATATTGAAGATGAATAGCAAAGAGGAAAAGGCGTGTGATGTTTTTATTTCAGTATTCTAATCTCATCCATTTAATTTATTATAATGGTTGAAAATAGTATATGAATCTTCTTATTATTACAATAAATTATAATAAAATAGTAATTTTCAAATATATTGTAGTAAAATATTGTATATGTTGTCCATTATTTATATTATAAAATTTATTTATTTTTCTCTTAATATCACTTCATATTAAGAAATTAGACTAAAAAACTTTGTGTGTCTCAGAAAGTTGAAGAGCTAAAGCAAGCAAATGATGACCGCATAGTTGATGAGCTTGTTTCATTTATTAATGGAAAAGATGGTGGCGGTGGCGGTATGCTTTACACCCTAACTATAATTGCAAAATTAATTAATGGTTGAAATTATTGTCTTATCTTTTATTGATTAATGAAGTACAAGGTTATGGTAGTTTTTTTTTTTGTTGTTAAATGTAGTGAATAAGATTCTGATATGGATTAGAGTTTTCAATTGGAGCATTTTATGTTAATTGACTAATCTAGTATTTGTTTGATTTGAAGTTTCGAGTAAGTGATAACAATGTTTGTTATTGAAAATAATGTTGTCAAGATTAAAATCAAGATATTACCTAGGATAGGGGTTGCAACATTATAAAATATGGGAATAGGAATGTAACTAGGATCAAAATATCCTTCCAAAATGAAAAAGTATATTAATACACACACGGAGTGTGAGAGAGAGAGAGAGAGAGAGAGAGAGAGAGAGAGAGAGAGAGAGAGAGAGAGAGAGAGAGAGAGAGAAAGAAGAGAGATGGAGTGAGAGTGAGTGAGAGAATGAGAGAATGAAGATAGGTCATATCTATTGAATGCAAGGAGAATCTTTGCTCGAATGTTTGCATCATTGAATTTATGGATTATGGATTGCCGGTCCTTGACGTACGACTTGTGACTTGAGGATTATTCTTGTTGTTCCCTTAGTTGTCATGAATTTTGATCATACAACATGTTGAGCAAGATGTTTTGACATCTTGCCAACAAAGGACTTTGACATGTTGCTTCTGTAAAAAAGAACATCAGTCAGAATAATGTGTGCAAATTATGCTCACAATCCCTTATGATTATGTTTGTTAATTTCTTAGAGATGAAGAATCAAATACGCCAACGTCTCAGTTGAAGTATATCTCTTAAGTAATGTTTGTTATGGCGTGTTTTTTATTATGAAGATTCAAAATCAAATATCCAAACAAATAAAGTTTGTTTAGAAGATTATCAGCTCAACCAAACAAATAATAAATCAGAAGATTATTTATTTGCGCGCCACCAGTTTTTTGGAATAGCTTGAATAAGTTACAAAAACAAATATTTTATCTTTTGAAGATAAAAGATTTATTCTCAACAAACTTTCCTATTATTTACCTTGGTTCTATCTCAGTTCAGAAGCTATAAATAGAGGATCAAACATTGAAGCAAATTATGACTCAAGATTATTAATATAGTTCTAAGTGTTTATTGAGTCTTTTTATTTGTTCTTGTTGTTGTTGTCATCGTGCAACTCTTTGCATTGAAATAGCGAGTTCAAGCTCGTTCCTCGAATTAGAGTAATTGGTTGAGGGAGAGTCACATATTTAGGGGGAGTCCTAAATAATTTCATTTGGGTAGTTTTTAGTGAGAGGCTTTGAATAAGGGCTATTCAAATAAGACCTAAAGACTAGGACTACGAAATAGTGAAGGTAATTCTCTTGGATTGGTATCCCCCAGATTAAATGTTTTGACACTGAACTGGGTAAACAATTACTTTTGTTCTTTTATTGCTTTCTGCACTTTATTATTGTTATACTGTTGTGCCATAAAGCTGAGCAAGTTGTTAAAGCATCTTGCTTGACAACTTTCCCACCGGGGATCTAGAATTTCAATTGACATCAGAGCAGGAACCCTGCCTGTTTAGGGTGAGCTCCAAGGAATTTAATTCTATTCTCCATGGAAGTTGACATAGATGGAGGATCTTGCAACAAACCACCATTGTTGAATGATGCTAATTATGATTATTGGAAGGGTAAGATGATTGCCTTGTAACTAAGTTAGGAGGGGTTAAACACCACCTAGTGTAACCACTAAAGAAGGCACATCTACTCAGGAGCTGAAGGATGAAGATCTGTGGACTAAAGAGGAGATAGAAGATGCTGAAGCTAATGATAAGAAGCTTGGACAATGCTCCAAAAAGAATCGTTTCAATCAGAGCTACAAGGAGAGAAAACTTACTGATTTAGTAAAGGGTGATTTCCAAATACGGGTTTTACCAAGCTCCACCCAAATCTTCTTGTTCTTATCCTTTTCTTACTGAACCCAACACTTAAACTTCATCTCTTGGTCACTCTAGATCAAGGAAAACGCACAAGCAGGATCAAAATGCCAAGATCAGATTTGTATTTAATTGAGGGAAAGGAAAAGTGTTAGTGTTTTTGTGTTGGCCTCGTTTTTGGCAAAACACAATGTGGAGGACAATGTGCGCACATCATTGAAGATGTGAAGAACAATGTGTGCACATCATTCGAGTCCAGAACTTTTGTGACTTATTTACGTGCCATATCTTTCTTGTATCAGAATCAAAAGAGTGGTTCTGATGTAGTAGTGGAACAGTTTATGTCCTTTTTCTTTTAACTGCTGTCCACTAACGCATCAGTTATTTAAATAATTTTCTAATACACGTGTCCTGTTGCAATTAGTTGAGTATTGGTTAATGATGAGTTTAGCGCTTAAAATGAATATGACTATTCTGTCCTTTTGTGTTGTACTGTGTTATTTGTTTGTTTGTTTTCTAAAAATATACACTTTTGTTCACTTGCACACAAACACGTTCACAACCTACACTTTTTAATATTCTCTCTAAACCTCCAACTCTTCAGTTTCTTTTTCACCTTCTCTAGCAAAACCAAACCCTAAACTCCTACAATGGCTTCGTCATATACACCAACTTCGTCTACTGCTTCTCAATCAATCCCTCCTATAGAGATAGTGGTTAAACCACTAGTTGATTTGGAAAATCAAAAGATGTTTCGCATTGCCAAAGACACAATGCCGTTCAAAATCTCTGACCTAAAGTGCATGGTTGAAAAGAGAGTAGATTTTGAAAGCTTGAAAGCAAATGGGTATGATTTGCAGAAGATGTTCTATGAACAAGGTCTCGAACGTTACTTCAACATTCTTAATGGTCCTTTCTATGAAGAGACGGTAAAGGAATTTTGGATGAAAGCTCATGTTTTTGATAAACAATCTGCATACTGATGACACATTATTTGTGTGTTATTTAGGCCTTTATTCATGAGTTATTTCCTGCCAATATGGTGATCAAACCATGTTTTAATGCAATTTCATTAGTTTATTTAGTTTTGAGTCTAGAACTATGTATTAGGAATAATTATGTAATTTTAATGAAAAAAAGTTAGTTTAGAGGCAACTTATGTCAAGGCATGTTATTTGGTTCTGGATCGTCATCAAAAGGCATCTACTGATAATGACTGTCAAGACATTGAGTTCCGTACAAGTCAACAAGTCAAGCGCTGCTAGAAGACAAAACTGGGAATGTGCTAGAACATTGTGAAAGACATCTTTGAAGGATAAGGATGACTGGCTGGCTTGCCAGCTGTCAGCATCACAAATGATTGTACTATGATTAAGTGGTCCTTGCAAATGGAATATCCTTTATCCTTGGGCCTAGTAGTCACAATTAAGGTTGCACCCGATCCAAGAAGGATTGTCCTATAAATACACGTTCCTAAACCTAAAAATGTATGCTTGAAACTTAGAGAATAGATCTGAGAAGAAGAAGAGTCGCTGCGCCGTTTGAAGAGCTATTCCGTCGCAGGAGGTGACCGGTGATAACGAGAGGCACGACAGTGTCTATAGGAGTATCTATTGCATTGTAATGGGTATCACTACTTTACTTGTTATTATTGTTGTTGTTTCTATGCTCATTTTGAGCTAAACTCTTTGTAGTTGAGATTATGTGAAGTTTAATATAATGAATGAAGTATTTATGTGAATGAATGATTGTTCTTGTGTCATCTTTAACTTTATGTTTTTAAGAAAATACATTTATTTCTTTGACTGATCAACTTAGATTTAAATACAAGTTGCATGTGTAGAGACATCTAGCATGTTAATAGAAATAATAAAGTTAATAAGGTTAAGTGGGAGCAGACATGTAATCCCTACCTTTTCTTATGGATAAGTTAAGGGCCTTAGTGGGATCAAGCACGAGCTTTTCTGAACTCTAATGGGATTAATAGTAACCTCGACAGAGCCAGTTCATTATACCCCATTTTAATATCTAACGTTGTAGACATACACCACAAGGCAAGCTTGCTCATAGATGGCACGACAGTAGTTATCATTCACTATGCTTCGTTCATGTGTTAAATGGATCTTAATCTCAGCTACCCTTTTATTATCATTTTCAACCATCACTTTATATAACTGCTATTTTATTTATTGTGTTAAAAACCAAATATGTTTTGTTACCATTACAATAGACTAAACACTTTATTTGAACTTGGAATGTATAACCCTTATTCTATTCCCTGTGGGTTCGACACTCTTTTCACTTATTACTTGCTATGATTGACTGCGTATACTTGCGTATCACATTCACTAATCATCAATTTTTTGGCGCCGTTGCCGTGGAATATACGGTTTTAAGTTCCATTTTCATTTATTGTAGTTTTAGTTTATTGTTGTGATTTGATCTTTTCTGTCAAGTAGTGTATCTACAGGTTTGCTCTGACATTGCATGCGTAGATTGCTGACACCAGAATACAGACCAGATCCTGAGATAGAATGAACATTCAGAATTCGTAGGAGAAATACGAGAGGCAATCAGAGGCAAGACTCTGGTACTAGTCTGGTTTTTGAAGAAACAAGTGTACAAGCTTCTGGCTCTAGTTCGAAAGAAGAAGTAACCATGGGTGATCCTGAAGTACAATCAGCTGCTGGAGGGCAGAACCCTCCTATTGAACCTCAGAATCCTGACATTATTGGCATTGCCAATGAAGAGGGAGAAGCATAAGGGATTATGCAGTGTTTGATCATAATTCTATGAACACTGGCATAATTAGAGAGGAGATTACCACTGCTGCGTTCGAGTTCAAGCCTATGATGTTCCAGATGTTGCAGACCATTGGCCAGTTTAGTGGAGTTGCTACTGATGATCCTCACTTGCACCTGAGACAATTCTTGGAGGTGGCAAGTTACTTTAAGATTCCTGGAATTACTGATGACGCTTTCAAGCTGAGACTCTTTCCTTATTCATTAAGGGATAGAGCAAAGAGTTGGCTTAACTCTCTAGAGCCTAATTCCATTACTACTTGGAATACTCTAGCTGAGAAGTTTTTAGCCAAATACTTTCCTCCTGTCAAGAATGCAAAGATGAGGAATGAAATCACTTCATTCAGACAAGGAGAAGATGAGACTTTGTTTGATGCTTGGGAGAGATGCAAAGAGATGCTGAGACAATGTCCACACCATGGTATTCCTGTGTGTATCCAACTTGAGACATTCAATAATGGGTTGGTACCTGCTTCAAGGAATATGCTAGATGCATCTGCTGGTGGATCCCTATTGTTAAAGTCTTATACTGATGGTTTTGAGCTGATAGAGAGCATAACTGCTAACACTTATCAGTGGCCAACTGTGAGGGCTAACCCCCAACCTACCAAGAAGGCTGCTGGAATGCATGAAGTCAGTGAAACTACTGCATGAAGTCAGTGATCCCAATTGGAAGAACCATCCTAATTTTTCTTGGTCCAACAATCAGCAAAAGGCGACGCCTCAAGTTGCCAACACTAATCAATTGGAAGGCATTCTGAAAGCATTTATGCAAGAGACCAAGAATTTTGCTGCTGAGACAAAGAATCAGATTACTGCCCAAGGGGTTAGTATCAAGAATTTAGAAACACAAATGGGGCAGATTGCAACTGCCTTAACTTCAAGAGCTAGTGGTTCACTACCGAGTGCCACTGAGACCCCTGCTTTCACTTCCCAAGATAAAGGAAAGGAGACATGCAAAGCTATTTCATTGAGATGTGGAACATAGTATGAAGGCCCCAAGATGCCTGAACTGGCTACAGAAGGCAAGACACAAGTTGCCTCTGCACATGTGAATGACGATATTCAACAGGCAAGCCAGAAGTTACCTCTTGAAGTTACAACCAAACAGAAGACTGAAGTACCACAGAAGAAGGCGAGACCTGATAAAACTATGGCTGACATTGATATGACATTACCTCCAGACCCTTGTCCTATTGATGTTCAGAAGCTAATGAATGAGAGACCACCTCCTCCTTTTCCTCAAAGGCTGAGAAAAGCTAAAGAAGAGCAACAGTACAACAAATTCATTTAGATGATGAAGCAACTGCATATCAACATACCACTCATAGAGGCAATTCAGCAGATGCCTAATTACTCAATGTTCATGAAGGATGTGCTAACAAAGAGGAAGAGGATTGGTGAGTTCGAGATTGTGGCACTTACACAAGAGTGTAGCCAAATGGTTCAGGGTAAGTCACTACAACAAAATTGTCATTTTGCGACACTGCAATTGCGACATTTAAAAATAACCGTCGCAACATGCTTTTTTTATGACATTTGCAACGGTTCATGCGACATTTATACAACCGTCGCAATGTTTTGTTCTTAAAAGCGGCAAAATTTTTAATTGAGCGCCTAAAGAAAGTATAAACCTTCTATTAAAATATAAAAAAAAATAGATTTTAATGATTCAAAAAAAAAAAAAGATTTTAAACAAAGAAGAAAGAAAGAACGAAAACCTGTTCACTTCTCCATCATCAGAAAACACAAAACCGCCTCCTCTCCATAACCAAAGAAACAAACCCTTCGAATCATCTCCTTCTCCAGCGGAGCTTCTCCATCACCGGCGGAGCTTCTCTATATCCTCCGAAGCATCTCCGTCACACTATCCTTCTCCGTCGTCGAAGCTTCTCCTTCCCCGACGAAGCTTCTCCAACCGTTTCACTGCTTCATCGTAAAGCTTCTTCAAGTTCGTTTCTCAGGTTTGTTTCTCATCCCTAATTTCTTCTCAGGTTCCTAATTTCTTCTCAGTTTCGTTTTAGTTTCAATTTTGGTGTTTAAAGGCACAAATTCGTTTCAATTTTGTATCAGTTTCGTATTAGTTTCGTTTTAGTTTCGTTTTAGTTTCGATTTTAGTTTCAATTTTGGATCTAATTTCTGTTTCGTTTCAGTTTCATAGACTGTTTATTCTTTTGTTTTGGAAAACAAAAGAATCATATTTCATATGATTGTTTTCCTTTTGTTTTGGAATGTGCGTGTATTTGATTTTTAGCCTTGTACATGAAGCCTATGTTGGTCCAATTTTCCTTGATTTGATGACAGTTGTAGCTGATGAAACTCATACTATTTAGCACGATAAACCTGCAGGAATCAAATTAGTAATAGCTTTTGAGTCTTGAGGATTTGATAGGCATACACAAAAGAGACAGAAAAAGACTAAAAGAGTGATATTGTAGCATAATAAACTTTAAATCATTATAAATAATTTTACATTCTACAAACTCTCTGTCGGGGTGTATAGATTTAAATTTGCTTGTACATGTAAAGAATCTAGCAACATGTTTCAAAAGAAGTGTTTACCTTACATCATCGGTAGAACAATTTCTGTGGTGTCCCTATAAAGCTGAACATAGACTTTCAAAGTTTCAAATATTTATTTTTGATGTTTTATTCGTTTCTTTTGTTTTCCTTGTCTGATTTCTTAATGTGTCATTATGTGTATCTATGTGATTTTGGTACTCTTTTGTAGTTGTATTTGAAATGGTTGATGTGTTTGAAATATTTTATAAAAGAAGGGTAAATTTATGTGGTCATTGTTATATAGTGCACATACCTTTATGTTAATTGCAAGAAAGCATGGACACGAGGACACTTCATATTGTTGGAGAGAAACTGAACCCAAAATTATTCACTCAATTTAACACCACTTTGGTTATAAAAGATGTACAGTATTAGCAAAAATATACTAGATGACAATAGCATAGTATCATTTACATATGAATGGAGAGATGAAGAGAGATGATATATGTAATGTAGTTATGGTATTATAATCAATATCTGTTGTAAATAGATTGATATGTTAGTGATGTAATTCATCAATTAAAGAAGAAATTAAGAGGATTCTATTGACAGCCCCAAACAATCCAACCTTCTAATTGATAGCCCCATTAACTAATTTGAAGGGGTTAGTGGGAATCATAGCTTTTGTTGAGAAGTGAAACTTTGATTGTGGTTTTTGTAGTTGTGTTGACAAGTGAAAATTATTGCTTGTAGTTTTTGGAATCAAGTATCTTGTGAATTGATATGATTTGTTGTTTCTTTACTCACACAGATTAGTGATTGGATTCAACTAAAGAAAGAAGCAATTCTCATTTCGCACTACCATTTTCTTAACTCTGTTGCCATTTTTGTAAGTCTTTTTGCTCTTCTCATGACTTGTGTTCATTGATTGTTTGTCTCATACTTGCCTAATACGAAGAACTTATGGCTTTTTATTCCAATGTTGTTTCAAAACGGAAAAGAATAAATTTCTTGATTTTTTATTATGAGATCATTTTCACAGTATGCAAAATGCTTTTGAGAATCCAAATGATTCATGTTTATCCAACTAGTTATTTTTGGTTTATGAATATTAAAGTATGATGGGGGTGCTATATAATTCTTTTCTAAAGTTAGGCTTTGCAAAGTTATTTTTAATCCTGTCACTGTTTGCATGATTTGAATCCTAACAAAATCTTTTACGGTCCAGCTTTTGTTGTTGAATAATTGAATTTTTAGGTCCACATGACATATCATACATAAAAGATGGAAACTTAACTTTAATAAGCATACTTAAAACATGACAAGAGTAAAATGATAAACTGTGACAGTGTCTAGACAATATGCATTAAGTAACTGATTAGCCTAGCTTTTTTATTAGATTAGCCTATCTTAAAGCAAGTTACTTACATCAACACCTTTCTTTTCTGGACTAATATGCATTAAGTAATAGTTTAACAGAGAAGTAAATAACTGATTAGCCTATCTTTTTTGTTTGATTAGCCTATCTTTTTTATGTGTGTTGTTTAATTATCCGGCTTTAGCAATATATTAAGTTTTTTAAATTCGTATTTTATATTTTAAAGCAATGGATAAATCATGGATTTTGATGCCACAAGGGTCGGCTACATATGAGAAAGGCATAAAAGAATTTATTAATTTTGCTTTTAAAAATGAAGCGGAAAATAGCGTATTAATTTGCCCTTGTAAACTTTGTCGTTTCAAAAAACTACAAAGTAGAAGTGTAATGTTCGACCACTTAATGTGGTCACCATTTCCAAAGGGATACACCATTTGGCTGCACCATGGGGAAAATGTAGGAGAAACAAGTACTAGCTCGCCTAGTACAACTCCAAATATTAGTCAAGAGGTTGTAGTTGAAGATCCTATCCAGAATATGATCAATGATGCGTTTGGAAGAGAAAAGGATAATACAATTGAAGTACCCGTTGCATCAACAGTAGAGATTAACGAAGATGAAGATGTGATGCCAAGTCTAACTCAAGAAAGGAAAGAAGCCAAAGAGTTCTATGAATTAAGTAAAGAAGGAGAACAACCCTTGTACGAAGGGTGTACGAAATATTCAAGATTGTCTTTTTTGATTAAGTTGTACCATATCAAGTGTTTGTGTGGAATGAGTGATAAATCAATGTCAATGATTTTAGAGCTACTAAAAGATGCATTTGAATATACAAATATTCCAAGTTCGATCTATGAAGCAAAGAAAACAATCACAAAACTTGGTTTGAATTATGTGAAGATACCCGCGTGTCCGAACAACTGTATGCTTTATTGGGGAGAAGATGAAGAAAGGGAGACATGCAAAAAGTGTAACACTTCAAAATGGAAATCAAGAGCAAAGGCTTGTGATGACAATAAACAAAAAAAGGTTCCTGCAAAAGTTCTTCGTTATTTTTCATTAAAACCACGATTGCAAAGATTATTTTTATCATCAAAGACAGGCGAAGATATGAGATGGCATGCAACTGATACCAACAACGATGGAATGATGAGGCATCCTAGAGATTCTGAAGCTTGGAAACAATTTGACTTGACACACACTTGGTTTGCATCAGATCCGCGAAATGTGCGTCTTGCATTGGCTAGTGATGGTTTTAATCCATTTGGAATCATGAGTACAAATTATAGTATTTGGCCAGTTATGCTCATCCCGTACAACACTCCTCCATGGGTTTGTATGAAGTCTACATCTTTTATAATGTCAATGATAATTCCCGGTAAAAAGATGTCAGGAAATGATATTGATGTCTACTTACAACCACTAGTCAAAGAGTTGAAGGAGTTATGGACAACGGGTGTGGTTACATACGACTCATTTAAGAAAGAGAGGTTCATGTTACATGCAAGTTTGATGTGGACGATCAGTGACTTTCCAGGATTAGGTGCACTTTCTGGTTGGAACACATACACTGGACTTGCTTGCCCATCTTGTAACACTGACTCTACTCCTCTTCGTCTTAATCATAGCAAAAAATGGTGTTTTATTGGTCATCGTCGTTTCCTTGATCAAAAACATAGATTTAGATTGAACAAGATCCGATTTGATGGTCAGCAAGAATTGCGTAGTCCACCAGAAAGGTTATCCGGAGATCGAATTCTTACACAAATTGAAATAATGGAAAATGATATAAATAAAGGGAAGAAAAGGAAAAGAAAATCAAAAGGCGGGGATTCTGAGGAACCACCCCCACCCGTTGAAACTATACAATGGAAGAAGAGAAGTATATTCTTTGAACTTCCATATTGGAAGGATAATCTTTTGCGTCATAATCTTGACGCAATGCATATCGAGAAAAATGTGTGTGATAATATCTTATTTACTTTGCTAAATGATAGTGTAAAGAGTAAAGACCATGTTAATGCTCGAAAGGACCTTAACGATATGAAAATCAGACCTGGCCTCTGGCCCAATGAGAACGGAAAAATTTCTCCGGCGGTCTTTACTTTGACTGGTAAAGGTAAGCGGGGATTTTTAACAACTTTAAAGAATATCATTGTGCCTGATGGTTATTCAAGCAACATTTCTAGATGCATTGACTTGGAAAATCTTAAGTTGAATGGAATGTTGAAAAGTCATGATTGCCATATATTGATGGAACAACTTCTACCATTAGCCATTCGGACAACATTACCGAATGAGGTTTCAGCTGTGTTGATTGAGTTATGCTCTTTCTTCAGACAATTATGTGGTAAAGTAATGAAAGTTGAAGATTTGGAAAAATTGCAAAACCAGATTGTCCTCACTTTATGCCATATGGAAATGTTATTTCCTCCTTCTTTCTACACTGTTATGGTTCACTTAGTTGTTCACCTTGTTGAAGAAGTTAAACTTGGAGGTCCTGTTCATTATCGATGGATGTATCCAGTCGAAAGGTACTTAGGACAACTTAAAAAATATGTACGTAATAAAGCACGACCTGAAGGATCTATTGCAGAAACATACAATACACATGAGATTCTTACATTTTGTTCAAGGTATCTAGAAGACATTGAGACTAAGTGGAATCAAACAGGTCGTGTAGATGATGAGCCTATTAATGATATACAAACTGACTCACGTGTAGCTGAATTATTTCCTAGAGTTGGAAAACCTATTGGTGGATCTTCACATTACACACTTCGACCAATTGAAAAGTTACAAGCTCATAGACACGTTTTAACAAACTGTCCTATAGTTGACAACTATTTGAAGTAAGTAACTATATTCCACTTGAATTTTTTACTACCAATTTTTTTTTTTTGCACATCTAATATGAAATAACCAAATAGGGAGTATAGAAGGATTGTTCGAAGTCACCTAAGGCGTAGTGCAAGATGTACTATTGAGGTAGACAAGAAGGTTCATAGAGAGTTTCCTCATTGGTTCAGTAATCGGGTTAGTCTTCATAACAAAATTGGTGATTGTGTTTGGTTGATTTTTAATAAGAATGTGACTAACTATATTTTTAATTGGCGTTTAGATATGCAACAATCTTGACACCATTGATGGATTGGATAAAGATGTTCTTGTAAGTCTTGCTCAAGGACCTTTTGACAAAGTTAAAAGGTTCACCGCATACAACGTCAATGGATTCAAATTTCGAGCATTGTCACGCGACTCATCGTTAAAAACACAAAATAGTGGAGTTTTTGGCGTGTTCGGTACACGAAGTTATTCAAGCAATAGTGATGTCCAAATGAGATTTGAAGGGGTACCTTACTATGGAAGAGTGATAAACATTGTTGGGTTTTTGTATGTTGGCTACATTTTGCAAAAACAACTACTAGCCAAATGCCGAGACAAATGCTGTAGCATGTGGAACAGCATTGTGTGACCTGATTGTTGCGCGCTAACACGCGCTATATTTATGTGCAAGATATTCTGGAGATTCTATGTAGTTTTATATTTAACCTAGCGTGCTGATCAAGACGCGCTTGGCTGATGAATTGTAAAAGGCTGTCGCCTTGGTGTATTTCCATATTTATCTTTGATATATTTGGAAACAATATTATTGCACTTGAAGAATTGTTAGCTGGACCTGACAACGTCCAAGCTATGTTTTGAAGCCCAAACTCGTGCTTGCTGAGTACTATATATGTATGAAGACAAACCCTAAGTTTTGGGTGTTGAAAACCGTGTGTGTACTAAAGCGTGAGTATTAGGTTTTCTTGTTAGCTGTGAGTCTTGCTTGTATCTGTTGATTCATGTCAAGTACTCTGTGTTTTTGAGTTGTAATTGTGTACTACTCCTAAGCTGTGAAGTACGGAGTTAGTTGTGTCTTGAGAGTGTGACTCTTCAACCAAAAAGAACAATTGATAACAGTGCTGGTTGTACTGTTTGGTAGGAATTGAGACGGGGTCTCATATCTAGGAGTTCCTAGGTAGAGCAGCACGGGATAGGGTCTAGGTGCATAACCAAGTAGTGAGGCTACGTTGGTGTCACTACTAGAAAAAAGACTTTTAGTTAAAGGTCTTAACATCAGTGGAAAAAATACCTGATATTAAAAAGGGATCAAGATTAAAATTGACATCAGATTTTAAATTATTATATGTGAAAAACACATACACAATGGATTCCACATCAGATAATTAAATACATGTTGTGCAAAAGGCCACGCGGTGGCATTCTCGTAAATAAGTTGAAAGTTTGTTTTAACGGATTGCATCAGGTCATTAATTCCACGGATGTTAAATCTAATTGCTTCACATATATCTACCTTTCAAACAAACAAACAAAATAAAATTCAACAGCTTTTCTTCCGTCCTTTAGAAAACCTTCCTAGCTTAGCTTCTTTCTTTCTTCTTTAGCTGCAATCGAACTGATAACCTTTCTTCGTGGCTGCAATCGAAACGAAACCCTTTCAATCGAACTGCAATCAAAACCAGTTACGCAGTAAACCACTAAACCCCTAAACCTTTCCACGCAGTTGTTCTTTTGTTCCCGTCGACCTGCTTTGTAGTAAGCCACTAAACCCTTTCAACCGAACTGCAATCGAACTGCTAACCTTTTCCCCTAATCGATTTCAATTCCCGTCGACCTCGATTTTCCCCTAACATCCCTTGTTCGTTCTTTTGTTCGACTTAATTCATTATTGTTGGTGTTCAATTAAACAGTTCGATTTCACTTGTACCCTGTTCGATTTCATCTTGGCTGCAAACTGCAATCTCTGGCACAGGTACGTTCATCATGGATTTCATGTTCTGAGTTATTTCATTATCAACATTATTATACTTATATTTGCTTCTGTCTGAACAGGATTATTGAGATAAGCACAAGTACTGCGGGCGTTGTGTTTGTGTTCTGCGTGTTCTTGTTCTGCGTTGTGTTCTACATCCTCTTTTTCATATTCTGCAATTTCAATTTTGAACAGCAGGTTGGTGTTTTTGTTATCTTCTTTGTACTCTGTATGTTCATTCTCTATGTATAGCATGAAATAAAACACTTATTTGGTAAATTAATTGTTTTTGTGAAAAACACTTTGTTGGTTATTCTTCTCTGTTAGTATGCTTTCGTGTGTGAATTTTACTTTGAAGAAACTGTTTGTATGTGAATTAGATCTTGTTTTAAAATTTGTATTGGAGATTGATACTATGCGGATTTTTAGGTTGGGGTGATTTGCATAATTTCTTGTAGTTTTAGAAGTTTAGAAGGAAATAAACTTTTGGGGTTTTTAGATGAATAATTTCAGTTTCTGGGTATTGTCGAATACTTGAATGTTCTTCATCTTCTCTTGAAATCTTTATGATTTTTTTAAATAAAATGGAGAGTGAGAATCTTTGGTGCGTGACGTGAGTCAGTGAGTATGTGTTGTATCTGTTGACTTTGTTCCTATAGAGTAGGTTTAATAATGTGTGAAGATGAATCAAATATATTTAATTTCTTAATTTTTTTTTTAGTTAGTGGGGAGGAGGGAACGAAAATTTGGTCGGGGGAAAATTGGTAGTGGTCTCTTGGGGAAAAATTTAATCTTTCATAATATTAAACACATGATTACTGTTTTAAATGATTTCAAGTATAAAAGCATAGATGGTGATATTGTTCCTATTACATGGTACTCTACAAAGGGCGAGAAAGAAAAACACTCAAAAAAGTTGTTTCATCACTCTTTAAGGATGTTGAGGTTTTAAAGTCACTGTACATTATTATCTTTTCAAACCAATAAATTCCTCATGTTCATATTCACAATTCATTTTCAATTATTCTTTCTATTCAATTCTTCAGTTCTTAATAATTGAAGAAGCGATTGTCCAACGTCAAAATAGAACATAGAGGGTAGAATGCAGAAGCAATTGGTGCTAAAATAATTTATTTTGATCCCAAACATATTACAATTTACAACACACAAACCACAAAAGAAAGTTATGCAGAACCTCAATGGATTACATCATGATTCATAATTATTCTAAAAGTCAAACAAAAGACACATACATACACATATTACCATTATTCAGTATTATTTTCTTCATATTAGCTTGCAAGTGGAATCAAAATAGAAATCCAGCTTGATTTCTAAAATTACGTACAAATTGACTTAGTTACTGATATAACTTACTATTTGTTTTCACTTAGTTACAATTAATATGGAAAGTTACTATTTGTTTTCAACTATTGATTTCTAAGTTACTGATATAACTTTCTTTAAGTTTAACTCAAAAGTTTTTTGATACTATGTGATTCAATATTTCTTAAGTTATTGATACATAGTTTGATACTATATAGTATTTTAAGTTAAATTTATTGAACTAACAGTCAGTCCTGGCCTATTTCTTTGGCTTTTGCTCCTTTTGGAGTGTCTTGTACTGCTTGTACTTTTCCACTCTTTATAATATATTTTTGAAGTTTAAAAAAATAAAGTTACTAATATATAGTTTTCTAAGTGATTACTTGCATTCCTAGTTGCTCTGAGCCATTTATAAGTGTACTCCTAGTTACTTTGAAAATTTAGTTATGGCTCAAGAAAATTGCTATGTAGGATATCTTGTCCCTGAAAAGTTACTGATATAACTAATATAAGTTTAATTATGGAAAGTTGCCAAATAAGTGATATAACTCATAAAATTAATTGATATAACTAATAAAAGTTACTGATATAACTAATATAAGTTTAAAATCAATATTGATTATTTGTTTGGAAAGTTACTGATTTAACAATTTTTAAGTTTAAAATCAATAGTTTTTATGATACTATGTGAATCAATAATTTTTTAAGTTACTGATATATAGTTTTGATACTATATAGTTTTTTAAGTTAGTATATATAGTTTTCTAAGTGATTACTTGCATTTCTAGTTGCTTTGAGCCATTTATAAGAGTACTCCTAGTTACTTTGGGAATTTAGTTTTGGCTCAAGGAAATTGCTATGTCGGATATTTTGTCCTTTAACTTAATTAGTATGCATTTTTTTTTTTTGAAACAGTTAATTTTATTACCATAACTAGGTGTAAGAAACACCATAGAACGCGAAAAAGTGTTGAGAGCGTAGCGTAGTTATGGATCGTAGTTGGATGAGTGCTAACCGATTAAGTGTTGAGTACGAACGTGGGGTGATGGAATTTCTACAGTTTGCTGAAAACAATCTTCCTCCTCCTAAAAATAACGTTGAAAATAATCTTCCTCCTACAAGTAATGTACTTTTGCTATGTCCATGTGTTTATTGTGCAAATCAAGAACCAAAACTTAGTAAGAAAGAAATAAAAAATCATCTAATTTGTGATGGGATTTGTCAAAATTATACACAATGGATATGGCACGGTGAAGCAGTTGCAATGCCAAGTGTTTACAAAAAAGAAAATGTTACTGTAGATACGGATGATCGACTAGAAGACATGATGCGTGATATTGGAGAAGATTCGTTTAAGAAGGCACATGTGTATGACACTTTATGTAGTGACAAGGAAAAACCTTTGTACCCGGGATGTACAAATTTTACACGTTTGTCTGCGGTATTAAAATTGTTTAATCTGAAGGCGAAAAATGGGTGGAGTGACAAAAGTTTCACTGAATTGCTTGAGTTGTTGAATCAAATGCTTCCAGAAGGTAACGAAATGCCAAATAGTTACTACAAGGCGAAGAAAGTATTGTGTCCGATGGGTTTGAAGTATGAAAAGATACATGCTTGCCCTAATGATTGCATATTATACCGAAAAGAGTATGCAAGCTACAACCATTGTCCGGAGTGCAAGGTATCACGCTACAAAAAGAAAGATGGCGATTCTGGTGATGATGATGAGGAAACCAAAAATGGTCCTCCTGCAAAAGTGATATGGTACCTACCAATAATTCAACGGTTCAAGAGATTGTTCGCTAATGCAAATGATGCAAAGAACCTTAGATGGCATGCAGAAGAGAGAAAATGTGATGGAAAAATTCGGCATGTAGCTGATTCTTTGCAATGGAAGAAAATCAATTCTTTGTTTCCAAAATTTGGCCAAGAGTCAAGAAACCTTAGACTTGGACTTGCTACTGATGGAATGAATCCATATGGTAATCTAAGTACTAACCATAGTTCATGGCCTGTTCTCCTAATGATTTACAATTTATCTCCTTGGTTGTGCATGAAGCGCAAATATATTATGTTATCAATGATGATTTCAGGCCCAAAACAGCCAGGAAATGACATAGATGTTTATCTAAGTCCATTAATTGATGATTTAAGAGTGTTGTGGGAGGAAGGAGTAGATGTTCTTGATGCATATTCTAGTGAAAATTTCACTATGCATGCCATGTTGTTTTGCACCATTAACGACTTTCCGGCATACGGAAATTTATCTGGGTATAGCGTTAAAGGGCATCATGCGTGTCCGATATGTGAAAAAGACACGTGTTACCATCAACTGAAAAAGGGAAGGAAGACTGTTTATCTTGGGCATCGAAAATTTCTAAATCGTTATCATCCATATCGTAGATTGAGGAAAGCTTTCAATGGGGAACAAGAGTATGGTGATGCTCCAAAGCCCTTAACTGGAGAGGAAGTTTATAAACTACAACAAGACATTAATGTTGTCTTTGGAAAGAAAAAAAAGAAGCCTATAACTGTCAAAAATTTACGGAAAGCTCCAAAGCCCTTAAATGGAGAGGAAGTTAATAAACTACAACAAGACATTAATGTTGTCTCTGGAAAGAAAATACAGAAGCCTATTATGAAAAATATATGGAAAAAGAGGTCGGTGTTCTTTGACCTTCCATATTGGTCCAGTCTTGATGTACGACATTGTATTGATGTGATGCACGTGGAGAAAAATTTATGTGATAGTTTAATCGGAACACTTCTCAGCATTAAAGGAAAGACAAAAGATGACCTGAATTCTCGTCTAGATTTGAAGTTGATGGGTATACGACCAGAGTTAACTCCGCAACAAATAGGTAACAAGACATATTTGCCTCCAGCATGCCACACTTTGTCTAAAAATGAGAAAACAAGTTTTTGTAAGTGTTTGCAAAGTGTCAAAGTGCCGCATGGTTACTCATCAAATGTCAAGAGGCTTGTATCAATGGATGATCTCAAATTAATTGGCTTAAAATCTCATGACTTTCATGTCTTAATGCAACAACTACTACCAGTGGCTATTCGTGGAATATTGCCTAATAATGTTAGGAAAACTATAACTAGGTTGTGCGTATTTTTCAATGCAATATGTTGTAAAGCCATTGATCCATTGAAGTTAGACGAGTTGGAAAATGAGGCTGCAGTTATCTTGTGCCATTTGGAGATGTATTTTCCTCCTTCATTTTTTGATATGATGGTTCACTTAATTGTTCATCTAGTAAGGGAGATTAGAATGTGCGGTCCAATTTTTTTAAGGTGGATGTATCCAATAGAGCGATACATGAAGATCCTAAAAGCGTATACAAAAAATCCACATCGTCCAGAAGCATCAATTGTTGAGAGGTATATTGCAGAAGAAGCTATTGAGTTTTGTTCAAACTATTTGTCAGAAGTGGATGCTATAGGGGTTCCCAAGTCTCGTCATGATGGAAGAGGTGAGGGTGTCGGTACACAAGGTTTAAAAGTCAAGAGTATGAGTGCTGAGGCGGTTCTTCAAGCACATTTGTATATATTGAATAACACTGATGAAGTTCAACCTTACTTATCTGCTCACAAAAACATCGTAAAGAAAAAGTACTCCAAGATGAATGAAAGATGGTTGTTAAAAGAGCATAATAAGAGTTTCTCTAAGTGGTTTAAAGAAAGAATTGCTAATGGTGATAGTGTTTCTGATACGATAAAGTGGTTATCTTATGAGCCTAAATATAACATAATAACTTGGAGTGCATATGATATTAATAACACTTCATTTTATACAAAATCAAAAGATGATCGTAGTACCATGCAAAATAGTGGGGTTATGGTTGTGGCTGAGTCCATGCACTTTTCTAGTTCTAAAGATAAAAACCCGGTTAGGGCATCTACAACCTACTTTGGGGTTATTGTAGAGATTTGGGAGGTTGATTACGTTGTATTTAAAGTTCCTGTATTTAAATGCAAGTGGGTTGATATCAACAATGGTGTAAGAATTGATGAACTAGGATTTACACTTGTTGATCTTTGTAAGTTAGCTTATAAGGACGAACCTTTCATCATGGCATCCCAAGCAAAACAAGTGTTTTATGTCACTGATCCTTCTAATGTAAGGTGGTCCGTGGTTCTACAAGGAAAACATGTAAATGGTAGTGATGAAAATCAAGATGCGATTCTTGATATTTCTGAAACTCCTCCTTTCTTGATAAATGTGCCTACCTTAATTGAGGAACATGATGAGGACGATGTGCATGCTAATCGTTTAGATCACGAGGAAGGGATATGGGAGGAATAGTAAGGTTTTGTATTTTGAAATAAGTTAATAAGTTTAGTATGTTTGTGTATTTTGGTTTAATTAGACATTTGTTTGTTCCATTTACATGTGTTTTTGTCATTAATTTGATTCTAAAATGTTGTTATTTTGTGTAAACAGATACATGGCTGATTCAATTGACATTCCTTCTTCGTCTAGTAAACCTAATAAAAGAAATGTTAGAGGTCCCACAATGTTGGCAGCAATTACCAAAGTTCGTCAAACAGGTGTAAAGATAAATGTCGAGTTTGATCCAAAAACTGGGGATTGTCTTGGTCCAGTTAGACATGCTGCATGGTTTACGAGCTATGTAGCATTACTTGCTCGAAGTAAATGTAGTATTTTGAAAGATGAGTGGAGGCAGATAAGTAAAGACGTAAAAGATGCTATTCGGGCTGATGTTAAGGTATTTTATTCTGAACATTTTATTTAATATTTTACTATCATATACTAACACCATATGTCACATACTAATTAACACCAAATTTTTGATATATATATGCAGACTGTTTTTGTTATTCCAGAATGTGATGACGGTTTAAAAAAAGTATGGATGAAGGTTGCGGGGTCGCGTTGGAGAGGTTTTAAGACAACACTTACAAGAGATTATATTACAAAGCCCAAAGAAAAGCTCAAACCTCCATATGTGAGGTATAACTACATTGACGAAGAAATATGGAAAGAGTTTTTGGCGTCTCGAAATACCGATGAATTTAAGGTTAGTTGGAATTATACTTTTTTTATTGTACATTTCAATTTAATGGTGGCTCCTAGGGTGAGAACTTAATTAAGTCCCTCACCAGTGGAACCCAAAAGTAAAAGATGCAATGGTCTAGTTGGATTTAATTTACGTTCATGTTAGAATGAAAATGAGAATATTTGCTGCTATAGAAGATGCAATGTAAAAGATCAGTGAACTGAAAATTGAAAGCTTGATAAATATAAAAGGAAGAGAGTGCATACGCCACTGCCATATTAAGTCTTGAGTCTATAGAACATTCAGTCAAAAGACCATGCAAGACTACCTAATTAATCAGGTTCGCTAAATATAGCATTTGTGCTTGCCAAAATGTTTTAAATATATGTTTAGAAACAAGCTGCACTAATGTTATGCAAAATAAATGAAGTTTTTATAACTTATAAATTATTTTCTTAGCATTTTATTATCCAAAATTTATGTAACATTGCCTAGTTGACAGACCTCGTGAATTCGAAGTGTAAAACAAACCCAACCCAAAATCTGGTGAGTGTCTGTGGGTATACACTATCATATGTACAAGAACCAAGGGAAGAGCAAGCGAAGTACTTGTAATTAAAGATCCCTCTGTGTCTTTGGCATAAGTTGCAGTGGCTTTCTTCCATTCTTCATCTTTGTAAGCAACAATGTTGAGTGAATGTAATAAAATCAAGTAGAGAAATGTGGACTGAAGAGAACCCATTTCAGATTACAGAATTTAGAAACTGATTATTGTTACTTAACTTTAAATAAGTGTGTTTTGTGTTTTTGTCATATGTGGAACTTTTGTCATATGTGGAACTAAGATGGGAAACTGATTATTCTTTACGATGCTTTTAGTGTGAGAGAGCTAAGACAAATTGTGTGTGAGAGAGAGCTAACATAGTGTTTTAGCATATTGGTTTTGCTTTTGTTTGTCTAAATTGGTCCTTAATATTTGATGTTGGGGGACTTGTTTCTTGTTTTTTATTTTGTTATAGCAGACTTTTGTAATGATCTATAACGAAGAGTATGTCTTATAATTTTGGTACTTCCTATTATATTAATTTTGCTGATTAAAAAAAAAATGTGTGTGGACATATTAAGTAATCACATTTTTATTTTAAACATATATTTGGGGTGATTAAATCCAACCGTGTTATTTTTCAGCTCCACCGGTGAGGGATTTAATTGATCCGTCCCCTTATACACCACCCAATTTCATTATGATTAGTAAATAAATTTATTAATTAATATTAATTTGATTTTATTATAGGAAAAAAGTGAAAAGGGTAAGCAAAATGTGGCTAATAATCTTTACCCGCATAGATTATCTCGTGGAGGGTATACATTGCTTGAGGCAAAAATTATAAATGAAAAGAGATTAGAGAGAGATTCTACATTATTAACTGATGATGATCGTAGTCCATCTCCACCATCACGCCATGAGAAATGGAAGAGAGTGCGACAAAAGGAAGGGGGAGAATACACATCAGAGGCTACACGAGTTGTTGCTGAGAAAATTGTAAGTAAGAAAATACTTCAAGTATCATTATATTTGTGATTGATATAAATTATGGCAATTAGTTATTTGTACTTTTTGCATTTTGTAGGATTCTCTAGTTGAAGAAACCGAAAATGGTGCCTTTGTTCCTCATGGACGTGACGATATCTTAACAGAAGCCATTGGAACATCTGAGCATGGTGGTCGTGTTCGTGGTGTTGGACGAAACCATACTCTTACTACTTTCTTTGGAAGGTCGTCTTCACGTGCAAAACAAAATATAGATGTCAAGGAGGAACTTGCACAAATTAGAGCTGATTTTGATCAAAAGTTAGCTGAAGAGCGTCAATATTTTAGGGAGACACTTAAATCTCTGGGTTTCCCCCAAACTTCTGAATTAAATAAAGTTGTCACAGGAAGTGCAAAAGCAAGTTGTTCTGCTGTACAAGAAAATCACAAGAAGGATGCTGACAATGACGTTGTTACAAAATTGTTTGGCATAGTTGCTAAATTGGCTGACAACCATTTGGGAGTACAATTAAGTCATTGTCCAACAAGCAATAATAATTTTTTCATGTCAGCAAAGGTTATTAGAGAGTTGTTGGTGGGTTATCAATGGCTTGACTATTCTACTCTACAAGTTTGGTGCACGTAAGAAAATTTACCTTTTTAATATGTTATATCTCTCATCATTACTTCGATATTTAATGCTTGTTTCAAAATTATTTAGGTATATTCATCTTGTATGTATTGAAAAAAACCTCTTAGATGTTTATGGGTTTATGGACCCTGTTACGTTGAGTTTTACTGAAAATGTGAAAAAAACTCAAGTAGCTTCTAAAAAATACATACAAAACAAGTTACGTGATGAAAGTAAAGTGTGTCACTTAGCACCATTTCTTATTGGGTAAGTTTGTTAAAATTAGTATGTTCTATATTATTAATTTTTTATAACATTAGACATTAATATATAATTGTTTTACACGCATGCATACAGAGGACATTGGCAATTAATAATCATTTGTCCAAAAGACAACACTGTGGTCGTCCTTTGTTCACTACATAGGGAACTTGATTCAACAATGAAGAAAATTGTTACAACGTAAGTTTAATTTTTATGTTGTTTCTGTTATATATATATATATATATATCCTATAAACATAAATATACCAGCTCGCGATGAAGGAAGAAGCTATAGGGGCAGAGCTGGTCCTTATGACCGCCCCAGCAGGGCTGCCCGTCCATCATCATTTGACCGCTATTGATTTCTACTGGTTCTTGTTGGTCTTTTCGGTTAGAAATGTGGAGACAAAATTAGGGACGTAGTTCTTGATTATGTAGGAATATCTAGCTTTAGACAACTACTTGATTGTAGTTTCATAGATCATGGGTTTGATAGTTTGTTTTTATATTCAGATTATGTGAATCCTTACTGAGTTACCTGCCCTCGTTGTTTGACACTTTGACACGACTTTCCTTTTAAATGCAATTCAAGTATTCAAAAAAACTAAATTATATAATTTTGATGATTTTTTTTTCTTCTTTTGAAGTGCTTTTGGGGTTTATCAAGCGGCTAATGGCAATAGAAAGCAAGCTACATGGCTTTATCCGAAAGTAAGTGTGGTGTAAAACTCTAACTCTATTTGCTTTTCTTTGTTAAGTATTCACTATATATATGTCATTCATTTGTAGACAAGGCTACAACCTAACTCTAGAGACTGTGGATACTATGTAATGAAAAATATGTTGGATGTTGTCTCTACTAATATCACCAAATCTTGGATGGAGGTAATAACAATTTATTTAACTTAATGTGTATTTTCAAAGAATAGCTTTATATTTTCTTCAAAAAAAAAGAATAGTTTAAATCGTATTGTTATTTACTTATTGTAGGAATTTAATGTCCAAAACGAATTAACAGAAGATGAGTTATATGATTTGCGAGTTTGTTGGGCAACATGTTTTCTTGAGTTATATAATAAAGCTTAAGATTTATCCGGTGAGTTATATAGAATTGTATTTCTATATTATTTTTTTGTTGTTTCTATGTCGATCGTACTTATATTTTTTGGCAAAATTGTCCGGCTATGAAGATTGTGGAGCCAAGTCGATGGTGAATGATGATTGGAAATGATCGACAAGTGTTGAGATGAGTGCAAGACACTAAACCTTCTCACAACTTATTAAAAAAAACTAAAGCTTCTCACAAAGATTTGTGCATGTTTTGTTTACGATATGCATATGTTTTATGCATTTGTTTTGTTTAATATGCATTTGAATCAATTTTGTTTTGAACAAAACATTTGAATCAAAATTTGATTTGATGATAGTGTATGTTTTGTTGGCCGCAAAGATACTAACAACTTTGAGCTTTATATTATTTTTTTTTTTCGATTAAACTTTTAGCTAGTATATGTGTGGTATGTGTGTGATGCTGGAAAAAAAATTAGGTACAAATATGGCCATTTAAATGTGATCGATGTAATGCTGAAAAATAAATTCAGGTACTAAAAAAAAAAAGGGATTCCACATCAGTCTATATATGTAACTGATGTAAAGGTTGATATTAAACATTTTCTGTTCACATCAGTCTATAAATGCAACTGATGTAAAAACTATACTTATTGACATCAGTTACAATACGCGTCTGATGTGAAATATGTCATATTGACATCAGTTACAATACGCGTCTGATGTGAAATATGCCATTTTGACATCAGTTTTATCAGATAAAAAACTGATGTTAAAAGCTTTGGACTTTCAACAACACCTGCGTTTACATCAGTTCAAAAACTGATGTTAAAAGTCATTTTCAACTGATGTTAAATGTGTTTTTTCTAGTAGTGTGTATTTCACTAGAACTATTATAGTGGGTTCATTCCTGGATTGGTATCCCCCAAACTAGGGCAAGTTGCGCCGAACTGGGTTAACAAACTCATTGTGTTCTTTACTTTACATTCACGCTTATTTTACTTTGCTACGCTAAGTTATTTTATTATTGTGTGACAAATGCTCGGACACTAGTGCTAACATTGTGCACAACATTTGTCTGTCTGGTTCCCAGAATTTCAATTGGCATCAGAGCAGGCACCCTTCCTGATTGGGTGAGCTCCAGGGAAGATATTTCTGGCTAAGATGGACAAAGAAGGAGGAATCACGAACATACTACCACTGTTGATTGGTGATGCTAACTATGATAACTGGAAGTCCAAAATGACTACGTTTTTGAAATCCATGGATCACAAAACATGGAGAGCTGTGGTTGTAGGATGGGAACCCCCTGTGGTTACTACTGGTAAGGAAGGAGAGACTGTCACTAAGCTGAAACCTGAGGACGAATGGAGCAAGGATGAAGAAGCATGGGCAAATGCAAATTCAAGGGCTCTAAATGCCTTAACCAATGGAGTTGATGCAAACATTTTTAAACTGATAAAAAAATGTACTATTGCTAAGGAAGCATGGAAGAAACTCCAAACTGTTCATGAGGGTAACTCAAAAGTTAGGAGCTCAAGGCTGCAACTTTTGACTAGCAAGTTTGAGAACTTGAAGATGAAGGAGGATGAAAGCATTCAAGAATTCCACATGAGAATACTCGAGTTTGATAATCAATTTGATGCCTTGGGAGAGAATATTTCTGAAGAAAATCTGGTAAAGAAAATGCTTAGGTCACTACCTAAGAATTTGACATGAAGGTTACTGCTATAGAAGAAGCCAAGGACATCTCAGAATTGAAAATGGGTGAACTAGTGGGGTCTTTACAAACATTTGAAATGGCTGGAAATGAAAGATCAGAGAAGAAGACAAAAAGTATTGCTTTTGCCTCTAAATCTGAGGACAGTGATATGGAGGCTGATGATAGTCTATCTGATACTATTGTGATGTTAGGTAAGAAATTTAATAAAGCCTTCAAAAGGTTTGACAGACAAGCCAAGACACATGCTCCAGACAACAGTCACAACATTAATAGGAATGCCAACAATCAGAGAAAACCAAAAACAGATGAGAGGCCAAGTCAAGGCAAAGGTGTTCAATGCCATGAGTGTGAAGGTTATGGTCACATCAGAACTGAGTGTGGCACCTATCTTAGAAAGCAAAAGAAAGGGATGAATGTTTCATGGTCAGATGAAGATGACTCTGAAGAAGAATCTGAATCTGCCAGTCATGTAACTGCTCTAACTGGAGTATGTGCATCTGATGCAGAATCACAAGATGGTGAAATGACTTATGATGAACTGGTTGATTGCTACAAGGGCTTATGGCTCAAAAGTGTGGAAGTGGGCAACACTATGTTAAAGCAGAGGAAGACCATTGCTTCACTACAGGCTGAGAAAATCAAACTTCAGGAAGAAAATTCAAGACTAGCTGATGAAGTGGAGCTATACAAATCCAAGATGGATAACATGAACAAACAAGTGAGGATGCTGAATACAGGAACTGAGAAGTTAGAAGAAATCCTAGAAATAGGACAGAGTTCAAAAGATTCCAAGGGTATTGGTTTCAACTATCATTCACTACGTCATCAGAAACCTGCATCTGTGATGAAGTTTGTTCCAGCTACTACTACCTATGATCCAACTATGTCAAGACAAATGCCCCAGCATCAGGTGAGACAACAGAAAAGCAGATACAAGACCAAGTCAAAGAAAAGATATTCTGGTTGGGTGTGTTATCATTGTGGAAAGAAGGGAAAATCAGGCCCTATTGCTATAAACTGTATGGATATCCTGACAAAGCTGCTCCACCAAAAACTGAATCAAATAAGAAGAAAGAATGGAAGCAGAAAAGCAATATTGTGGATCCTGACCAAGTTGGACCTGAAGGTGTGGAAACTGCTCAAATTGCTCACACATCTCTAAGAGCATCATCTAGGAGTGATTGGTACTTTGATAGTGGATGTTCAAGACATATGACAGGAAATAGAGACTACTTAACAGAGGTCTTGCCATATGCTACCAGCTTTGTGACCTTTGGAGATGGAGCCAAAGAAGAGATTAAAGGTATAGGAACTCTGATAACTGAAGGGTTGCCTAAACTTGACAAAGTGCTTCATGTGAAAGGACTGACTGCTAATCTAATTAGCATTAGTCAACTATGTGATAAAGGTATGAAGGTCAACTTTACAAAGGATGAATGCTTAATTACTAATAGTAAAGGTGATCTATTGATGAAGGGAGAAAGGTCAAGGGATAACTGTTATCTATGGGTCTCCCAAGACAAAGCTGAGTTATCTACGTGCCTAACAGCTAAAGAAGATGATGTGAAACTGTGGCACCAAAAGCTTGGACATCTAAACCTCAAGAGCATGAAGAAAGCTATTGCTGAAGGAGCTATTAGAGGTTTTCCAAGACTTCAGATTCAAGAAGGAAGCATATGTGGAGAATGTCAGATAGGTAAACAGACAAAGATGCCTCACTAGAAGCTGCAACATATGACCACATCCAGAGTACTTGAGTTATTGCATATGGATTTAATGGGGCCTATGCAAGTTGAAAGCTTAGGTGGAAAGAAGTATGCTTTTGTCAAGGTAGATGATTATTCTAGATATACTTGGATTGACTTCATCAAAGATAAATCTGACACTTTTGAGAAATTCAAGGATCTTTGCCTAAAACTATAAAGAGAGAAAGAATGTGGTATAACTAGGATCAGAAGTGATCATGGCAAGGAGTTTGAAAATAGTAAGTTCTCTGAATTTTGCACTGCAAAAGGAATATTTCATGAGTTTTCTGCACCAATTACACCTCAACATAATGGAATAGTAGAGAGGAAGAATAGGACATTACAATAATCAGCTAGGGTTATGATACATGCTAAGAAGTTACCCTTCTATTTCTGGGCTGAGGCTATGAATACAGCCTCCTATATTCATAACAGAGTTACACTGAAAAAGGGAACATCTACAACTCTGTATGAGCTATGGAAGGATAGAAAACCAACTGTGAAACACTTTCATGTCTTTGGAAGTAAATGTTATATATTAGCTGATAGAGAACCAAGGAGGAAGATGGATGCTAAAAGTGATGCTAACAGCAGAGCCTATAGAGTATTCAACTCTAGAACTAATACCATGATGGAATCCATAAATGTTGTGATAGATGATAAAGGTACAGATGCTGCACCAGATGATAGTACATTTGACCAAGCATGTGGTCTACAAGAGGAAACAGAAGATGAGATTGTCAATGAAGAAGACTCAGGAGTGATCAATTCTGAAGATTTAGCCAATAACAAAGGGCCATCTACCAGAGTTCAGAAGTATCATCCTATTGATCAAGTCATTGGTAATCCTAATCAAGGCATCACAACAAGAAGAAGAAATAATGAGATATCCAATTCCTGTTTCATCTCCAATTTTGAACCCAAGAATGTCAAGGAAGCTCTGACTGATGAGTTCTGGATAAATGCTATGCAAGAAGAACTAACTCAGTTCAAGAGAAGTGATGTATAGGATCTAGTTCCTAGGCCAGATAATGCAAACATCATAGGAACTAATTGGGTATACAAGAATAAGTCAGATGAGAATGGAACTATCACCAGAAACGAAGCTAGACTAGTGGCTCAGGGTTATGCTCAAATAGAAGGAGTTGATTTTGGTGAAACATTTGCTCCAGTAGCTAGATTAGAAGCTATTAGGCTACTGCTTGGGATTGCATGTATACTCAAATTTAAGCTGTATCAAATGGACGTCAAGAGTGCATTTCTGAATGGTTACTTGAATGAAGTGGTCTATGTTGAACAGCCCAAGGGATTTGTTGATCCAGCCTTTCCAGATCATGTTTACAAATTAAAGAAAGCTTTGTATGGTTTAAAGGAAGCTCCTAGAGCTTGGTATGAGAGGCTAACTGAGTTCTTGGTGAATAATGGTTACAGAAAGGGTGGTAATGACAAGACACTCTTTGTGAAAGATGTGAGTGGTAAGCTCATGATTGCTCAAATATATGTGGATGATATTGTCTTTGGAGGAATGTCTGACCAGATGGAAGAGCATTTTGTTCAGCAAATGCAATCTGAGTTTGAAATGAGCCTTGTAGGTGAGCTTAACTTCTTTTTAGGTTTTCAAGTAAAACAAATGGAAGACACTATTTTCATCTCTCAGAGTAAGTATGCCAAGAATATGGTCAAGAAATTTGGCATGGAGAATGCTGCCACTAAAAGAACTCCTGCTCCTACACATGTCAAGCTTTCAAAAGATGTCAAAGGTGAAGATGTAGATCAAAGTCTGTACATAAGTATGATAGGTAGTCTACTTTATCTAAATGGAAGTAGACCAGATATCACATTTGCTGTTGGAGTATGTGCTAGGTACCAAGCTGAACCAAAGGTGACTCATTTAACTCAAGTAAAGAGAATCTTGAAGTATGTAAATGGTACTAGTGATTATGGGTTACTATATTCTCACGGTGAAAGTAATAAGTTGGTAGGATACTATGATGCTGACTGGGCAGGAACTGCAGATGATAGAAAAAGCACTTCTGGTGGATGTTTCTTTCTAGGTGATAATCTTATATCTTGGTTTAGTAAGAAACAAAATTGTGTTTCCTTATCAACTTCTGAGGCTGAATACATAGCAGCAGGCAGTAGTTGTACACAATTGGTGTGGATGAAACAGATGTTGAGTGAGTACAATGTAAAGACAGATGCTATGACATTGTATTGTGACAACCTGAGTGCTATCAATATTTTCAAAAATCCTATACAACACAGTAGGACCAAGCACATTGATATCAGACATCATTTCATCAGAGATTTGGTTGAGGAAAAGGTCATTGCAATTGAGCATGTTTCAACTGAAGAACAATTAGCAGATATATTTACAAAAGCTCTTGATATGGCCCAATTTGAAAAATTAAGAAGGCGGTTAGGCATTTGCCTAATTGAGGAGTTGTAGCAGTTAATGTGTGTAAGGCGTGCAGCAGTTACTCTCTCTCCAATCAACCGCTACTTGCACGTCTATCAAGGAAGTAAATCAAAACTTCCCTTATACAAAACAATCACACGCAATCATCATTATTCCTTACAACACTTTTCTGAAACTCTCAACCGCTCTCTTGTCGCTCCCATTGCTGTTCAAAAATTCTCAAATCTCCAAATTCTCCAAAGCTTCACTACGATCATGTCTGCTTCAACCCAATCTCAAATCGCAAACGATCAAACTTCCCCTACTGTTCCAGAAACTACTTCAACGGTTCTGAATATACAACCGCTTGCAACAATGACTGATTCACCGGCAATCAAACAGCGTCCTAAAGCGCTGGTGTCAAGAAAGAGGAAAACCAGAAAAGGATCTACTTCTTCTGCTGCGAAGAAGACTGCAAAGCCAAAAAGTAAGAAAACCTCTTCTGTTCAACGTGTAGGTCTAAACATGCATGATCTTTACTGTAAGGAAAATCCTTTCCAATCGACTGTTGTAGAGCCAGATGTTGACACTTCTGTCAACGGATCTGATGAAAAACCCTCTGAGGGAGATGAACCGTTTGTTGAAACCCTAGGTTCTGCTAATCCTAAGGTAGACGAAAAGTTGGATGCTGACAACTTGAATGTGCATGATGTTGACCATGCTAATGTTAATAACAAGACTGTTACTGATGATGGTGATGTTGCTGAGAATGTTGTTGTGACAAAGGAAACTGTTAAACCCTCTGCTGATATGTCAGATGCTGTGCCAGATGCTCAAGCATCTTTGGCACAAGCTCATGTGGAGTCTTTGGATGTTCCAAATACTCCTGACACTATGGTGGCTAAAGAGAATGACTCTCCCAAGCCTCAGGATCAGAATGCTGACAATTATGAAGATGATGGTCAGGCTGAGAATGTGAACATTGACCAAACTGATGTGGTCAATGTGGATGATGTGGAGTCTGAAGGAAGACCTTTAGAAGAAACTCCTGTTATTGGTGTTGCTCGCAGGACAAGGAGCAAATCCACCATGGTTGCATCTACTGCTGGTAAAGATGCAAAGAAGGACAAAAAGAAAACTGTTGATACTGGGAAGAAGACCGTTGGTCCCCCCAAGTCTTGGAGTAAAGTCACTCCCAAGCCTGATCAGAAGAAGAAGAGCCTCAAAAGAAAGGATCACCCCTCAAGTGATTCTTACTTTGAGATTGCTGAGACAGATGCTGCCCCATTTGGTGGAGCATCTAGAAGATGTCAAGGGAATGAAAGTCCCTCTGGTTATTCCTCCAGCCCCTCTGGATAATGTCTCCTTTCATCTGGAAAGTGGAGCTACTCGCTGGAAGTTTGTTTATTATAGGAGGCTTGGCCTGGAAAGGAACTTGAAGGCAGATGCATTCAAATGCAAGGAACTTATGGATGTGCTGAATTTTGCTGGGTTAATGAAGACAGTGAAGAACCTGGGTCACTGCTATGACAAGCTGGTTAGGGAGTTCGTGGTCAACATTTCTGAAGATTATGATGATCCTAGGAATCCAGAGTACAGGCAGGTGTTTGTTCATGGTAGGTGTGTCAATTTTTCTCCTCAAATTATCAATGATTATCTGGGAAGGTCCACTGTAGACATTCCTGAGTTGGAAGTGACTGATGACACCATCTGCAAGGAAATAACAGGTAACAAGCTTAGACACTGGCCTAGGCATTTGTTTGCTGCAAAACTGTCCCCATTGTATACACTATTGAACAAAATTGCTGCTCATAACTGGTCCCCAACTACTCACTCCAATTCTGTTGCAACTGGTTTGGCTAAGCTCATCTATGCAGTAGGTGTTGGTGTAAGCCCTAGAGGCCAAGACTTTTAGTATTTGTATTGAATTAGTTATTAATGATATAAAGTTCTATTTATTAATAATATATATAAGGCATTTCTTTCATTGTATTTGTAAGAGTTCAAAGTAATGAAATCCCTAGAATAGATTGTCCGTTTAATATTAAGTATGACTTAATCATGAGACTAAATTAAACATAAGGACGCTATTCTTAAAGTATCCATAGTCAAGCTTTAAGGTGAAATAGGGATAACCTTAAAGCATAAAGACTATTATGAAGATAGACTGATGATCGCATCTCATGGATCATGGGATAAGGAGTTGTCAAGTCTTGACATAAGTATACAATATTAGGAGTAATATTTATACTGGATTGACCCGCCATAAGAGTGCTACATACTAAGTTATGCAAAGTGTCATAAGTCACTCTTATAATGATAAAGGTGTAAACCGCCCTTAGACCTGAAACCACCCTTGTACCCTAGATGTGGAGTTGAGTACTTTGTTGCTGATCTAACGCTGTCCGTAACAGGATAACCATAAAGGAAGTTAATGGGTACTTCACGAAACATGCTATGGGGCAGCGGTGTCCTAGATGAAATTTGCCAATCCTGCATAACAGGATAAATGTCATGGGCCCAATATTGTACTGGACAAAGATGACATCAAGTATGCTTTGTGTTCAATATAGACATAAGGGGCAAAGGGGTAATTATACACACATATCATAGTTAAGGTTATGTTTAGATCACATGTAATTTCTCATGACTTGGGTAGCAATGATGTGTTGCTAGATACCGCTCATTGTTTATTATATTAAAAGGAAATTTAATATAATTGCCAACGTCATGGAAACCTACAGGGTCACACACATAAGGACAGTCTAATATTGAGATATTTAAGGAACACCAAAAGGTACGGTAGGTATGCAAAGTGATAAGGGTATCACGGTAATTAAACGAACGAGACACACCGTAGCGTACGGTGGGCGCGCGCGCACATGAGCATGTACACTCATGTGGGGCGCGCGCGCCCTAGGATATCTCTTAGGAGATTTTTTGTTTGTTTGATTTATTTTTGTCCAAGATAAAAGATTTGTCTTGTTACACAAGACAAATATATCTATATATAGAGAACTCTTGGCAAAAGGAAAAACACACCAAAAAGCATAAGAAATATTTTAGAGTTGGAAACCCTAAAATAATTCCTCTCTCAATATTCTTGATAGCCTTCATACTCAAGGGCTAGCACTCTTTTGAAGGTGACTGTTCGTGTGGACTAGCTAGAGGCGTCGGTGATCTTCATCAACACTCGTGATCTTTTCTAGTTCGTGGCTTCGAAGGGTTCTGTTCTACAAAAGGTAACAAACCCTAAACACATACCATGCTCATTCGTAAGGATCAACAAAGGAAAATTTTGAAATTCCGCTGCTCTACTATGCTTATTTTCCTTCAGTGGTATCAGAGCCTGGTTACGAAACCATGGTTATGATGTTTGTTATATCTTGTTATAAATAATTTAATTTGATTAAAATACCTAACAAGATAAGAATGAAGAATTAGATTCTAATTGATCAAGAGATTTGTATGTGATACAAATTAAGAGTGTTGCAAATAAAAGTATATTGGATATACTAGGGTTTATGAATAAAGGTATATTTGATATACTAGGGTTCATGACAAACACAAGAGTTGTGTTATGCTGAAAAACGTTTTCAGAATTCGCCGAAATCGTGGTGTGATATACGAAATCGCGCTACGACGTGCGCGAGAACCTTACGCGGTCGCCCAGCCATGGGCTGGTGAGCTCAGGCGAGCAGAAGGCCAGAGGAGCTCGCTGGCTGGCGAAGGGTGGCGAAGGCTGGCGAGCTGGCAACCAGAGACGGTCGCTGGCTGGCGAGAGCTGGCGACCGCTGGCGACCTGGCAAACAGAGACGGTCGCCGGCTGGCGAGCTGTAGCGAGCTGTGCAACCAAAAACTTGACAAAAATCACGATTTATGAAATTGCGATTCGATTATGTCTGTTATGAACGATATAATCAAGATCTAAAGATTGATTTTAAGCAACGCAACTTTAACTAACGATAAAGTATGTTTATTGAAGATGATTAGTTATGGCTTCTTTTGAACTAAATCCTTTTAAGAAAAACTCTCTCATTGGCTTGAGAGAACCAATGCCATGACTAATAATCTTGTATATTATTGTTGCATATAAGAGCGTCTTATATGTTTAACAAGGAGGTGAGATCAAAACTAAATAAATTCCCTCAAGAGACACATAAGAGATTAATAAAGAAGATGTAGGTTCGCCCACCGCGAAGTGCATCATCTTTATTAAACTAAGTATGTGAATATTAAGTTTATGCTTTCCAAATTTTAGAACTCATCAAGACTAGTATCGAACAATGTAGGTTCGCCCACCGCGAAGTGCTTGTTTTACATTAGTAAGGTGCGATGGGATAATTGTAACATCCAACTTCTAAAATTAGGGTCAAACTTAACTAAACAAAATATAATAAGATTATATGAGTTTAGAAGCATTAGTTGGGAATAATTCATAAGATGAATTAGAATAAAGAGTTATTCACCCAACTAGTATATTCAAGAATTGTATGAGATACAATTGGAAAGAGTTCCGACCTAAATAACTAAGTCTTGTGTAATCCGCCCACCGCGGACTTAAGACAAAGTGATATATGGATCTTGACCCACTAAGAAAATTTTAAACGGGATTTTCCGAATCAAATGATGAGGGTCATTTGTTTTTGAATAAAATAGTGGGAACATATTTAGTTAAAGATGATAATACAATACTTATATTTTCACTTCTTTATGTAGATAACCATGTCATCAAATACATCAAACAACATTTTGCGATCAATCCTTGACAAAGAGAAATTGAATGGTTCAAATTTTCTTGATTGGCACCGTAATCTGAGGATTGTCCTCAAACATGATAATAAGCTGTATGCCATTGAGGAAGCTGTTCCTGAGGAGGAGCCTGCTCATAATGCTCCTAAGGCTGAAAGAGATGCTTATAAGAAGCGTGTTGATGATGCTAATGAGGCTGCTTGCCTCATGTTGGCAACCATGAATTCGGAGTTGCAAAAACAACATGAAAACATGAGTGCCGTTGAAATGATCACACACTTGAAAACTCTTTATGCGGAGCAAGCCCGCCATGAAAGGTTTGAAGTGTCGAAATCCCTTTTTCAATGCAAGTTGTCCGAGGGATCCCCGGTAGGTCCTCACGTACTCAAAATGATTGGGTATGCGGGAAACCTAGAGAGATTGGGATTCCCACTTGATAAGGAACTTGTAACTGATGTTATCTTGCAATCGTTGCCGGATAGCTTCAGTCAGTTTATCCTAAATTTCAATATGAATAATATGGATAAAACTCTTCCTGAATTGCTAAGCATGTTGAGAACTGCCGAGCAAAACATGAAGGGTAAAGGGAAGTCAATTCTGATAGTCAGTAATGAGAAAAAGCATCACAAGAAGCCTAAAAGGAAAGGAGGCAAGTGGAAAGGCAAAGAAGTTGACAATCCTAAACCAACTGCTCCTGCTTTGAAACCTCAAGGAGGCGTATCAAAGGAAGGCAATTGTTTCCATTGCGGTAAGACCGGACATTGGAAAAGAAACTGCCCAAAGTACCTGGAAGATAAAAAGAAAGGAGTAGCTGCTACTACTTCAGGTATTTTTGTTATAGAAATTAATTTATCTACTTCTATGTCATGGGTATTAGATACCGGATGTGGTTCTCATATTTGTACTAATGTGCAGGATCTCAAGGAGAGTAGAGAATTGGCAAAAGGTGAAGTTGACCTACGAGTTGGCAATGGAGCAAGAGTTGCTACTTTAGCTGTAGGTACTTATAGTTTAGCTTTACCTAGTGGTTTAATAATTCAATTAGAGAATTGCTATTATGTACCTGCCATTAGCAGGAATATTATTTCCGTTTCTTGTTTGGACAAGTTTGGTTTTTCATTTATAATAAAGAACAATTGTTGCTCTATCTATTTGAATGATATATTCTATGCTAGCGCTCAAATGTATAATGGCCTATATGTCCTTGATCTTGAAACGCGAATCTATAACATTAATACTAAAAGGATGAAACCTAATGAGTTGAATCCTACTTACCTTTGGCATTGTCGTTTAGGCCATATAAATGAGAGACGCATCTCCAAACTCCATAAAGATGGACTTTTGGATTCTTTTGATTTTGAATCATATGATACATGTAGATCTTGTTTAATTGGAAAGATGACAAAGACCCCATTCACAAGAAAAGGTAAAAGGGCAAATGATCTTTTGGCACTCATACATACCGATGTGTGTGGACCATTGAACATACCTGCTAGAGGTGGTTTTTCATACTTCATAACATTTACTGATGATTTTAGTAGATATGGGTATGTGTATCTAATGAAACATAAATCCGAATCATTTGAAAAGTTCAAAGAATTCAAGAATGAAGTACAAAACCAACTAGGCAAGAATATTAAAACTCTTCGATCAGATCGAGGTGGTGAATATTTAAGCCAAGAATTCAATGACCATCTAAAAGAATGTGGTATTGTATCACAACTAACTCCTCCCGGAACACCACAATGGAATGGTGTATCCGAGAGAAGAAATCGAACCTTGATAGACATGGTGCGATCAATGATGAGTCATGCGGATCTTCCAAACTCCTTTTGGGGACATGCCCTAATGACAGCAGCCTATACACTTAACCACGTTCCATCTAAAAAGGTTGATAAGACACCATATGAGATATGGAGTGGAAAGAAACCACAACTGTCTTACATAAAGGTTTGGGGTTGTGAAGTTTATGTTAAAAGACAAATTTCAACTAAACTCGAACCCAAATCTGACAAATGCCTATTTGTGGGATATCCTAAAGAAACAAGGGGATATTACTTCTATAATCCTTCCGAGGGCAAAGTGTTTGTCGCTCGAACTGGAGTCTTCTTGGAGAAAGAATTTATTTCCAAAGGAACTAGTGGGAGGAATGTAGAACTTGAAGAAATTCAAGAAGAAATTCAAGAACCACAAAACATTGAGCATTATATGGAGGAATATGAGCAGCAACCACAAAAGGTTGTGGAAGAACAACCTGCTCAAGTAGAACAAGTCCAACGTAGGTTAGTCAGGATACGTCACGAGCCGGAAAGATATGGGTATCTTATAACCGATCAAGGTGACGTATTGCTCATGGATCAAGATGAGCCTGTAACCTACCAAGAGGCCATAACTGGTCCTGAATCTGAGAAGTGGCTAGAAGCCATGAAATCTGAAATGGATTCCATGTACACAAATCAAGTTTGGAACTTGGTAGAGCCTCCCGTGGGAGTTCATCCTATAGGGTGCAAGTGGGTCTTCAAAAATAAGACTGACATGGATGGTTAAGTAAGTACCTATAAAGCAAGATTGGTTGCTAAAGGATATAAGCAAATTCATGGTATTGACTATGATGAAACCTTTTCACCAGTTGCAATGCTTAAATCTGTTCGGATTTTACTTGCTATCGCTGCAAATTATGATTATGAAATTTGGCAAATGGATGTCAAAACCACTTTTCTAAATGGAAACCTCCTTGAGGATGTGTACATGACACAACCTGAAGGATTTGGCATACCAAATGAAGATCATAAAATATGCAAATTACAGCGATCAATCTATGGATTGAAGCAAGCTTCCAGAAGTTGGAATCTTCGTTTTGATGAAACTGTAACAAGTTATGGGTTCGTTAAAAATGAAGATGAACCTTGTGTCTACAAGAAGGTTAGTGGGAGCATGATCGTTTTCTTAGTATTATATGTAGATGATATATTACTAATTGGAAATGATATCCCTACCTTACAACAAGTAAAGACTTGGTTAGGGAATTGCTTTTCTATGAAGGATCTTGGTGAAGCAGCCTATATATTAGGAATAAGGATCTATAGAGATAGATCACAGAAACTGCTTGGCCTAAGTCAGAGTACATATATAGATAAAGTGTTAAGACGCTTTAGTATGCACGACTCCAAGAAAGGATTCATACCTATGCATCATGGTTTAAGTCTTTCGAAGACACAGTGCCCTTCTTCTAAAGAAGAAATGGAGCGCATGAATAAAATTCCATATGCTTCAGCCATTGGTTCTATCATGTATGCCATGCTATGTACTCGACCGGATGTCTCGTATGCTTTAAGCACAACGAGTAGATACCAATCTGATCCCGGTGAAGCTCATTGGATAGCTGTCAAGAACATCCTTAAATACTTAAGAAGGACTAAGGACTCATTCTTGATATATGGCGGATTGGAAGAACTTACGGTAATAGGTTATACCGATGCTAGCTTCCAAACCGATAAAGATGACTTTAAATCGCAATCTGGTTATGTATTTTGCCTAAATGGCGGTGCTGTTAGCTGGAAAAGTTCAAAGCAAGAAACAGTAGCTGATTCTACAACTGAGGCTGAGTATCTTGCTGCATCAAATGCGGCAAAGGAAGCGGTTTGGATCAAAAAGTTCATAACTGAACTTGGCATAGTCCCTAGCATTGTGGATCCCATTGAACTATACTATGATAACAATGGAGCGATCGCACAAGCTAAGGAGCTTAGATCTCACTAACGGTCCAAACACATACTCAGACGTTTTCATCTCATTCGAGATATAATAAATAGAGGGGACGTGAAAATATGCAAAGTACCTACACTTGACAACATAGCTGATCCACTAACAAAGCCTCTTGCGCAGTTGAAGCATGATGGGCATACTAGATCTATGGGCATTAGAAGAATGCCTAATTGGCTCTAGTGCTAGTGGGAGATTGTTGGTGTAAGCCCTAGAGGCCAAGACTTTTAGTATTTGTATTGAATTAATTATTAATGATATCAAGTTCTATTTATTAATAATATATATATAAGGCATTTCTTTCATTGTATTTGTAAGAGTTCAAAGTAATCAAATCACTAGAATAGATAGTCCGTTTAATATTAAGTATGACTTAATCATGAGACTAAATTAAACATAAGGACGCTATTCTTAAAGTATCCATAGTCAAGCTTTAAGGTGAAATAGGGATAACCTTAAAGCATAAAGACTATTATGAAGATAGACTGATGATCGCATCTCATGGATCATGGGATAAGGAGTTGTCAAGTCTTGACATAAGTATACAATATTAGGAGTAATATTTATACTGGATTGACCCGCCATAAGAGTGCTACATACTAAGTTATGCAAAGTGTCATAAGTCACTCTTATAATGATAAAGGTGTAAACCGCCCTTAGACCTGAAACCACCCTTGTACCCTAGATGTGGAGTTGAGTACTTTGTTGCTGATCTAACGCTGTCCGTAACAGGATAACCATAAAGGCAGTTAATGGGTACTTCACGAAACATGCTATGGGGCAGCGGTGTCCTAGATGGAATTTGCCAATCCTGCATAACAGGATAAATGTCATGGGCCCAATATTGAACTGGACAAAGATGACATCAAGTATGCTTTGTGTTCAATATAGACATAAGGGGCAAAGGGGTAATTATACACACATATCATAGTGATCGACGATTTGTGTATCAATAGATTTGATTGACCGCAAGTGCACAGTCTCGTCGTGTAGTTTTAAAAGATATCGAATCCACAGGGACCAATAGTTGAACTACCGTAGTCCGTTGTCACGGTGTAAATCTAAGGCTATCAGATAGTGGTTTGTTTAAAATTTTAGAATTTAAAATTAAAGAAATTAATTAATTAATGAAAGCGGATATCGGTATGTAACTTAATTAACCATCGAGGATTTATTAAATCAATAGTGCGCGAAAAAGGGTTTATTTTTCAGAAGAACTTTCTCAATTTAAAGGTCTAAACCTCACACTCTCGTTTTGTTGATAAAAACCATACTTTCTAAGCCAGGAGTTTTACTGTCACTTTTCTACCACCTTGGCTTCGAAAGTATATTTTGAAAATCAATGAGTTCTAATTAATCCTAACGTGGCTCTCGCTCGTTCAAAGATTAATATCAAATTCATACTATCTAGTTAAAACCTCAAACTCTCGCTCTATTGATTTTAACCTTAGTTGCTTTCTTTTACTCTCGTTCAAAAGCTTTGAATTAAATTAGGAATTTGAATCAAAAAAATAGTTTAATAAATGCGCGCGCTAAATCATTATTAAATCCCCTTCGGAGAATTAGTTTACATACAGATATCTAGGAAATTTAGCTAGACATGATTAAGAAATTAAACAAAGAATAACAGAAAATTAAATTAAACATAAATAAATAATTAAATAAAAACATTAAATAAAAACCTGGAATAAAAGGCTGAATAAACTTGACATAAATAAGCGGTACAGAATTCTTGACAGGAAATTGAAAACGGATCTGAAATCGGATTCCCGGTGTGGAAATACCGACACAGTTTACAAAGCGGAAAATATAAACTGACTGAAAGAAAAGGAAATAAGGCGTAGAAAAATCTGAGAAATGAGCTAGTACGATCCACAAAAGGAGGGAGGATAAGCTTCATTTTTGATCTCATCCGATTGCCATCCGATTAGGAACAAAAAACGGATCAGACGTGCACTTCTTCCCCACGTCACGCAAATTCAGTTGCTACTGGGCTTTCTCACTGGGTGGCGCTCGCCACCCATTCTGTGGCGCTCGCCACTGGGCTTTCAATTGGTGGCGCTCGCCATCCCCACTGTGGCGCTTGCCACTGTGCAAAAATGGGCCAATGCCCATTTTTGCTATGCTCCTTCGTGGGTTGCGCGAATTTGGGCTTTGCACCCCCTTTTTGCTCCGTTTTTGACACTTTTTGCTCAATTCTCTTCTCCGGCCTATTTTATTTAACAAAAGTAAAAACAAATCAAATAACAACATAAAGCACATAAAAGAAATAAATACGTATGAAAATGCACCTAAAGTTCACTTAAATTAAGCTAAAAATACGATATGATTTTGTGTCATCAAATTCCCCCACACTTGAACCATTGCTTGTCCTCAAGCATAAAAGAGTAGTGAATCGCAAAGCATAAGTAAAAACACATGACACGATCATCTTACTCATAGGTGGTTGCCGGCTAAGTCATGAAAATCAGGTAACAGTGCAAATAACAAGAATACCGTAATGACACGAGAGATTCCCGTTATGTGAAAACAGACCTGAAGCATTTCCTCTTGACTCTACCTCTCTCCTAAGTTTTCTTCCCCCTTTTCATTCTAGCGCAATCACATTAAGCCCGTTATCTTGTACACGCCCATGGTAGGAAACCTGTTAGTGATTATGATCATCATATAGCGAGGGGTGCTGATAACATAAGTTTGGTAACCCCTATTTGCTTTACCCATTTCGCAGTTGCGGGGGATCGGATCGTAACCCGCCCTACCAAGTTCAAAATCAGACACCTCTGAACCAACTACTAATGAGTTTTTATACTATGGTATTTTTATTTTTATTTTCCTTCCTCATGTTTCAACATTTGCTAAATTTTCATCAATTATTTCAAGGAATCAACCAATAGTATTTATAACATTTATAATCAAGATCATTCACTTATATTCTTCGGTTTCCCACTTAGTTTGTGCCTTGAGATGGTGCCGACTGCTAGATAAACTACTAAGGGTTCATTAAAACTCAAGTTCAAAGCTTTGTCAAAATTAGTACTCAAATCAGTTTTACACACTTCAGGGAATCTAAGGTGTTAAAATGGTATTGATTTTATCTAACCGTTGCCTAAATTCCGCAACATAGCCTAGATAGTGCAAACAGCCTATATACTTTCAAACAACCAATATCAAGCATCAAAACCCAATACTTTTGCTTTTTGGTATGGCTCAAGAAATGGGAAAATCAGACAATAACAAGACCAATACGCAAAATCGACTCAATCTAAGTGAACTAACCTAAGGTTTTATTATGCATGCAAAACTAAATGACTGAAAAATAGAGGGAAAAGCGATAAAGCTTCCTCCCCCACACTTAAATCGAGCATTGTCCCCAATGCAACGAATAAAGGTGAGCTTGGAAGGGTACAACCTGAGTAGCGAAGCTTTCACAACTTGTAAAGTCGTCGAGCGTGCTAGCTCTTTATTACCTGCAAAATGAAATGAACTAAAAAAAGAAAAACATTAAATTCAAAATCAGCGGGTTGCCTCCCACCAAGCGCTTTGTTTAAAGTCGGTTAGCTCGACTTCAGAGATGGTGACTTAGTTCACGTGACAGCGGACAGGGCGGATAGGTTGAAATTTGTAAGTGTGGTGTCACTATCCTTAAGGTTGTAATGTTTCAACCGCTGCCCATTAACTTTGAATGTATCACCAGAGTCACTCTTTATCTCAATCGCCCCATGAGGATATGTCTTAGAAATTGTAAAGGGGCCTGACCACTTTGATCGCAGTTTTCCAGGAAAAAGTTTAAGTCTTGAATTAAAAAGTAGTACTAATTGTCCTACCTTAAACTCTCTCCTAGATAGACGCTTATCATGCCATTTCTTTGTTCTTTCTTTGTAGATTCTGGCATTCTCATAGGCGTCCAACCTAAGCTCTTCCAACTCGTGGATGTCCAAGGTCCTTTTCCTACCGGCGGTGGTGTAATCAAGATTGAGGGCTTTGATAGCCCAATAAGCTTTGTGTTCCAGTTCCACCGGCAGATGGCATGATTTGCCATAAACGAGCTTGAAGGGTGTGGTCCCGATTGGGGTTTTATAGGCTGTCCTATATGCCCACAGTGCCTCATTCAGCTTTAAGGACCAATCCTTCCTAGAAGTTGCAACTGACTTTTCGAGGATGTGCTTGATCTCCCTATTGGAAACTTCCACTTGTCCGCTTGTTTGCGGGTGGTAGGGAGTTGCTATACGGTGTCGGACCCCATATTTTGATAACAGTCTTTCGAAAATCCTAGAGATAAAATGGGAGCCACCATCGCTGATGACAAGTCTCGGCACACCGAACCTAGGGAAGATCTGGTTTTTGAACAGTCGAATTACTACTTTGGCGTCATTAGTTGGAGAGGCAACAGCCTCGATCCATTTGGACACGTAATCGACAGCCACAAGTATGTATTTGTTCCCAAAAGAAGTTGGGAATGGTCCCATGAAATCTATCCCCCAAACATCAAATACTTCCACTTCAAGGATGCCTTGTTGAGGCATCTCATCGCGCCTAGAGATGCCACCAGCGTGTTGGCACTGATCACAACTCCTTATGGCAGCGTGAACATCTTTCCAAAGAGTAGGCCAAAAGAGGCCTGCTTGTAAGATCTTAGCACAAGTTTTGGAAGTACTTGCATGTCCTCCATAGGGCGCAGAATGACAATGAGTGATAATGCTTTGCGCCTCATTTTCGGGGACACATCGACGGAAGATTCCATCGGCACCTCGCTTGAAAAGAAGAGGGTCATCCCAATAGTAATGTTTTAGGTCACTTAAGAACTTCTTCTTTTGCTGGTAAGTTAAGTCAGGAGGAAGGACTCTTGCTGCTAAGTAATTAACAATATCAGCATACCATGGCAAAGAGTCTCTTGAGAAGACAGAGTTGACGACTTCGATGTCGTCTTGAAACAAAGGGCACTCGGAGGCGACACTCTCCATAAGGGCTACGAGCCTCTCATATGGGAAGTCATCATTTATGGGTACCGTTTCGGGCACCATTCCCTCCATTCTTGACAAGTGGTCAGCGACTGTGTTGTCGATTCCTTTCTTGTCTTGGATCTCTAAATCGAATTCTTGAAGGAGCAAGATCCATCTTAGGAGCCTTGGTTTGGCGTCCTTTTTGTTCACTAGGTACCTAATTGCGGCATGATCTGTATAGACAATGATTTTGGCCCCTATTAGGTAGGAACGAAATTTGTCAACCGCGAACACAACAGCCAGGAGTTCTTTTTCGGTGGTGGCGTAGTTCATTTGCGCAGGGTCTAAGGTCCTACTAGCATAGTAGATGGCATGAAGTTTCTTATCCTTCCTTTGACCTAGAACTGCGCCTATAGCATAGTCACTAGCGTCACACATGATCTCAAATGGTAAATTCCAATCAGGTGGCTGCATGATGGGGGCAGAAATGAGAGCTGCCTTTAATTGCTTGAATGCCGTTAGGCACTCCTCATCAAAAATGAACTCGGCATCTTACATTAGCAGCCCGGTTAACGGCTTTGTGATTTTGGAGAAGTCTTTAATGAATCGCCGATAGAAGCCGGCGTGTCCTAAAAAGCTTCGGACTTCTCTCACAGATTTGGGAGGCGGTAGATTCTCTATAACTTGAATTTTTGCTCTATCTACCTCAATCCCTTTGTTGGACACTATATGTCCAAGAACAATTCCTTGACGAACCATGAAATGGCACTTTTCCCAATTGAGCACAAGATTGACTTTTTCACATCTTTCTAGTACCTTCTCAAGGTTTGTCAAACATCCTTCAAAACTTTGCCCGCATACGGAGAAATCATCCATGAAGACCTCTATAATGTCATTCATGTAATCGGCGAAGATTGCTTGCATACATCTTTGGAAAGTAGCGGGGGCATAACACAATCCAAATGGCATTCGCCTATATGCAAATGTACCAAAAGGACAAGTGAAGGTCGTTTTCTCTTGGTCATCGGGATGAATGGGAATCTGGAAGAATCCCGAATAACCATCTAGATAGCAGAAGTAGGAATGATTAGCCAGACGCTCAAGCATTTGATCAATGAAGGGCAAAGGGAAATGATCCTTGCGTGTGGCTTTGTTGAGTTTCCTATAGTCAATGCACATTCTACTACCCGTTACGACTCTTTGTGCTACAGACTCTCCTTTCTCATTGGTAACTACAGTCACTCCACCTTTCTTAGGCACGACATGAACGGGACTGACCCATTTACTGTCGGAGATCGGGTATATTATTCCTGCATCCAGAAGTTTTTCAACTTCCTTTTTAACTACTTCAGTGAGAATGGGGTTTATCCTTCTTTGCGGTTCTCGAGAGGTTTTGCAATCTTCCTCGAGGTAGATGCGGTGCATGCAAAGAGAAGGACTTATCCCTTTAAGATCAGATATGATATATCCTAAAGCAGCTGGGAATTTTCTTAGGACCTTTAGCAATTCTTTGGTTTCTGATTGTCCTAAATCGGCGCACACAATCACTGGGCGCTTAAGCTCTTGATCAAGGAATTCATACCTTAGACTCTCAGGTAGAGGTTTTTGTTCGAGAGAAGATTGATCAGGAGACGGAGTCGGGTTTGGTGTAATCTCAAAGCATTCGCCGAGCTTGTCATCCTGAACTTCGAGAGTAGGAGTTGGAGAAGATGTGAGAATTTCAGTGTAAATGGTTTGATCATTCTCCATTTCCTTTCTGCATTCGTCAATGACGTCAAGCAGATAGCAAGTATCATCTATAGCAGGCGCGCTTAGGAATTGAGTCAAAATGAATTCAACTTTTTCATCTCCCACTTCAAAGGTGACCTTTCCCTTTTTGACGTCAATTATCGCACCGGCTGTAGCGAGGAATGGCCTTCCTAAAATGATAGGTGTGTTAGAGTCTTCCTTAATATCCATGACTATGAAGTCGGTTGGAATAAAGAACTGACCTACACGCACTGGCACATTTTCTAAGACTCCTATAGGCATCTTGACCGAACGGTCGGCAAACTGAATGGACATTCTGGTGGGTCTTAGCTCGCCTAGCTTGAGTCTCTCACATATGGTCATGGGCATCAAACTAATGCTAGCACCTAAATCACATAGGCTTTGTCAATAACAAACTTCCCAATGACGCAGGGGATGGAGAAACTTCCTGGATCCTTGAGTTTAGGGGGCATATTGTTTTGAAGGATAGCACTACACTCGGCGGTGAGTGTAACAGTTTCGTTATCCTCAATCCTCTTTTTGTTGGTCAGGATCTCCTTGAGAAACTTAGCATATGCGGGCATTTGTGTGATAGGTTCAGTGAATGGGATGGTGATATTCAATTGCTTGAGAAGCTCCACAAATTTCTTGAATTGCCCCATGCTTTTGGTCTTTTCCAACCTTTGAGGATAAGGAATGGGTGGTTTGTAGGGTGGCGGAGGCACATAGGGTGTTTCCTTTTCTTTTGCCTCGACGCCATTTCCTTCTTTCCCTTTGGGTTCACTCTCTTTCTCAGCTGGTTCATCTGGCTTTTGCTGCATGGCAGGCCTCTCAATCCTAGGGTCAACTGGTTCATCATACTGTGTTCCACTTCGCAGTGTTACAGCGTTTACATGGGCTTTAGGATTGGGCTGAGGTTGGCCAGGAAATGTTCCTGCAGGAGCAGACATGGATGATTGCTGTTGAGCCACCTGTGCAACTTGAGTTTCTAGTATCTTATGATGGGTGGTCAAAACATCAACTTTACTGTTCAATTGCTCGAACATCTTGGCGAAATGCAGGTTTTGATTCTTCATCCCCTCGTTAGTTTGCATTTGGGACGCCATGAAGGTTTCAAACATGGCGTCAAGGCTAGACTTCCCAGAGTTTTCTTGATTTAGCACTGGAGCTTTCTGAAAACCTGGTGGACCAGAGGATTGGCCTTGTCTAGGTGGGTACAACGCATTGTTGTTCTTGTATGAGAGATAGGGGCTGTTTTTCCAAGCTGAGTTGTAGTTGTTGGAATATGGGCCTCCTTGGGCGTAGTTTACTTGATCGGAAGGAGTTCCGGCCAAGAGTTGGCATTCAGCTGCAGCATGCCCTCGGGCGCCACATATTTCACAACTAGAGACGGTTGCTGTTACGGTAGCAGCAGGAGCATTGAGTAAGCTGTCTAATTTCAAAGTGAGTGCATCAACCTTGGCACTGACGTGGTCAAGGCCGCTTATCTCATGCATTCCTCCTCTTGATAGAGGTTTTTCTGAGGAGGTTCTTTCGCCTCCCCACTGGTAGTGATTCTGAGCCATGCTCTCAATGAGCTGATAGGCATCAGTGTAGGGCTTGTCCATGAGGGCGCCACCCGCGGCAGCGTCTATGGTCATCCTTGTATTGTACAGGAGACCGTTATAGAAGGTGTGGATAATTAGCCACTCCTCCAAACCATGATGTGGACAGAGCCTCAACATGTCCTTAAATCTCTCCCATGCTTCATAAAGAGATTCGTTGTCTTTCTGCTTAAATCCATTGATTTGTGCTCTTAGCATAGCAGTCTTACTAGGTGGGAAATACCTAGCCAGAAAGACTTTCTTCAATCCTTCCCATGTAGTGACAGAGTTGGAAGGTAGGGACTGGAGCCAAGCACGGGCTCGATCTCTTAGAGAGAAAGGGAAGAGACGAAGCCTTATCGCTTCGGGACTTACGCCATTAGCTTTCACTGTATCGGCGTATTGTAAGAAGACAGAGAGGTGGAGATTAGGGTCTTCTGAAGGACCACCCGAGAACTGGCTTTGCTGAACTGCTGAGAGTAGGGAAGGTTTAAGCTCAAAATTGTTGGCCTCTATCGCAGGGGCAACAATGCTGTTATGCGGTTCAGCATCTGTAGGGGTAGCATAGTACTTCAGAGGGCGGTTTTGAGGACCTATTTCCATTTCTAATTCCTCTTCGGATTGTTCCGAGTCTTCGTCTGTTTCGGGAAAGATGATTTGACTTTGGGGTACTATGTATCTTTCCCGGAACTGTTCAATTCGGCGTCTTACACTTAGTAGACGCTCTGGGTTGTCGACTGGAGTTTCTAATTCTTTGCTATTAGAGCGGGTACTTGGCATACAATCGACAAGCCAAAAGGGTAAAATTTTTTTTTTTTTTTTTTTTTTGAATTTTTGACAGAAAAATAAAGGTTGCCTTAGTCTCTACGTTGTAACGATGGAGTTACAATATCGACTAATTGGTCCCCGGCAACGGCGCCAAAAACTTGATCGACGATTTGTGTATCAATAGAATTGATTGACCGCAAGTGTACAGTCTCGTCGTGTAGTTTTAAAAGATATCGAATCCACAGGGACCAATAGTTGAACTACCGTAGTCCGTTGTCACGGTGTAAATCTAAGGCTATCAGATAGTGGTTTGTTTAAAATTTTAGAATTTAAAATTAAAGAAATTTAATTAAAGAAATTAATTAATTAATGAAAGCGGATATCGGTATGTAACTTAATTAACCATCGGGGATTTATTAAATCAATAGCGCGCGAAAAAGGGTTTATTTTTCAGAAGAACTTTCTCAATTTAAAGGTCTAAACCTCACACTCTCGTTTTGTTGATAAAAAACATACTTTCTAAGCCAGGAGTTTTACTGTCACTTTTCTACCACCTTGGCTTCGAAAGTATATTTTGAAAATCAATGAGTTCTAATTAATCCTAACGTGGCTCTCGCTCGTTCAAAGATTAATATCAAATTCCTACTATCTAGTTAAAACCTCAAACTCTCGCTCTATTGATTTTAACCTTAGTTGCTTTCTTTTACTCTCGTTCAAAAGCTTTGAATTAAATTAGGAATTTGAATCAGAAAAATAGTTTAATAAATGCGCGCGCTAAATCATTATTAAATCCCCTTCGGAGAATTAGTTTACATACCGATATCTAGGAAATTTAGCTAGACATGATTAAGAAATTAAACAAAGAAGAACAGAAAATTAAATTAAACATAAATAAATAATTAAATAAAAACATTAAATAAAAACCTGGAATAAAAGGCTGAATAAACTTGACATAAATAAGCGGTACAGAATTCTTGACAGGAAATTGAAAACGGATCTGAAATCGGATTCCCGGTGTGGAAATACCGACACAGTTTACAAAGCGGGAAATATAAACTGACTGAAAGAAAAGGAAATAAGGCGTAGAAAAATCTGAGAAATGAGCTTGCTATTTATAGGAGGGGATTGGCTAGTACGATCCACAAAAGGAGGGAGGATAAGCTTCATTTTTGATCTCATCCGATTGCCATCCGATTAGGAACAGAAAACGGATCAGACGTGCACTTCTTCCCCACGTCACGCAAATTCAGTTGCTACTGGGCTTTCTCACTGGGTGGCGCTCGCCACCCATTCTGTGGCGCTCGCCACTGGGCTTTCAATTGGTGGCGCTCGCCACATAAAAGAAATAAATACGTATGAAAATGCACCTAAAGTTCACTTAAATTAAGCTAAAAATACGATATGATTTCGTGTCATCACATAGTTAAGGTTATGATTAGATCACATGTAATTTCTCATGACTTGGGTAGCAATGATGTGTTGCTAGATACCGCTCATTGTTTATTATATTAAAAGGAAATTTAATATAACTGCCAACGTCATGGAAACCTACAGGGTCACACACATAAGGACAGTCTAATATTGAGATATTTAAGGAACACCGTAAGGTACGGTAGGTATGCAAAGTGATAAGGGTATCACGGTAATTAAACGAACGAGACACACCGTAGCATACGGTGGGCGCGCGCGCACATGAGCATGTACACTCATGTGGGGCGCGTGGGGCGCGCGCACCCTAGGATATCTCTTAGGAGATTTTTTGTTTGTTTGATTTATTTTTGTCCAAGATAAAAGATTTGTCTTGTTACACAAGACAAATATATCTATATATAGAGAACTCTTGGCAAAAGGAAAAACACACCAAAAAGCATAAGAAATATTTTAGAGTTGGAAACCCTAAAATAATTCCTCTCTCAATATTCTTGATAGCCTTCATACTCAAGGGCTAGCACTCTTTTGAAGGTGACTGTTCGTGTGGACTAGCTAGAGGCGTCGGTGATCTTCATCAACGCTCGTGATCTTTTCTAGTTCGTGGCTTCGAAGGGTTCTGTTCTACAAAAGGTAACAAACCCTAAACACATACCATGCTCATTCGTAAGGATCAACAAAGGAAAATTTTGAAATTCCGCTGCTCTACTATGCTTATTTTCCTTCAGTAGGTACTAAATCTGCATTTGATTTTGGTTCTTATATTTTCTATCAATTTTTAGAGCAAGCTAAGTCCTTTGCTGTTAAGTTTCCAATTGCCTTCCCTACCTTGCTGTGTGATATCATTTTGCAACAACATCCTGATATCTTAGTTAGTGCTGAAGAGCCTGTCAGGAGGCCTAGTCCTCTTGCCCTGGATTGCAAATCTTTATCCCAGCCACAGGCTGATGAGTTGGCTGGCGCTTCTGTCCAGACAACTGGTATTATGGATAGGCAGGCTATGATTGCTGAACTTACTGAGGTCAGTTTGGATTTGGGTGCTAAGAAGCTGAAGGTTGATAGGGTTATAGCTGCTTTGAGAGCTGAGGCTGAAGCTGAGGGTGAGCTGAATGCCCAAGGGCAAGACAAGGAAGAAGAAGGAGGAAATGGTAATGCTTCTGCTGCTGGTGACACTGAGGAAATGTCTGCTGCCTCTAATGAGACTGCCTCTTTTTAATCCTTGTGTAATTTTTTTCTTTTATTCATTCACTCTGCACCTGTGTGTGCATTATGGTCTGTAATAACATTAATTGGGGCCTCTCTGTGCCTCTGTGACCTCTGTGACTGATGTGCTACTCTATGACTTTTCCTATGCATTATTGATGTTTGTCAGATTTTATGGCTAAAAATGGGGAGTAGTAGTATATGTTAGAAATTAATTTTTCTTATGCCTGAAGATGATCTGTTGCATGCTCTTGAAGTCGCTATGCTATGTATGAAGATGTATGTTAGAATTAATGTTCTTATGATCTGAAGATACTCTGACACATGCCCTAGAAGTTGCTATGTTATTTATATGCATGAAGATGTTTGGACAGATGCTCTGACATTTGTCTCATTGAAGTAAGTATGTGATTTTATTTCCATGCATGTATTGAGGGGGAGCGCTTATGTTATGTGGTGTGAATGCATGTGTTGAGGGAGAGCACGTATCTTTGATCTTTATCTGTTGTGGAAGAATTATCTTTTTAAGAGTATGTTTTTCATCTCTTTATGAACCCACTATATATATGTTCTTTTTATCTGCCTATCTGAGAGGCTAGATGTATTATGATGAATGCCTCTGATATTGTTACAAGCTATCTCTGTTCAAGGAATTCTCTTGGAGGTAGTTTTGTTATGTGCCATGATAGTTTTGTTGCTTATGCATGATCTGAGCTTGAAGAAGTTCTATGTATCCCTCCAAGAACTAACTATAGATTGTTTTCGCCATAAATTTGCCAAAGGAGGAGATTGTTGGGTTTTTGTATGTTGGCTATATTTTGCAAAAACAACTACTAGCCAAATGCTGATACAAATGCTGTAGCATGTGGAACAGCATTGTGTGACCTGATTGTTGCGCGCTGACACGCGCTATATTTATGTGCAAGATCTTCTGGAGATTCTATGAAGTTTTATATTTAACCTAGCGTGCTGATCAAGACGCGCTTGGCTGATGAATTGTAAAAGGCTGTCGCCTTGGTGTATTTCCATATTTATCTTTGATATATTTGGAAACAATATTATTGCACTTGAAGAATTGTTAGCTGGACCTGACAACGTCCAAGCTATGTTTTGATTACCTCGCTTCCTAGATGTTGATCATTCAAGAAATCGCACAATCTTGAAACCTTTGATGAGAAACCAAACCTTCAACGCAAATCAACCCAATCGTAATTCTGATTCACCGCGAATTACAACGAACATTATCGACCAATCGTACTACCAATCTTCAATTGATCCTATACTCAACTTCAATTGAATAGCAAATTGATGGAAATTGATGATCTTGTGTTGAATGAACCCTTCTCTAATGGTATTTCACATTTACAATGGTTTCTCACACTTACAACAAAAACTCATATTGCTATTTATAGAGAAAATAGAATTGAGCAAATTTAGGCAAAACAGAACAGACTTGTATCGATACATATGATGGTATGTATCGATACAAACACTTGACAGCGTACAAAATTTGAAATATTTCAGGTATGTATCGATACAAAAACGTGTATGTATCGATACTGTTGGGTTTTTGTATGTTGGCTACATTTTGCAAAAACAACTACTAGCAAAATGCTGAGACAAATGTTGTAGCATGTGGAACAGCATTGTGTGATCCGTTTGTTGCGCGCCAACTCGCGCTATATTTATGTGCAAGATCTTCTGAAGATTCTATGAAGTTTTATGTTTGACCTAGCGTTCTGATCAAGACGCACATGTTTAATGAGCTGTAAAAGGCTGTCTTGCCCTGGTGTATTTCCATAATTAATATTGGTATATTTTTTGAAATAATATTCTTGCTCATGAAGAATTGTTAGCTGGACCTGACAACGTCCAAGCTATGTTTTGAAGCCCAAACTCGTGCTTGCTCAGTACTATATATGTATGAAGACAAACCCTAGTGTTGTGTGTGGAAAACCGTGTGTGTACTAAAGCGTGTGTTAAGGTTTTAGGTTTTCTTGTTAGTTGTGAGTGTTGCTTGTATCTTCTGATTCAAGTCAAGTACTCTGTGTTTGAGTTGTAAGTGTGTACTACTCCTAAGCTGTGAAGTACGGAGTTAGTTGTGTCTTTAGAGTTTGACTATTGAAACAAAAACAAACGAAAAGAACAAGTGAAAATAGTGTTGTATGTACTGTTAGTTGGGAATTGAGACGGGGTCTCATATCTAAGAGTTCCTAGGTATAGCAGCATGGAATAGGGTCTAGGTGCATAACCAAGTAGTGAGGTTACGTTGGTGTATTTCACTAGAACTATTATAGTGGGTTCATTCCTGGATTGGTATCCCCCAGACTAGGACAGTTGCGCCGAATTGGGTTAACAAACTCATTGTGTTCTTTACTTTCTGTCACGCTTATTTTTACTTTGCTACGTGATGATACGAAATCATATTGTATTTTTAGCTTAATTTATGTGAATTTTAGTTGCATTTGCATATGTATTTATTTCATTTATGTCTTTTTATGTTAGTATTTGATTTGTTTTTAGTTTTGTCGAATAAAATAGGTCGGATAAGAGAATTGAGCAAAAAGTATCAAAAACGGAGCAAAAAGGGTGGTGCAAAGCCCAAATTCGCGCAACCCACAAATGAGCCTAGCAAAAATGGGCATTTGCCCAAAAATGCATAGTGGCGAGCGCCACAGAAGTGGTGGCGAGCGCCACCACTCACAAAGCCCAATAGAACCGTTTTTGCGAGACGTGGGGAAGAGGCATTAGTCTGATCTGTTTTCTGTTCCTATCGTACGGCAATTGGATGAGATCAAAAATAAGCTTATCCTCTCTGTTGGGTTTTTGTATGTTGGCTACATTTTGCAAAAACAACTACTAGCCAAATGCTGAGACAAATGCTGAAAGCAAGTGGCACAGCATTGTGTGACCTGATTGTTGTGCGCTGACACGCGCTATATTTATGTGCAAGATCTTCTGGAGATTCTATGAAGTTTTATATTTAACCTAGCGTGCTGATCAAGACGCGCTTGGCTGATGAAATGTAAAAGGTTGTCGCCTTGGTGTATTTCCATATTTATCTTGGATATATTTGGAAACAATATTATTGCACTTGAAGAATTGTTAGCTGGACCTGACAACGTCCAAGCTATGTTTTGAAGCCCAAACCCGTGCTTGCTGAGTACTATATATGTATGAAGACAAACCCTAAGTTTTGGGTGTTGAAAACCGTGTGTGTACTTGTAATACCGTAATTTTGAGCTTTTCAAAATAAATATTTTATTTAAAAATTATTTCTTATTTTCCTTAAGAAATACCCAAAAAATAGATTTTTGATAATTTTGTTTTACAATTTATTCTTTTTCCTTTATTTCTTTTAATTTGTCGCAATTTATCTTTTTATACGAAGAATAACAGAAATAGTTAGAAATAGTTTTTATCTCTTTATTTAAGTTTATATTTCATTTTTATATTTTTCTACATTTTTATTCATTTTTTTCTTATTGATTTTGACATTTTTTATCATTTTATAAAAATTCTTTGCTTTTGACTAATCACATTGCGACACCTCATCATGTCCACCTCATAATCATTTTATTACACAAATACCACTCACCTAATCTACCTCTATAAATACACATCTCACATCACTCAATCATTAACAATCATTCTCTACACAATTCCCAAAAAAATCAGAAAATCCTTCCTCCTTCCTCCACCAACACTTTTCCGGCGATCACCGCCGGAAAACCACCTCCGGTCGCCGAAAAACCACCACCCATTTTTCAAAACTCATCCAAATCAAAATCCGAAAACACGATTAGCTTCCTAATCATCTTCTCATCAATAATCCATCGTTAATTTCACTAAACACGCCGCCAAACACGCCGGAAACCGCCGGATCCGAGCCACCCCTCGCCGGAAAATTCAACTACTCTAAAACCACCCAAAATCAACAATCAAATACTCATTTCTTATAGTTTGGACCCTCCTGAACTCAAATCCAAGCTCTGATTGATTAAAAAATGAACGGAAAGCAGCGCATCGGAGCTCCAAAGTCACGGAAAAACCAAAAATTCCGAATCGGTCATTTCGCTCAGAATCGAAGGTAGATAACGAACAATTTGTGCTTCTGAAACATCTATAAACTTGTTTCAATCGTTGTTTTTACTCGTTTTCATGTGAAAATCATTTTTGAAATTTTAGATTCAAACTTGCGTGGTCTTTTTTATCCTGTACGAACACCGATTGTGAAAACTAATGATATATTCGTGATCTACGCGGAGAGTACTATCAAATCGACTATTCATTTTCCTGATTTGGTGACCGTTTGAATTCGTTGTTGTTGTTGTAAGCCGAGTCTTGTGACTCGTTAATGGTTTTTCAAACCCACCGAGTCACTAACTCGTATGGATGAGGAAGATGGTGGGTGAGAGTGACACGTGTCACTCTCTAGGTGGATCCGGCCAGGATCTACTTCCCACACGCGGACGGGTCGGATTGACCCGGTTTTGATCCAGACCCGGCCCGGTATGAGTAAAATGGATTGGGTCACCCATTTTGGGCCCAGTTTCTGTTTTTTTGTTCAGTTTTTTTTAATTTCTGTTTACACCATCTTTTTTCTGCTGCACCCCGCTTTTACGCTTGAATTATTTATCGCGCGATAAATTTATTTATCGTTCGATAATAAATTTAATGTTTATTATATTTATTTATTGTTCGATAAATTTATTTAATGCTCGTTAAATTTATTTATCGTTCGATAAATTTATTTATAATCTGATAAATTCTTTTCGCGTTCGATTAAGACTTATGCTATGATTTGATGATTGTTTCACGATCGTTTAATTGATAATTTGTGTATTTAATTGATTATATCATTGTATTCTCTTATCTATGCTTATTATTATATCTCTCATGCATCTCATATTCATATGCATCTGTCATTTCATCTGTAATTAAGGTGAAAAAGAGGGAGCGTGACGTATGTCCGCTTGGTTCGGATAGGACAGTCTGTGACGTATGTCCCAGATGGTGGACTATTCTCACTTTAATCAATTAACTTTAAATATTTGAATGAAAAGGAGGGAATGTGACGTATGTCCCGTTGGGCTCGAATTGAATAGTCTGTGACGTATGTCCGGATGGTGTTCAATTCTCATTCAACTAAACAATCTTAAAAAACCTAAAAAACATGGTGTTATCTCTGTTTATGCAAACCAAAATTCCTCAAATGGTTATCTCTGTTTATGCGGTTATCTCTGTTTATGCAAACCAAAATTCCTCAAATGGTTATCTCTGTTTATGCAAACCAAAATTCCTCAAATGGTTCCCGTTGAGTACAACGGATATGAGGGGGTGTTAACGTCTTCCCCTCATGTAACCAACTCCCGAACCCGATCTTTTCAAGGTTTTATCTTTATTTTCCTTTCCCCTCACGGGATAAATAAAACATGGTGGCGGCTTCATTGTTTACATTTGTGCATTGCATTTCATCATTGCAAATCTGTATATTTTTTGCGCCAGGTACTACAGTACTAAAGCGTGAGTATTAGGTTTTCTTGTTAGCTGTGAGTCTTTCTTGTATCTGTTGATTCATGTCAAGTACTCAGTGTTTTTGAGTTGTAATTGTGTACTACTCTTAAGCTGTGAAGTACGGAGTTAGTTGTGTCTTGAGAGTGTGACTCTTCAACTAAAAAGAACAATTGATAACAGTTCTGGTTGTACTGTTTGGTAGGAATTGAGACGGGGTCTCATATCTAGGAGTTCCTAGGTAGAGCAGCACGGGTTAGGGTCTAGGTGCATAACCAAGTAGTGAGGCTACGTTGGTGTATTTCACTAGAACTATTATAGTGGGTTCATTCCTGGATTGGTATCCCCCAGACTAGGGCAAGTTGCGCCGAACTGGGTTAACAAACTCATTGTGTTCTTTACTTTACAGTCACGCTTATTTTACTTTGCTACGCTAAGTTATTTTATTATTGTGTGACAAATGCTCGGACACTAGTGCTAACATTGTGCACAACATTTGTCTGTCTGGTTGCCAGAATTTCAAACATCATTGAGCTTTGCTATGATGGCTTCATAGTGCCCATGTTTAAGTGTGAGTGGGCTAATACAACAAACCCAAGAGGCATTAAGACTGATAAGTTGGGTTTTAGCTCTATAAACTTTGCAAGATTAATACATACTGGAGAAAATGAAGATGACGAGCCATTCATTAAAGCATCGGAAGCTCAAATGGTGTTTTATGTGGATGATGAGAAGGAACAAGGATGGAGTATACCTGTTCATTTGAAGCCAAGAGACTTGTATGACCTGGGTGGAGATGATGAAAATATGGCACCCATTGAGCCATACCCATCACAAAATTTGGATCAAATTTTCTCTAATGATACCACTCATATACAATTAGCAAGAATGACTATAGATGATGATCCTGAAACTTCAATTGTTAACGATAACAACACATGAAATTGGCACAATCTATGTAATTCTTACATTTTATGTCGATTCACCATTAATGCAATGAAAGAGCAACATATGAAATTGTTACTCTATTTTTCTTTATTTGCTAATTGTTTTTTTTTTGAACATCAAATTATTTCTCTTATTGTAATTGTAATCCTTTTATTTTACATTTTGTTCTTATTCTAATTCTTAATTTTTTTCTCAGTCTTGTGAAAATGATTACACCATCTTATACGGAAGTACGGCGCAAAATAATGGAAGAAAATGCTAAAAAAATGAAGGCTCTGAATCTTCCTGTGCTCTCTCAATCCCTTCGCAAACCCTCTTCTAGCTCATCAAAGTCCTCATCGGTAAGTAATAAGCTATCAATATTTTGCTGTTGGAGGTAATAAACGTTCTTGTTGAGATGAAGGTTTCAGTTTGCTGTTGGTTTTTGTTGCTGTCATTGTTTACTAGTTTGGTGTCTGGTTACTGGTTTGTATGGTTTAGGGGTATTAATTTTTACCTCAGCTTGTATTCATTTTTCTGTCGCTGCTGTAGCTTTGGTATTGCTCACTGTCTAGTTGTTATTCTAGTTTCTAGTATTCTAGTTCCTTGGCTAGTGCTCCAAGGTGTAGTTTTTCTATAAGCCATTCACTCCTCTGGTTGTTATGGTTAGTGGTGGTAAGTGCTTCTTTGTGCACTTTTTGCCTTGTTATTTCCTGAAGCTTGTTATGTACTGCTTGTGCGTTTCAACGCTTATCAATAATATTTTGAAGTCCAAAAAAAAAAAGCTATCAATATTTTTTTGTTTAGGTTTTGTTTGTTATTACAACTGAAAGCTTTATGATTGTCATGTTATTACAACTTTAAAAAGCTTTATGATTGTCATGTTATTTAGTCTGTGAAGGTTCAAAAGAGATTTATGAGACCTGGAGAGCTTCAGGTAGACAACAAGAAGCGCCTACGTTCTTCAGATGGTTTACCACAACCACTACCACAGGTGACAACACAACCAACACCACCTACACCACCTACACTAGTAACAACATCACCAGCACCACTTACAAAGAGCACAACACCACCAACAACTTCTCATCTTGATGTTCCATCTTTTGAATCTGAAGATCTTGACTTTGAAGATGGTGATAATGAAGATGTTCCTTTTCCTCATCATGATATTCTTTCTCTTGAGCCTGAAGATGATATTAATGAAGATGTTCCTTAGCCTCCGAAAAAACAAGATAAATATTGGAATGTAGATGTTATTGGTATGTAATCTACTGTCTGATTATCTTTAAATGATTTAAATGTTTTTTATTATTGATTTATGACACATTTCGTTTACTTTCTTATGTGTTAGATGCGGCTGGTCATATTTCAAGCACACGCTTGATGGTATCAGACGTGTTTGAAGGTCTTCCTAATGAAAAAAAGATAATCACTAGTTGGAATTCATATGGTCAACCAATAGGAGTAGCTGCCGGGTTGTTAGCAGGTTATTTGGATGAACTTGCAAGGAAGTTTAAGGAATTTCCCATAATATTTGAAAGTTGGAAAAATATTTCAAGTGAAAAGAAAACTCAAGTGTATGATACAAAAATAAAGGTATCATTACTAAAAAAATTAAATATTCATTATCTAATGTTTGTCTTGTTAACTAACTACTTTTTATTATTATTTTGCAAGACAAAATTTGTTGTTAATGATGGAGACAACAAAAAGTTTATTCTTAGTAGTGTTGCAACGAAATGGAAGGATGCAAAATGTCGATTGTTTAAGAAATACTAGAAATGGGATAGTACTTTGGAGGAAAATCTTCAAAATTACCCACTTGATATTGGGCAAGACAATTGGGCTGCTTTTGTCCAATATAGACGGAAGCCTAAAACAATTGTAATCATTCTTATACGTATATCTTTCGAATTTTTTAGTCACCTTTTGTATGTATACGAATTCTGATTTCTTTTGGTATCCAAATAGGATAAGTCACGCAAAAATGCAGCAAATCGGGGAAAACTGAGGATGAATCATTCTCTAGGAACTAAGTCTATTGCAAGGAAACAAGGTAAGGTTGACTGAATCTATTCTTGATTGTATGTTTCTTAATTGAAGAGGTACTTATTATAAGTATTTATTTGTAGGAAAAAAGAGATGGTCGAAAATACACTAGGGCAGAAATGTTTGCGGTTAGTCATAAAAAATCTGATGGGTCATTTGTCAATGAAGTGGCTAAGGAGAAAAATGTAAGGGCAATGTTGAACCATACCTTGATAAGACTTAGTTTAATTATAAATAGTGCAATGTAAGTGTCTATTGTTTTGAATAAATTCATTTACATATGTAGGACCAATTGCAAGCTGAAATTGCCAAGACTAATTCAGAGAATGAAGCATTTGTAAACACATTTGGAATAGATCATGGAGGATTTGTTCGTAGTATAGGAAAAGGGGTAACACCCTCTCAACTCACTACAAGTTCTCACTCTACAATATCGACATCTTCTGCTGAAGTTAATGAGAAAATGAAGCAAATGCAAGCTGAAATTGATTCGCTTCAGGAAAAGGCTTCACAATTTGACATGTTGAAGGAACAAGTTGCATTCTTATTGCAAAAGCAAAATTCTGGGGAAAATCAGGTAATTTTTTTGTGATTGTTGTTGAAAGAAAAATTGATTTGTGCTTCAATTGATATTTTTAGGATGGTGCAAGTGTTTAGATTGAATGGTTCGTAGTATATACTTAATGAGATACTAGCTAAGTTTCTCTTTTTCGGTTTACTTTTGAAACTTCTCAGCAAATGGTTGATGAGTGTTTAGATTGCTGCTTGATCTGATGTATATGTGGTTCAAAAATCATATGTGTTGAAATATGGAAAATTTTGAAGTTAGTGACCATAGCATGTACATGTTTCAGTATTGGATAGTTTGGCTTTAGACATTTTATATCATAAAACTCTTAACTAATGTTACAACCATAAAACATATTAAGACCTTCACCTTTTATGTGTGACTTTTCCTAGCAAAACAGAACAAAACAGAACTATGCTATGCAGTGTGTAATGTAATAGGTCAGAGGCTATAATCAGAAAAAAAACAAAATCTGCGTATATATGTTTTTGCTGGATGAAAATAGACCTTTCAAAACACAACTTTGAGCTTTAATGGTCTTTGATACTTCACAAATTTATGCATGTGTGTCTGCTGCACAATGTTTGTTTTTGAATAGACCTCTTTCTCAACTACTCTTGTGTTTCTGTCCATACTATCTATTTCTATTAATGTGTATAATGCACATTAGCCTCCTATTTTGTTAATGTCCTAATAGCAGAGAATGAATATAAATGAAATAAGTTACTTTTAATAGGAAGCACTAATGTGTTTTATTTTGATGTGTTTATTTCAAGTTGCAAGTGGTTTTCATTTGTACAATTCAAAAAATGTATCCTAATATGTATTTGTGTTTTTTCTCCAGGTACGGAACTAGAAGAGTGAAGAGATGTTAGATGTTCCGAGTCTAGCAAGTACCAAATCACTAGGAAATATTTAAGTGCTTTAACTTTGTCGACTTTGAATTTTGTCATAATTTTTTTTGTATGTTTAGCAACTCTACAAATGTTTTAGTTTTTGACTAAACATCATGTTTAGCCAAATACTATAAAATTACATTAGTTATGTTGACTATCGTTGTGAATTTTAATTTTCTTACTCTTATATCAATATTTTAAATACTTATTTTTTATTTAATGAGCCAACAAAATGAAAGATAAAAAACATCAAAATGTTTTAAATTAATGATTTTTAATATAAATTAGTAAAAAAATTTAAATGGTTGCGACGGTTTAATAACTGTCGCAACCTCAAATACCAAATTTGATTCCACGCGCAGAAAAAAGTAGATTGCAACGGTTTTCAATAGTCGCAACATGATTGCGACCGGTGGAACGACGGTTTTTCCCACCGTCGCAAAAGGCAGTTGCGACATAGATATCATCGACGGTTCCTAAACCGTCGCAGATGACTAATTGCGACAGTTTCAACCGTTGCAAACTGCAATTTTGACAGTCGCAATGTGACAATTTTGTTGTAGTGAGTTACCACCAAAGTTGAAAGATCCTGATATCTTTACAATACCCTGCACCATTGGAGATGTACATGTAGGTCAAGCTCTATGTGACCTAGGAGCAAGCATTAACCTAATGCCCTTATCTGTTTTCAACAAGTTGGGTATTGGTGCTGCTAGACCAACAACCATTACTCTTCAACTAGTTGACAGAAGCATATGCTATCCACAAGGGAAGACTGAAGATGTTCTGGTTAGGGTTGACAAGTTTGTCTTCCCTACTGATTTTATCATTATGTACTTCACTGTTGATGAAGATACTCCCATACTTTTGGGAAGACCATTCCTTGCTACTGGAAGAACATTGATTGATGTTGAGAAAGGAGATGTGACCATGAGAGTTAACAACCAAGAAGTCAAGTTCAACATTCTCAATGCTATGAAGTTTCCCACTGAGAAGTTGGAGGTTGTATCACAACTGCAAAGTTGGGATTCTCTGGTGCACAAGCAATTCATGAAAGATTCTGATCATTTGAAGAAGATTCCCTTTCCTCATGAAGACAAGGAATTGGTAGATGATGAAGTTACAAAGGAAAAGTCCATTGTCAAATGGGCTGGAAGATATGAAGTATTGGAAATACCACCTGATGCTAATAAGGATAACATTCCTTCAGTTTTGAAGCCACCTGCTTTAGAATTGAAACAATTACCTTCACATTTGAAGTATGCATTTCTGAAGACAAGTCAGCAGTTGCCTGTTATCATTTCTGCTGATTTGACTAACAAGCAGGAGGAGAGCCTGATATTGTTGCTGAGAAGATACAAGAGAGCCATAGCTTGGCAAATGACAGACATCAAAGGTATAAGTCCTACTGTTTGTATGCACAAAATTTTACTTGAAGAAAATGCTAAGAATAGTGTTGAATGTCAAAGAAGACTGAACCCCATTATGAAGGAGGTAGTGAAGAAGGAGATAATCAAATGGTTAGATGCTGGTATTGTTTATCCTATCTCTGATAGTGTGTGGGTTAGTCCTGTTCAATGTGTTCCTAAGAAGGGAAGCATGACAGTAGTTGCAAATGAGAAGAATGAGTTAATCCCCACCAGAGCTGTAACAGGATGGAGGATATGTATGGACTATAGAAAGCTTAACAAGGCCACAAGGAAAGATCATTTTCCTCTGCCATTCATTGATCAGATGTTTGATAGATTGGCAGGCAAGGAATTCTATTGCTTCCTTGATGGATATTCTGGTTATAATCAGATAGCTATAGCTCTTGAAGATCAAGAGAAGACTACTTTCACATGTCCCTATGGTACATTTGCCTTTAGGACGATGCCATTTGGATTATGTAATGCACCTGCTACTTTTCAGAGATGTATGATGGCATTATTCTCTGATTTGATTGAATCTGCTATGGAAGTATTCATGGATGATTTTTCTGTCTTTGGAGAGTCATTTCAAGGATGCTTGGACAACTTGGAATTGGTTTTGACAAGGTGTGAAGAGAGTAATCTGGTGCTGAACTGGGAGAAGTGTCACTTCATGGTAAAAGATTACAAAGCCTTTATGTCAACTGCTACAGCATGATGTGCCATTTCAATTTTCTGAGGAGTGTCACAAGGCCTTTGAAACATTGAAGACTGCTCTGATCACAACACCTGTGATTGTAGCTCCTGACTGGACAAAACCATTTGAATTAATGTGTGATGCTAGTGACTTTGCCATTGGAGTTGTGTTGGGTCAGAGGCATGACAGAGCTTTCCATTCTATCTACTACACCAGCAGAACATTGACAGAAACTCAGCTGAACTACACTACTACAAATAATGAGTTATTGACAGTTGTGTATGCCTTTGACAAATTCAGATCATATCTTGTTGGTACAAAGGTGGTGGTGTACACAGATCATTCAGCTATCAAGTATCTACTCACAAAGAAGGATGCTAAACCAAGACTTATCAGATGGGTATTGCTGCTGCAAGAATTTGATCTAGAGATTAGAGACAAGAAGGGTGTTGAAAATCAGGTTGCTGATCATTTGTCTAGACTACCTGAAGAAGTGCAAAGCTCTGACAGGTATGTAATTAAAGAAAAATTTCCTGATGAACAACTCCTAATGATAACTACTGATAAGACACCTTGGTATGCTGACATTGTAAATTATCTGGTTGGAAAGCACTTATCCCCTGATTTTAATTTTCAACAAAAGAAAAGATTTTGTCTCAAATGAAACATTATTTTTGGGATGAACCCTTTTTATACAAAAAATGTGCTGATCAGATAATGAGAACATGTGTGGCAGAGGAGAGGCAAGACAGATCTTATCACATTGCCATGCTTCACCTTATGGTGGACATTATGCAAGTGAAAGGACTGCTTCCAAGGTGCTTCAATGTGGCTATTATTGGCCATCTTTGTTCAAAGATTCATATAATTTTGTGAAGCACTGTGATAGATGCTAAAGAAGTGGAAATGTGTCCAAAAGACAAGAGATGCCTCTTACAAACATTTTGGAAATTGAATTATTTGATGTTTGGGGTATTGATTTCATGGGACCATTTCCTCAGTCTTTTGGTAATCTATATATATTAGTTGTTGTGGACTATGTGTCCAAGTGGGTGGAGGCAATTGCAAGCCCCACCAATGATGCAAGAGTGGTGACTAAATTTTTAAAGAAAAATATCTTCACTAGATTTGACACTCCTAGAGCAATCATCTGTGATGAAGGCTCACATTTTTGTAACAAAATTTTTGAGGAGTTGCTGGCCAAATATGGTGTGAGACACAGAATTGCCACTGCTTATCATCCACAGACAAGTGGGCAGGCAGAGTTGTCTAATAGAGAAATTAAAAGAATTTTAGAAAAGATGATTAATCCATCAAGAAAAGATTGGTCAAAACTGTTAGATGATGCTCTGTGGGCCTACAGAACTGCTTTTAAAACACCTTTGGGAATGTCCCCATTTAGATTAGTTTTTGGAAAGGCTTGCCACTTACCAATTGAGCTTCAATGCAAAGCCTTTTGGGCTACTGAGAAACTTAATTTTGATTTTAAAGCTTCTGGCAAGGCAAGACTTTTGCAACTGTCTGAATTGGAGGAACATAGGTTGTTTTCTTATGAAAATGCTGAAATGTACAAGGAAAGAACTAAAGCCTGGCATGACAAAAAGATTCAAAAGAGAGAGTTGGTAGAGGGTCAGTATGTGTTGCTCTACAACTCTAGGCTTAAGTTGTTTCCTGGTAAACTAAAATCAAGATGGTCAGGACCATTCAAACTTTTGAAAATTTATCCTTATGGTGCTGTTGACCTTCTTGATGAAACAAGTGCTAAAGAATTTAAAGTAAATGGTCAGAGAGTTAAAAGCTATTGGGGTGATGACTCAAGGAAGAGAGTCACCACCACCCTTGATGATTCTTAATCATGATTTTACAAGTCACGCTGAGGACTTTCTGAAACCAAGCGCTTGCTGGGAGGCAACCCAGCATTCTAATAAATTTTGTTGTTTTTAGTTGAGTTAATTTCAGGTAATGTGTGAAAATAGATTGCTGTTAGGAGGCAAGGCACTAGTTATCTCTAGTTGCCTTTGTCTAGTTGGCTGAGTGATGACAGATACGGTGACTGGCACCATTCTTAAGCTCTATGCCAACCAGATGAACTAAAGAAGAACAATTGAAGTTTAGAGAACTTAACTAAGTCCAAAGGAAGAGCCATGCCAGAGGTTATCAACAGGAAGCTGAAATGATGAGTCAATAGTTATCAGACGTTACCACGTGGCATTTAGTAGACAAAGTGATATCACGCGCTGAACTAGCCGTTGCGTTGATTTAGCGTGTAAACCGATTTTCCAACAGTTAAACCCACATCATCCGCCATCATTCATCATTATCCCAACGTCCATAAAATTTTTCCATATCTTTTCCATCAATATCCGTACCAAAAATATAACCACCCATTACCTTCTATATAAACCAACCCTTATCACTCATAAAACCCCTTTACAAACAAATTTTCTAAACCTACTACTCTCTCTACTTTCTGCAAACAAATTCTACAAACCCTTACCTTTCAAAACACCCCACCATTTCATCAATCCTTATCACGCAATCATGTCAACTGGAAAAAGGCAAGTGATGACTGCTGCCATGTCTGAAGACGAAGAAGATTATGATGTTTTTGTGAATAGCGACGCTGCTGAACGCTATGAAGTTTTCAACTCCAAGCAAATCCATACTGAACGTGGATTCATATTCAACGTTGATTTTGAGCGTTTGGAGATACGTGAAGACCTTGAGATGATCATGCATTCTCTCAAGTGGCAGAAGTTTGCTGCACACCCCTCAAGTTACAACACTCAACTGGTGAAGGAGTTCTACTCCAATCTTACCAACATTCACCAGAATAGAAGAGAAGTTATGGTGAGAGGAAAAGCAATCCTCTATTCAGAGGCAAACATAAACTGGTTCTATGGCATTGACGTATCAGAGGATGCTTATTCTTCTTTCCTTGACTCCATTGATGAAGAACGACTGGAGGAGATCATGTTGAGTCTCACTATTCCCGGAACTGAATGGAATCTAGGAGTAGGTGAGAATGAGAAGACTGTTCAGAGGATGAACCTGAAGCCTGTACAAAAGGTTTGGTACCAATTTTTAAAGCACAGCATCATCCCAACAACTCACAATGACACTGTGAGTAAATCAAGACTAATCCTGTTGCACTGCATCATTGAGAAGCAGCCTATCAACGTTGGGAGGATCATATCTGATGAGATCCAGAAGTGTTCAACTATGGAAGGTATGCTATACTTCCCTTGTCTCATTACTGCTCTGTGCAAGAAGAAAGTAGTTCCCCATAGGATGGGAGATGAAGTGAAAAAGCATGTAGTTGGATTTGACGCCAAGGCTATTAAAACGCTGATCAAGGGAAACACTGGAAGAAAGGCAAGTCAGGAGTTGCCTGCTGCTAAGCCTAGCACACCTGGTGCTAGTGCTTCTGGAGAAAAAGACCTGCTATCCAAATTGAGAAGGGATATGCAGAGGTTTTGGTTGTGGAGCGCTGATACCCATGCTTGGTACATCAGCAACTTGTCCCTCCATTTTCCAAACTTTGACTATATGAGAGCACCTGCATTCCCAGTGGAGATCTTGGGTGAGTTCAATCCGAACTTGCCTAAAGAAAAGGAAACCACTAACGTGCCTGAGAGCTCCAGCAAGCAGCACAAGAAGAAAAAGAAGAAATTGAGGAAGGCAATTATTGAAGAGGTTATTGTGGAAGAAGAAGAGAAGGAAGAAGAGAAGGAAGAAGAGAAGAAGAAAGAAAAGAAGAAAAAGAAGAAGAGTCACAAGATGAAGAAGCTACCAACTAGGGTGGTAGTGGAAGATAAGGAAGCCCATGCTGAACCAATGGAGAAAACTCCTGCCTCACCACAAATTGGTGAGAACCAGGATGTAGCTTTGGAAGATGAGGAAGATGAGTACTATGAGAAGGCTGAAAGTGACTACATTGAGGGGGATGCAAATTCTGACGCCCACGAGAAAGAAATCAACTGGTCTGAAGAAAAGAAGAGTGAAGAGGAAGAGATTGGGTCAGACAGACAAGACCTAAACCCAGAGAAAAGTACTAGCACGCCTTTGAAGGGTGCAGATGCTGCAAAGCATACCCCTGAGCAGGAGGGTACTCTGGGAGTGGAGGAAGTGCATGAGCCTGATAATGCACCTCCACAAGGACATTTGGCTATGAAGGATAAGGCTGCATCTGAGGAGCTGGATCAGATCTTGACCACTCCTACTGCTGATGACACGAAATCATATCGTATTTTTAGCTTAATTTAGGTGAATTTTAGTTGCATTTGCATATGTATTTATTTCGTTTATGTCTTTTTATATTAGAATTTGATTTGTTTTCAGTTTTGTCGAATAAAATAGGTCGGAAAAGAGAATTGAGCAAAAAGTGTCAAAAACAGAGTAAAAAGGGGGTGCAAAGCCCAAATTCGCGTAGCCCACAAAGGAGCATAGCAAAAATGGGCATTGGCCCAAATTTGCACAGTGGCGAGCGCCACAGTGGTGGTGGCGAGCGCCACCAATTGGAGGCCCAGTGGCGAGCGCCACATGGGTGGCGAGCGCCACGCAGTGAGAAAGGCCAGTAGCAACTGTTTTGCGCAACGTGGGGAGCATGTAGGCGTTCCATCAACCGCTTTTCCTAATCGTGTGGCTATTGGATAAAATCATAAGAGAGCTTATCATCTCCTATTTTTGTGGATCGTAACCAGAAAAATCCCTCTATAAATAGAGGACGAGATTCTCTTCTTTCCCACACCTTACTTTCCTTTAATTCTGTCAGTTTATATTTCCAGTTACAGTAACTATAACGGTATTTCCACACCGGGAATCCGTTTTCAGTTCTGTTTTCAGTTTCCTGTCAAGAATTCTGTACCGATTATTTATATCAAGTTTATTCAGCATTTACTTCCAGGTTTTTATTTAATGTTTTTATTTAATTATGTTTAATTTAATTTTCTGTTTTTGCTTATTTAATTTCTTTAATATGTCTAGCTAAATTTCTTAGATATCGGTATGTAAACTAATTCTCCGAAGGGGATTTAATAATGATTTAGTGCGCGCAATTATTAAACTATTTTTCTGATTCAAAATCCTAATTTAATACAAAGCTTTTGAACGAGAGTAAAATAAAGCAACTAAGGTTAAAGTCAATAGAGCGAGAGTTTGAAGCTTAAACTAGATAGTAGGAATTTGATATTAATCTTTGAACGAGCGAGAGCGACGTTAGGATTAATTAGAACTAATTGATTTTCAAAATATACTTTCGAAGCTAAGGTGGTAGAAAAGTGACAGTAAAACTCCTACCTTAAAAAGTATGGGTTTTATCAACAAAACGAGAGTGTGAGGTTTAGACCTTTAAATTGAGAAAGTTCTTCTGAAAAATAAAGCCTTTTTCGCGCGCTATTGATTTATTAAATTCCCGATGGTTAATTAAGTTACATACCGATATCCGTCTTTTATTAATTAATTAAATTCTTAATTTAATTTCTTTTAATTCTAAACTCTAAACAAACCCCTAAAAATCACTAGCCTTAGATTTACACCGTGACAACGGATTACGGTAGTTCAACTATTGGTCCCTGTGGATTCGATATCTTTTAAAACTACACGACGAAACTGTGCACTTGCGGTCAATCAAATCTATTGATACACAAATCGTCGATCAACTGCTAAAAGAAAAAGAACAACAAGAAAGAAAGATGCACCACAGGCAACTGCTGATAAGCCTGAGGAAGCTGTTCCTGAGCCAAATCAACCATCAAAAGAGGAGACTGATGAAGAAGAAAGAGCAAGAGAGGAAGAGAAGAGAACAAAGAAGGAAGCTGACTCTGCTCTGAGGAGAAGCAAGAGGTTCAAGGCCTGATGGTATGTCTTGACACACTTTGCCTTTAGGATCGAGTCTAGCTTAGGTTTTTATTTTCTGTTCTATTTTTGAAAACTTTTTGATGAGTCAGTCGTTGCCTTTCCCATGTGTCAACAGTGAGGTCACTGTTTAGTTTAAGTTTGGGGGAGAGGTAACATCAAATAAAAACTTTTGAAAATGTGTTGAAATAGATTGCTTTTAATGTGTTCTGATAAGGATTTTATTGACATGCCATAACTGACACTACAACAATATTGCATTGTAGCTTCAAACAAACTAGCGTCGATCACGATATAGATGCTATTAGCCTCGGCTTGGCGTCAGATAGACGGACGCAACAACATTTATGCATTAAATCTTTATTTTTATTGAATTATTATATATAGAGTCCGTATGTTGGGACTCAACAATTGACGCTATGCAAAAAAATAAAACAAGCACAACTTAGCGTTTATCTTGTTATACTCAAATATATTTTATTTTTTAATAATTTATTAGCCTCGGCTAAAGCAGACGCTAGATATTTTTTAATCATTTTATAATTAATTTAAAATAGAAAATAGAACTTTTGAGAATAAAAAATAAAAAATTATTGAGCGCCAATTATTTTCACAACATTCATTTTCCCACTCTTTTTTTCATTTCTTTTTCTTTTTTTCACAGTGACTTTACTTTTTCATTTCTTTTTCTTTTTATTGAACCCTAAATGAAAAACTTTGTAAGATATCTTCCCAGAGAAATGTTCACATCTTCAGCGCCGTGGTTTGCCATTCGCTGATTCGCGGATTCCTCCGTTGTCTAATTCCTCCGCCGTTCACCGTTCGAAACTGTTCGCCGTTGTTCACTGGGCATCACAATTCCTCCGCTGTTCGTAGTTGTTCGCTGATTCCTCCGTTGTTCAATCCCTCCGCCGTACTCTTCAAATCCAAGGTAATCCCTTTGTCGTATTCACCATTTGATACTGTTTGCCGATTGTACTGAATGAGGATTTGCTACTGTTTGCTAAAATTGATGCTTGAGTTTATGTTTATGTTTGCTGAAAGTTGATGCTCGAGTTTATGTTTATGTTTGAGTTTATTTTCTGATTTTGTTGTTATAATTGGAGAAAAATATTCATTTCAATTGAGTTTATCTTTGTTAAAACTTTTTGCTATTTCTAAGTTTTTGCATCAATTTAAATATTTTTCTGATCCAAGAGTGAATTGAGAACACATAGAGATGAATGATTCTTAAGTTAAGAACAATGTTTCAGTAGAATATTAAAACTAAATTCCATTTTAGCACTTCTATATAGGGAGAAAGGCAACTTAAATATATTGATTAATTTAGTTCAAATCTCAAATCAAGGAAAGATTTATATTTTGGAGTTTGATGTTATAAACTCATTTTCGTCTCTTGTACTTATGTACTTCAAATATAGCCTTTTACTTCAAATTTATGCAACAGGATTATAAATAAGTATGTAAGCATCAAAGAGTTTTAAATATACCACTGTTGAAACACTATCTTAAAGTTCTCTTTGTAGCTTAATAAGACAAATAGTAAAATTGAAGCACTAAATCATGTTTTTTCTACCTTTTCATCAATTAGTGCCATAGGTCTGCACTGTGTATCATCATAATTTTCACAACTTTTTGAGACCCTCATTAGCTGCTAGTGAAACAGAACATATACTAATCAGACTAGGCAAACATACAAGTTCAAGACAATGCAACTTGGGGAACATAATCGTATTGATTTCTTTATCAGCCTTAAGAAGTTGATGAATGTTTCTAATGAGGGAATGACATAGTTTATGATTGCTTTAGTTTGGAAAAACATGGAATTGGAAACTAGATGAGATTAGAATTGATTTTATAATAAAAACAGAGCATTTTTATGATGCTTAACTTGTGAACTCATTTACTTGTTAGTATGCTTGTTTTCAACTAATTAGGTTCGTCATTTATGTTTCATAGTTCATAACCAGAAACTTAAATGCTTAGTTTATACTTGATTATGGGTCATTTGCATGTGAAGTAGTTATTCAAAATCCTATTGCGAATGCCGATCTTGTGAATTTGTTTCCTTCTAATTTTTAGTTGCTTATGTTTTCCTCCAATTTTGCTTTTATTTTCTGTTTATTAGTATGTTTATACCAAATATTAATTAGTATTTAGTAAGCATATTGTAATTATAAAGTGTTCATTACACTAGTTATGCCAAATAATTTGCTACATAGTTTTTTAGTTTCGAGTTCTGTGCGAAGGTACATGTACTCAACTAAGTCTGTCCAACATCCATAGTATTTGATAATTTAATGTTTTTCATGTAGAAAATGGATCGAAGTTGGATGTATGATAGAGTGAATCCTAATAGGTTTGGTTTGAAAGATAGCTTTCTTAGTGGAGTTGTAGAGTTTGTCAATAAGGCTATGGAACAACCACAATTTTTAAATGAGGGAGGGATAAGGTGTCCTTGTGTAAAATGCAATTGCATTGACTTAAATACACCTAGTGAGGTTAGGTATCACTTGTACCAATTTGGGTTTGTGCCAAACTATTATATATGGACTGAACATGGAGAGGAACATCAAAATATAGACCTTGGTGGTCAATCTAGTAGTGGAAGGAATATGGGTGATGAAGATCAATTTGATGCAATGAATGAGATGATTTATGATGCTATTAGGCCATTTGCAAATGTCGCCAATGTCAATGACAATGTGGGAAGTGAGACACTTAGTGAGGGTGAGGTACCCAATGAAAAAGCTCAACAATTTTATAATAAACTGATCTCTGCAAACCAACCCATATATGAGGGAGCTGTAGAATCTAAATTATCTATTTCCGTTAAACTTTTGGCTGCTATGTCTAACTGGCACGTTCCTCAAAAGTGCATAGATCATTTTTCTCAAATTCTTGTCGACGTTTGTCCGACAAAACAATGCTTACCTCAAAACCATTATCAAGTAACAAAGTTGGTATCTACGTTAGGGTTAGAGGTTGAAAAAATTGATTGTTGTGTGAATGGATGCTTATTGTATTATAAAGAAGACATCACTTTAACCGAGTGTAGAGTTTGTAAAGCTCCTAGGTATGTTCCTCGAAGGAGTGGAATGGGGAAATACAAAAATGTGCCGGTGAAGAGAATGTTCTATTTTCCAATCATTCCTAGGTTACAAAGATTGTATGCATCAAAGGATTCTGCATCTCAAATGAGATGGCATCATGAAAACCCAAGTAATCCAAATGTTCTGCGTCATCCATCTGATGGACTAGCGTGGAAACACTTTGATCAAGTTCATCCAGATTTTGCTATTGAACCAAGAAATGTTAGATTAGGTTTATGTTCTGATGGATTTACACCTTACACCCAAGTCTCTGGTGCTCCATATTCTTGTTGGCCGATAATAGTTACACCCTACAATCTTCCTCTTGAAATGTGCATGACAAAACCATATATGTTTTTGACTTGTCTAGTACCTGGACCATCTAACCCGAAAGTTAAGATACATGTCTACTTGCAACCGTTGATTGATGATTTGTTGCGCTTGTGGAGAGATGGCATTCTAACATATGACATATCTTTGAAAGAGAACTTTATAATGAGAGCGTATTTAATGTGGACAATCAATGATTTTCCAGCCTATGGTATGTTATCTGGATGGGGAACACAAGGTAGATTAGCATGTCCTTATTGCATGAAGCACACAAAAGCTTTCAGATTAGAATTTGGTGGAAAAAATTCATGGTTTGATTGTCATTGTCGATTTTTACCGAAAATCATTCGTTTAGAAAAAGTAAAAGGAGCTTTAGAAAAAACAAAGATGAGAAAGACAATCCACCTAAGATGTTGACTGGAAATGAGGTTTGGAATGCTGTTCGTGATTTTCCAAAAGTGACGGACATTGGTTGGGGGACCAAATTTCCAGGGTATGGAAAACTTCATAATTGGACCAAAAGAAGTATATTTTGGGATTTGCCATATTGGAAAGACAACTTGTTAAGGCACAACCTTGATGTGATGCACATAGAGAAGAATTTCTTTGATAATCTATTTAACACTGTCATGAATGTCAAGGACTTCTTTGATATATAGTTGCATAAGTACTCTAGTATATAGTTGCATAAGTCTGGTATATAGTTGCATAGGGATGTCATGCTTATTGAGATGAATTTGGTGATATTTGGTTTCTCCTAGTTGTGGGTTAGTATTGATGTTTGTATCATATCCATTTACAGAAAAAATATCAAGAACGTTTGACTCAAATGAAACAAACTGATGATGGTGGTGACACTGAAGAGGTTGATGGATCTGAAAGAATTCAACTTTGGAAAGAAGTTGCTGGGGGTAAGTCTCGAGGAAGGTGTTACGGAACTGGACACCTACCTGTAAACCTTAGACATGGGGTATCACACTTAACTCATGAGGCAGATGCATCTTACAATAGGGAACTTGAGAACCAGATAATTGCGGCTGCTAGAGCTGAAGTTGCTGCAGCGCGTGCTGATGCTGCTGCGGCGAATGAGAGAGCTGCTAAAGCTGAAGAGCGTACACAAAACCTTGAAATCAAGTTTGAAGAATTTCAAAGACGTATGATGGCTTTGGAGTCAGGTTCTTGTAGTGGTCCTTCTCATCATACATCTCATCCTCATTATGATGATGAAATGGATGATCAATCTTTGGATGAAGATGAAGATGATGATTGAAGAATTGATGTGGATTTTGAGATATTTTGATGGATTGATGTAGATGAATGATATTTTAGAGATTTGTAGGTTATTTTGGTGGGTTATTTTGATTGGTTATGATATTTTGATGGATTGATGCAGATGAATGATATTATAGAGATTTGTAGGTTATTTTGGTGGGTTATTTTGATGGGTTATTTTGTTTTAGTTATATAATATTATGATGATGAAATACAATTTCAGTTGACATCTAATAGATTATGGTTGACATTTTGGTTATATTTTGTTTTTGGTTTATATTTTGGATGCCATTTAGTGAATATTAACAGTTAATTAGGATGACTTTTTTAATTAGTTTATTAAGCTGTATTAAAAAAAACAAAGTATCGGCTTTATTAGACGCTACTTTATTCACAAATTAATATATAGCATCTGTCTTAACAAACGTTACCATTAGCGTCTGCCTACAATTGACGTTACATACCACCCAACCATATTCTTAGCGTCACACAAGAAGCGAAGCTACTAGCGTCTGCCTAATATGTATGTTACTAGCATCGGCTTAGCCTCTATTCCAACAGACGCCAATAGTGTCAACATGGACGCAATACTTAGCATCAAGCTTAGAAGCGTCCTTCACGACACAGACTCTAAACTGATGCTAAACTCAGCTTAGCATCCGTTTTTTGATACACAGCGTCCGTTTCTGTCCGACGCCCCAGACCAACTTTGTTGTAGTGTGAGGTTAGAGTGTAAGATGCATGACCATAGGTTTGTTTGGAAATTTTTGGAAATTCTTGTGTTTGATGCTTGATTTGATGATCTCTGCACCTTAATGCACACTGTTGAATACTGTCAAACTTAAGAGTGGCTGGATAACTCTTTTAAATACACATTCTCTACTCTAAGTTTTCTAAAAATGAATATAATGGCGAATATGGCTAGAACTAAGTTTGGGGGAAAGGACTAGAATATTGAATTGGTGATCATTGCTACTATAATTCCTAATAGGAGGCTGTTGGTTAGCTAAAAAAAAAAACTGAAATTAATGAATAAGTCTCTAAGAGACAAGCTAGTAGGGCGCTTTACTCTTATTAGCAGGTTAGACCTATTACAAGTAGGATCTAGTCAGTGAAAAGATGGAGTATTCCCAAAGCTAAGCTAGTAGGGTGCTTTACTCTTATTAGCAGGTTAGACCTATTACAAGTAGGATCTAGTCAGTGAAAGGATGGAGTATTCCTAAATGATGATAATGAAAAAGCTACCAATCAGTTCTCCTTGGCTATAATCAAAATGCTTTGGTCACTCTTTAAAAGAAATAGTCCCCCCTTTGCTGAAACTCTAAGCAAATTCAAAATTATAGGAAAAAGTGGATAACTTAGCCTTTAGAATGAGTAGTTTAAGAGTGGGATATAGTCATTAATCTGGTTGACAGTGCTAAAAAGTTCACACACACACGCATGGTCATCATTGAAGGTTGATTTTATGAGAATTGTGCCAATTTTTGAAAACAGTCTTAGGGTCTGAGTCTTATTGCTTAAATGTGTTGTTTACATGTCAATATTATGAGTAACTGAACACAGTCTTTGCTTTCTACGCATTACCTGAGGACAAGCAATGATTCAAGTTTGGGGGTGTGATGACACATTATTTGTGTGTTATTTAGGCCTTTATTCATGAGTTATTTCCTGCCAATATGGTGATCAAACCATGTTTTAATGCAATTTCATTAGTTTATTTAGTTTTGAGTCTAGAACTATGTATTAGGAATAATTATGTAATTTTAATGAAAAAGAGTTAGTTTAGAGGCAACTTATGTCAAGGCATGTTATTTGGTTCTGGATCGTCATCAAAAGGCATCTACTGATAATGACTGTCAAGACATTGAGTTCCGGACAAGTCAACAAGTCAAGCGCTGCTAGAAGACAAAACTGGGAATGTGCTAGAACATTGTGAAAGGCATCTTTGAAGGATAAGGATGACTGGCTGGCTTGCCAGCTGTCAGCATCACAAATGATTGTACTATGATTTAGTGGTCCTTGCAAATGGAATATCCTTTATTCCTTGGGCCTAGTAGTCACAATTAAGGTTGCACCCGATCCAAGAAGGATTGTCTTATAAATACACGTTCCTAAACCTAAAAATGTATGCTTGAAACTTAGAGAATAGATCTGAGAAGAAGAAGAGTCGCTGCGCTGTTTGAAGAGCTTTTCCGTCGGAGGAGGCGACCGGTGATAACGAGAGGCACGATAGTGTCTGTAGGAGTATCTATTGCATTGTAATGGGTATCACTACTTTACTTGTTATTATTGTTGTTGTTTCTATGCTCATTATGAGCTAAACTCTTTGTAGTTGAGATTATGTGAAGTTTAATATAATGAATGAAGTATTTATGTGAATGAATGATTGTTCTTGTGTCATCTTTAACTTTATGTTTTTAAGAAAATACATTTATTTCTTTGACTGATCAACTTAGATTTAAATACAAGTTGCATGTGTAAAGACATCTAGCATGTTAATGGAAATAATAAAGTTAATAAGGTTAAGTGGGAGCAGACATGTAATCCCTACCTTTTCTTATGGATAAGTTAAGGGCCTTAGTGGGATCAAGCACGAGCTTTTCTGAACTCTAATTGGATTAATAGTAACCTCGACAGAGCCAGTTCATTATACCCCATTTTAATATCTAACGTTGTAGACATACACCACAAGGCAAGCTTGCTCACAGATGGCACGACAGTAGTTATCATTCACTATGCTTCGTTCATGTGTTAAATGGATCTTAATCTCAGCTACCCTTTTATTATCATTTTCAACCATCACTTTATATAACTGCTATTTTATTTATTGTGTTAAAAACCAAATATGTTTTGTTACCATTACAATAGACTAAACACTTTATTTGAACTTGGAATGTATAACCCTTATTCTATTCCCTGTGGGTTCGACACTCGTTTCACTTATTACTTGCTATGATTGACTGCGTATACTTGCGTATCACATTCACTAATCATCACATACTTGGAAGTTCAAAGGTTGTTAAGAAAAATCTTCTGTTAAAAGGAAAGACGAGGAAAGAATTGGAACTTTCAGAGTTTACCCAAACTGAGATAAGATCCAATGTTGCTGGAATGGACATCAAAATCACTGCTGATCATATTGCAAAGGTATTGAATCTACCTAATCATGGAATATATCTTGGTGCTTACAAGAACAAGCCACAAGATTCAACTGTTCAAGCGGTTTTATTTGATAATGTTACCACCTCTGGGCAAAAAGACTTGAAAACTTATTTCAAGGTTGGTTACAAGATTTTCTTTGAATCTATTGCTACCAAGGTTGGTGGTACTGACTGTATTTCTTCTGAGCAGAAGTACTTCATGTACTATCTTCACAAATTTGTCAAAATGAATCTGCCTAGATACATTTTTGATCATCTCTGTGAAGTTATCAACAATAGCATTAAAAAGGGTCACACAAACTGTCATCATTATAGATTTCTGTCTCACATATTCTATCTGAGCAATTTTCATGAGATTCTTGAAAAGAACTACCCAGGATTTGTTAAGGCTACCTATCTGGAAACAAGGATTGTGGATGGAAAGTCTTTGAAGAAGATGTTCATAGTCAAAGGAAAGACTGTTGTTCCCAACAACCCTTGGTTGATGAACAAAGAAGAACAAGTGGTTGATTCTTCTTTCCCTAGTGTTGATGTGGAAGAAGGAAAGAAGATTGCTGATGGATGTTTTAATCATTGGAAGGATGTATATGTTGTTGAGACACCTGGAAATGAAGTAGATATAACCAAACTGGGAGTTGATAATAAACAAGATATTGTTACCAAGACTGTTGTTAAGAGAGACAGAGTCAAATTGAAGACACAAACACACCCCATTGGTGGTGTTAAGATCTTGACAGAAGAAGATATTGAAAATCAGAGAAGAGAAGAAAGGTCTAAGAAGCTTGAGGAAAATAACAAAAACAAGAGGAAGCTTGTTGTTGAAGATTCTGATGAAGAAGCTGAGGATGATGAATCTCTCTTGGTGAAGAAGAGAAGAATTGTCAGAGATAGAACTGCTCACAGACGTCATATGAATCAAGGTACGTTTTCTAATGTTCTTACTAATGAGCCTGTTGAATCTCAATCTAGGAATGATGAACCTACCTCTGAACCTGATATTGTTATTCCTTCTCCAACCAAACCTTCATCTGAGCCTATATCAGAACCTTTTGTTTTAGATGTGTTGTTTGAACACTTGTCACCTCAAACCATTCATGCTGAGACAAATACATTACCTGAAACACCTTTTAAGCCCTTTGTTGCACAAACTTCTCCTACTGGTGAACTCTTGAGTGATGAAAGTTTTGATTCTGATTCTGATGATACTCACTCAATCCCCACTCCAATTCATGTCTGCACACCTCCACCTGTCACTATGCCATCCATACCAATCATAGATATTGTTAAATCCTTTAACTGAATCATCATCTCAACCTGAATTTGTTGTCAGCACACCTCCATCACCTCAATCCCCTAAATCACCTCCATCTAAGCCTGAGCAAAATATCTGCCAAACCTTCTTTGAGCCTGAAATCACATATCAATCTATCCTAGAAAGCATTCAATCTCAACATTCTAGCCAAACAGTTTCTAGTATTGAGATTTTGGCAAGACTTGTTAATAATGATGTTAGAAGATTGCATAGCTTGAAAACTGATCATGGCATTATGCCAAGTCAGATTATTGAGAAGTTTGATGAGATAGATAATGCTCAAAGGTTGATCATTGCTGCTCTTAAGAAGAAGTATGTTGATGAGTTAGTTTATGAACATCTACAATTCACTGATTCATTTGAAAATGCATTTGGAAGTGCTCTTCAAAAGGAACGTCTGATGTTAACTAACCTATCACATGATGAGATGGAAGCTCTGAAAGCTGAAGAAAGGGAACAAAGGATTCTGGAATAGAAGTTGATGATGGATGAGGATGTCAATGTTCTAACTCCTGGTGATGCTGATACAAAGATGATTGAAAGCTCTTATGCTGCTGCAAATAGGATTCTGAAGGTTGAACAAGTTCAAAGGGAACAAGGAGATAAGCTCTTAGTTTTGGAAGCTGGATTAGAAGAGGTCAAGACTAATCAGAAGGAACTAAAGGAAACTATCAACAAGAATGCTGAGAAGTCTGACAAAACTCTGAGAAGCTGATGATGATGCTTGAATCAAGACTACCTTCTAACCCTTCTTCATCTGAACCCTAGGATTCTATGTTTGAGCACAAACTTATTTTGATTCTTAATTGTTTGTAATATTTGAACATGTTTTATTTTCTGTTAATTGCATGAACATCTTATTTGCTTTTAATTGTTTACATGTTTATTTATGTTTCTGTTCAAATATGCTTTTGAAAAATATGTTTTTAAAATATATGTCTAAACACAAAGATTTTATAGAAACAAATTTAAAACATAAACTCAGAACTTTATTGATTTATTGAATATCAGTACATAAGATCCTACATCTACTTTATTGATTTAATGAATATCAGTACATAAGATCCTACATCTACATTATTGATTTATTGATTTATTTTCTGTTAATTGCATGAACATCTTATTTAATGTCTTTACTTCTTTTTATACAAACCGTTTTTGTTTGATGACAAAAGGGGGAGTAAGAGTCATTAATTAATGATCCATAAGCGCTAAAAACCGAAACCAATTAAAAAGAATTAGTTACTTTTTGTTTATTTTATTATTGTTATGTTTATTCTAGAGAATATAATTTTATGTTGAACTAAGTTCTTCATATGGTGATGGATGAAAAGAGTGCAATTTTTTCATTGATTATAAGACTCAAGGGGAAAGCTTACAAAACTAGCCTCTAAGAGTCAAAATATGAAAAATTTGAGTCAAAATAAAATTAAGTTCTTAAACTATTATAATTATTCACTTTTAAACTTAGGGGGAGCTTACAAAGCTTATGAACCTTTGTTGAACATGACCATTTAAAATATTAACCATTGTTAATTAATACTAAGTTTGTCATCAATCAAAAAGGGGGAGATTGTTGGAACAAAGGATGTTCAGATATAAACCTTTGAAGTTTTGATGATAACAAAGTATTAATCAACAATAGTGTATTTTAATATTTATTTTAAGTGTGTAGATTAAACTATATAGAATGAATAATTTTATATTAAAAGAAGCTCTTTAGCAACGATATCAGAAGCAAGGATATCAGAAGCAATGAGTGAAAGCTACTACAAGTCAGAAGCAAGTCATCTCAGAAGCTACACTAATCAGAAGCAAGTCATCTCAGAAGATATGTTGAATCAGAAGCAATGTATGAAGAAGACTAACAGTTACAGAAGCTGAAGACTCAGAAGCATATGTCTGATACATAGGCTCTCAATATCAAGCCAAAAATGTCAATGTTAACTGATAGTGATTCAATGATTGGAAATCATTTGAATTAAAAGTTGTGATTGATTGATACATCATAGTACTACATCCTTATCATCAATGATAGTGACGTTAGTACTATTTTACTCCATCATGGCGAATATTCTCAAGCAAAAGGAATGAATGGATAAGCATTACCAGAAATGGCAAATATCCCATATTACCTTTGTCCTTTCACAGTTGGCTTGAAAATGACCTCTGCAACGGTCATTATCTTCAAACGTCTCTATTTTCTTTCTATCTATAAATAGAGAACTGCAAATTGAAGATTAAGGTTACACACGCATACAACTTTACTCCGTTACATAGACTGCAAGCACTGCTTCTGAATATAATTATGTTGTGCTTCTGACACTCTGTTTTTTTAATTCATTAGGAATTCTGTGTTAGAGTCTTAGAGTCTTGAGTTGTACTCTTGAGAAAACTTTTGATTTCACAATCAAGTGTTTATCACTTTCTATTATCTCATTTGTGTTAGGAAGTCTCTTGCTAGTGAGCTTGAGCAAATAGGAAGTCTCTTACTTGTGTGTTTGAGCATTGTAATAATCTAGGTGATTATAGTGAAATCCCTTGGAAGTGCAAGGGGATTGGACTACTCTCGGTTTGTGAGAGGAACCAGTATAAAATTGCTTGTCTCGTCTCTCTCTCTCTCTATCCTTACTCTTGTGTGTGTGTGTGTCTTATTTGTGTTTGTTTATCCGCTGGTGCATCTGATAAGTTCTCAGAACTTAGAAGAAACTTTTAAAATTACCAAAACCCAATTCAACCCCCCCCCCCCCCCCTTCTTGTGTTTTTCACACCTTCAAAGTAGTCTAACAATTATGTTGGTAGAGTTTTATATATTTACTATTACATTTATTTTAGCTATTTCTTTTAAAAAAAATTCCTTACATATAAATCTATATTATTTTTATATTCTATCTTTAGAATCTTCTATATTTTAATTTATGGTAGAAAAATTATCTATTTATTTATTTATTAGTTTTTTAATTAGTAAATCTATAGTTTTAACCATTTAAAATTTGTATGTTCGATGTATTCAACCGATTTGGATGAATGAATGTTGACCTATTAAATTTAGTCAAAAAATACCTAAAAATTAAATACTCGATTTTGACCTATTAAATTTGTGCCTTTTCTATTTGCTAGTCTTCGTTGACTTTTTGACTTAAAAATTAATTTATAAGATTAATTTTACTTTTTAAAATAAGATTTAACCTAGTTTAAAAATTAATTTGAAATATATAATTTTTTGGGTACAATTTCTTGTTTGACTTCTCTTTTCTTTTGATTAATTAGTTATATGTACAAACTTTTCTGCTATAAATTCTCCCACTCTAACTAGACTACTTTCTTTAGGTAATATGTTAACCTCTTTCACATCGATGATTGTTTCCTATCTATTAAATTCTCATATTTTTTGATGAATTGAGTACATTTAATTTTTCATGTTTCAGAGTACTCGTTTGAAACTGGGAAGTAACAAAGGTGTCATCTTTATATAGAAATACAAGAAGACCATTTAAACAAAACGATAAAAGGTACGTGATATTTTGAAAGTTCTAACGAAGTTCGTCAATGTTGGTTGTGTTTAATTTCTTTATATGTTTGAGAAAATAAATTTACATGTTGAAAATTTGTAATTTTTGTAGATGTTAATGCTTTTGAAACTAGACACCTTGACATTGCTTTTGGCCCCAAATTTGAATTATCTTAAAGATTTTTTTTTTGTCAAAAGACAAATAAACAATTAATAATAGTTTTATTATGACCAACACTATTACTAGGTATATTATATTTTGTAAATATTAATGTTTTCATTTATTAGTGTTCCTTGATTATTTAATAATTTTTATACTAAATTAATTGTAGTACCCCAATTTTGGACCTACAAATCCAATTCGCTTTTTCATGCATAAAAAAATAATAAACAAAAAATAGATGTTTTATTTTATATGTTTTTATTCATACTTTTTCATGCATTTTTATTACTTATTTTCTCATATTTTTATTATATTTTCATGGTCACGTTTTACAAAAAATATATAATTTTAATTTCCTTTTATAAAAATAAAATCATTTTCATGCATATTTTTTATTTCATTTTTTTATTTTGTTTTTACGAATATTTTAATTTTTAATCTTTTTTATTCCTTTTTATTAGTTTAATTTTAATTTTTTTCATTTAATTAGCGTAAAAGGTCAAAACGTCAAAAAAATAGTTTTATCTTTTTTAGTTCAATTTCGCATTTTTTATTATCATATATTTCAAAAAGTATCAAAAAATTGCATTTTATTCTATTTTATTTTATTTTCACAATTTCATCTAAAAGTTTACCCAAAATGGCAAAAAAGAATATACCTTATCTCTTCTTTTCTTTTTTTCATTTAAAATTTAAATGAAAAATAGCTTTTTACAACTCATACAAAATATTCTACATAGACCAATCATGGGTTGCCACCTCACCTCATCCTTATCACAATTTTTTTTTATTTTAAAAAATAATTCAAAAATCTCATCATTTTTCATCTTTTACAGATTTAACCCAACATTTTCTATGATAAACCAACTTTACCCTTTACCCTAACTTTAGCTTATAAATAGGATAATGTATTGATGAGAGAGAACAAGACACAAACAAAACCTCAACTTCAAAATATCATCAATATAATCATATAAATCCATTTCCAATCATCAAAACCACAAAAAATTGAGCAAAACTCAAACAAAAACTCAGCTCCGACGCAAATCCTTTGAATCCGACGTAAAGCTTCATACCCTTTTTCCAGATCTCGATCTCGTCCGTTTTCCTTCAATTCAAAGGTAAGAAACTAATCATTGATGTTCTCGGGACCTATTAGACTCAGTTTTACGCTTTAATTTCGTTTATAAACGCTTGAATCTGTTGATTATTTTGTTTTCGGTTTCGGTTCGTTTTCTCACGATCTTTGCAAATCCATACCTTATCGTTAAAAACTAACCACAGATTTAGACTCAGAAGTCTGAAACGAGTCGTGTGGTGTCGGATTCCTCGAGTTTTGACAAGTTTTCAAACACTTGCTGCGACGTAGCTGGCACTATGATCGTGTGCTCTGGTTTTCTAGTTCAAACACATCACAACCGTCCGATCTCTTCAATAGATCTGGAACGTTGTTTTTGTTTTAATTTCTGGCCGTGTGATATGATTCTAGAATGATCAGACAGTTTGGATCTGTTTCTGAAAACACACACAAACACACTGAATTTAGAGTCGGATCTGGGCCAACACATGATCCAGATCCGACCCGAACCGGTTCATATATGGATCTGGGCTGACTTGAAATCTGAGCCTAACATTTTTATTGTGAACCCTTCCTTTTTTTTTTCTGATTTCTTTTACACCACTATTTTTCCTTTTGTACGCCTCTGTTTTTTTTTTCTATTTTCTTCTTCCTTTTTTTTTTAATTTTGTTTTTTTTATTATTATTTTATTTTGTTTATTTTTTTTTTCATGTAGTCAGTTTTTAATATTTATGCTTTTTTTTTAGCTTAGTTTATTTATTTTTTTAGTCATTTAAATTTCAAATTATTTATTTCTAGTTATGTTTTTTTATTTAATTTTCTTCTTTTTTTTTATGCCATATTATTGCATATTATTATTAATGCTTTTGAAACTAGACATCTTGACATTGCTTTTGCCCCCAAATTTGAATTATCTTAAATTTTTTTTTTGTCAAAAGACAAATAAACAATTAATAATAGTTATATTATGACCAACACTATTGCTGGGTATATTATATTTTGTAAATATTAATATTTTTATTTATTTATGTTCCTTGATTATTTACTAATTTTTATACTAAATTAATATATAATGTGGTCATAAATAATATATTTTATTTGATTTACTTTCAAATACTTTGTATTATAATATAATAATTATATATTTGAAAAATAATTATACTTGTTATACTATTAAAAAAATACAAGGGGTATTCCAATCCCATAAAAACAATCTCTTGGGGATTATGGAATGTTAATTAGTCCATATTGTTACTCTTGATATTCTTTTGGATTATGATTAAGTACAAAACCTTGTAATCTATATAAGTCATCAACTTTATGACCCAAACCAATTTTATTTTAGAATTTGAAATCATGTAAAATACATTCATGATCATTAAAAATGACGGAGCAATTCAATGAATTGCAAAATTTGGATGAATATATCAAGTTAAAATTGAAATAATGAGAGAATGGTCATTCTATTGAAGAAAAGATACAAAGGCTTCTAATGAAAGAAACTGCTCGGTGCAAGTTTGATGGAAAAACTCATGAGGAGATGTTTAAGTTTTATGATCATTTGGAAAAGGTATGTGACAATAGTTTTCAAAAATAGGCTTTAAAGTTTGCAATAGTAGTTTCTTCTTTTGATTTATATTTGGTTAATTTTTTAGAGGAGAAAGGTATGTGACAATAGTAGTTTCTTCTTTTGATTTATATTTGGTTAAATGTATCATAAAGAAAAACGATGACTCATGTATGAGACTTCTAAGTAAATTACATGCTAAAGAAAATTGAAGGCATGATATACTTTATCTTTTATTTTCATCAATATTTATGTTTTATACTTGTATACAACATTTGATTAGCTATATTTGTTAGAAAAAAAAAACTTATAACATATCTTTAGTAAATACTTGTTCAATACAATAAAGAATAACGTCAAAATCATGAGCATTTTAGTATATTGATTTTATTAATATTACAATAAATTATAATAAAATAGTATTTTTCGAATATATTGTAGTAAAATATTGTATTTGTTGTCCAATTTTTATATTATAAAATTTATTTATTTTTCTCTTAATATCACTTCATATTCAAAAATTAGACTAAAAAACTTTGTGTGTCTCAGAAAGTTGAAGAGCTAAAGGAAGCAAATGATGACCGCATAGTTGATGAGCTTGTTTCATTTATTAATGGAAAAGATGGTTGCGGCGGTGGTATGCTTTACACCCTAACTATAATTGCAAAATTAATTAATGGTTGAAATTATTGTCTTATCTTTTATTGATTAATGAAGTACAAGGTTATGGTAGTTTATTTTTTTTTAAATGTAGTGAATAAGATTCTGATATGGATTAGAGTTTTCAAGTTGAGCATTTTATGTTAAATGACTAATCTAGTATTTGTTTGATTTAAAGTTTCGAGTAAGTGATAACAATGTTTGTTATTGAAAATAATGTTCTCAAGATTAAAATCAAGATATTACCTAGGATAGGGGTTGCAACATTATAAAATATGGGAATAGGAATGTAACTAGGATCAAAATATCCTTCCAAAATGAAAAACTATATTAATACACACACGGAGTGAGAGAGACACAGAGAGAGAGAGAGATGGAGAGAGAGAGAGAGAAAGAGAGATGGAGTGAGAGTGAGTGAGTGAGAGAATGAAGATAGGTCATATCTAGTGAATGCAAGGAGAATCTTCGCTCGGATGTTTGAATCATTGAATTTATGGATTATGGATTGCCTGTCCTTAACCTTTCCATGCATGTAAAGAATTTTTTCATCCTCGTTCCATTTAAAAGCCGACATTAATTGGTCTATAATTAAGTGTAGAGGATAGATGAATTGGCTGAACACAAGAACTTTCTCATTAGCTGCATCACAAAGACTAACCTTGTTTTGCCCCATGCGCTGTAATCTAATCTATGCTTTTCTAACTGGTCCTTGTCGAATGCAAGTTCTTCTTTTTCGAAAATTTTGCATTCAAGGAAAAGAGACGGATGGATTGACATCATTGTCTGATTATTCTCAAAGATCATTGCGTTCTAAGAGCTTTTAAAACTCTCAAGAATTTTCTTATGAAAATTGTCTAGCTTCAAAATCAGTACACATTCTCATAACTCGGGAAGCCTCTTTTGCAAGATCTTGCCTTTGTGAACATGAGCGAACGGATCCATAAACTGCTTCAACAGTCAAATATTATCATCAGAAGAAATATTTCATGTTTTCCTATTGCCAAAATATGGTTCCCAACTCAACTATAATGGACATTGGCGCAATAAATCTTTTGTATTTATATACATTACTAATATGGTTTACCCTAAATGCTTTATTCCTCCAAAAGATCCCTGTGTTGGTTGTGATTGTGTTTGTGACTGTTCTGATTCATTGAAATGTTTATGTGCTATAAAGAATAGAGGGGAATTACTTTTTAATGAGAATAAATGTCTTATACCAGAGAAGAAAAAGGATATCATTTATGAGTGTGGTCTTAATTGTAAGTGTCCCCCGAGTTGTCGCAATCGAGTGAGTCAAAATGGCATTAAATTTAAGCTTGAAATCTTCAAAACTTATACGAAAGAGTGGGCGGTGAGACCGGATAATAATATTCCTGCTGGAAGTTTCATTTGCGAGTATTTAGGTGAAATAATCAAAGATGAGAAAGTTGTTAAAATGGTTGATAGAGACGAGTATTTATTTAATATCAACAATTATGATCACAAGGACGAAGTTGGGAAAATGAGTTCATCTTTTGCATCAAGAGGAGGTAAGAAGGTTTTGGCGGATTACAGTGACAGTCGCAAGTTTGGCATTTATACCATTGATGGTACTTACAATGGTAATGTGTCTAGATTTATCAACCATAGTTGTTCTCCTAATTTGTATGCCCAACATTTTCTTTTTTATCATGATGATAGTAGAATTTCACACATCATGCTATTCGTGAAGATGGAGATTCCGAGGATGGATGAGCTGACTTACGATTACAATTACAAGATAAATCAACTGATTGATTCCAATGGAAATATAAAGATGAAGGATTGCTATTGTGGATCTTCTAATTGCAAAGGTCGATTGTATTGATGAGTTTCTCAAAAAAGGTGATTCTTAAATTTGTTTCATCAATTTGTTTGTTTCCCTGCTTTTTTGAATGCTACCTTGTCATAAATAATGACTCTTAATGTTGTTCCTTATAATTCTTGTAGCTAACATTAAAGCGTAGCAATTTCAACTTTCATGCGAGATCTCATTCTTTCAGACAAATATTACTTCATATATATTTTAATTCCCTTGCAATTTGAATGTTCTGCAAAAACAATAGATCAATTATATACTTGTGTTATGCATTTTTATCTATGAAATTGAACATGTATGGTTTAGACTGGTGCAAGTATTCAATTTTTAGCTCATCGATAAAAATGCATGACACAAGTATATAATTGATCTATTGTTTTTGCAGAACATTTCAATTGCAAGGGAATTAAAATATATATGAAGTAATATTTGTCTAAAGAAATGAGATCAAGCATGAAAGTTGGAACTGCTACGCTTGAATGTGACCTACAAGAACTATAAGGAAAAACATTAAGAGTCATTATTTATGACAAGGTAGCATTCAATAAAGCACGAAAACAAACAAATTGATGAAACAAATTTAAGAATTACCTTTTTTAAGAAACTCATCAATACAATCAAACTTTGAAATTAGAAGATTCACAATAGCAATCCTTCATCTTTATATTTCCATTGGAATCAATCACTTGATTTATCTTGTAATTGTAATTGTAAGTCAGCTCATCCATCCTCGGAATGTCCTCAATCGCGAATAACATGATATGTGAAATTCTACTATCATCAAGATAAAAAAGAACATGTTGGGCATACAAATTAGGAGAACAATTATGGTTGATAAATCTAGACACATTACCATAGTAAGTACCATCAAGGGTATACATGCTAAACCTCTGACTGTCGTTGTAATTCGCCAAAACCTTCTTACATCCTCATGATGCAGAAGATGAATTCATTTTCTCACCTTCGTCCTTGTGATCATAATTGCTGATATTAAATATATGCTCGTCTTTATCGACCATTTTCAGAGCTTTCTCATCTTTGATTATTTCACCCAAATACTCGCAAATGAAACTTCCAGTAGGAATATTATTATCCGATCTCACCACCCACCCTTTCGTATAAATTTTTGAAGATTTCAAGCTTAAATTTAATGCCATTTTGATTCACTCGATTGCAACAACTCGGGGGACACTTACAATTAGGACCACACTCATAAATGATATCCTTTTTCTTCTCAGGTATAAGACATTTATTCTCATTATAAAACAATTTCCCTCCATTCTTCATAGCACATAAACATTTCAATGAATCAGAACAGTAACCAACACAGGGATCTTTTGGAGGAGTAAACCATTTAGGCTAAACCATATGAGTAATGTATATAAATAATGGAACTTTTTAATGATCCATTATTTTTTCTTATGAAAATGTCTCTTCTTATGATAATATTCGATGGTTGAAGCAGTTTATGGATTCGTTCGTTCATGTTCTTAAAGGGGAGATCCTGCAAAAGAAGCATCCTAGGTTAAGAGAATGTGTACTGCTTTTGAAGCTATACAATTTTCATAAGCAAGTTCTTGAGAGTTTTAAAAGTTCGCAGAACGCAATGATCTTTGAGAATAATCAGAAAATGACGTCAATCCATCCGTCTCTTTTCTTCAAATGCAAACTTTTGGAAGAAGAAGAATTTGCGGTCGACGAGGACCAGTTAGAAATGCTTAGATTAGATTACAACGCAGACGGAAAAATAAGGTTTTTGGTGGAGTTGGTTAGTCTTTGTGCTATTGTTAATGAGAAAGTTATTGTGGTCAACCAATTCCTCCATCCTCTACGCTTAATTATAGACCAATTAATGTCGGCTTTCAAATGGACCGAGGATGAAGAAATTCTTTACATTCATGGAAGGGTTAAGGATAGGCAATCCATAATCCATAAATTTAATGATGCAAACAACCAAGTGAAGATTCTCCTTGCATCCACTGAAAACTAGGTCATATCTAGTGAGAGAATGAGATAGTCAGAGAGCGAAGATGGATCACATTTAGTGAGGAATTTTTATGTCTTTAAAATCCATGGCTAAAACTGAAAGCTTCAATGAAATAGGTATGCTACTTTACCTCTCTAATCTATTTCCATTGAAAATTTTTAAACTAATTTTTCATTGGTTACAGGTACATCCCATCTAACCACCATGTACAATACACCTTCCTACTGCCACGATTGACAATGTTGGATAAAAGTAAGCATTGATAGATTAAACTAGTTGTGTTTATCAATGAGTAGATGATATCTAAGTTATTTGAAACCCATATTAAACAAGAAGGTTGCTGGATCGAATATGAATTGTAGTAAAGTCTGGATTAAATTGAGTGTTGTTGGAGGTGAATAAAAAGCAACATAAACGAGGAAAATGCTTTTAGAAAATCAGAACCGATAAACCAATATTGCATAAATTCAAAAAGAATTAGTTAATTTGAAAAATTATAGTCTATATCATTTGATCTATTAAGAATTATTAGTATTGCATAAATCGCAAAAAAGGATACTCTGAATTCGTTGTCACGTGTAGGAAAGCACTTAATAGTGCATGAAAAACTTCAACAATGAAGATGATGGTAGAGAAAGTCATGTTCAAGTTTGTGAAATATTGAAGATGAATAGCAAAGAGGAAAAGGCGTGTGATGTTTTTATTTCAGTATCCTAATCTCATCCATTTAATTTATTATAATGGTTGAAAATAGTATATGGATCTTATTATTATCACAATAAATTATAATAAAATAGTATTTTTAAAATATATTGTAGTAAAATATTGTATATGTTGTCCATTTTTTATATTATAAAATTTATTTATTTTTCCCTTAATATCACTTCATATTAAAAAATTAGACTAAAAAACTTTGTGTGTCTCAGAAAGTTGAAGAGCTAAAGCAAGCAAATGATGACCGCATAGTTAATGAACTTGTTTCATTTATTAATGGAAAAGATGGTGGCGGTGGCGGTATGTTTTACACCCTAACGATAATTGCAAAATTAATTAATGGTTGAAATTATTGTCTTATCTTTTATTGATTAATGAAGTACAAGGTTATGGTAGTTTTTTTTTTTTTGTTAAATGTAGTGAATAAGATCCTGATATGGATTAGAGTTTTGAATTGGAGCATTTTATGTTAATTGACTAATCTAGTATTTGTTTGATTTGAAGTTTCGAGTAAGTGATAACAATGTTTGTTATTGAAAATAATGTTGTCAAGATTAAAATCAACATATTACCTAGGATAGGAGTTGCAACATTATAAAATATGGGAATAGGAATGTAACTAGGATCAAAATATCCTTCCAAAATGAAAAATTATATTAATACACTCACGGAGTGTGAGAGAGAGAGAGAGACAGAGAGAGATGGAGAGAGAGAGAGAGAGAGAGAGAAAGAAGAGAGATGGAGTGAGAGTGAGTGAGAGAATGAGAGAATGAAGATAGGTCATTTCTATTGAATGCAAGAAGAATCTTTGCTCGAATATTTGCATCATTGAATTTATGGATTATGGATTGCCGGTCCTTGACATACGACTTCTGACTTGAGGATTATTCTTGTTGTTCCCTTAGTTGTCATGAATTTTGATCATACAACATGTTGAGCAAGATGTTTTGACATCTTGCCAACAAAGGACTTTGACATGTTGCTTCTGTAAAAAAAACATCAGTCAAAATAATGTGTGCGAATTATGCTCACAATCCCTTATGATTATGTTTGTTAATTTCTTAGAGATGAAGAATCAAATACGCCAACGTCTCAGTTGAAGTATATCTCTTAAGTAATGTTTGTTATGGCGTGTTTTTATTATGAAGATTCAAAATCAAATATCCAAACAAATAAGGTTTGTTTAGAAGATTATCAGCTCAACCAAACAAATATTTGCGCGCCACCAGATTTTTGGAATAGCTTGAACAAGTTACAAAAACAAATATTTTATCTTTTGAAGATAAAAGATTTATTCTCAACAAACTTCAACAAACTTTCCTATTATTTACCTTGGTTCTATCTCAGTTCAGAAGCTATAAATAGAGGATCAAACATTGAAGCAAAGTATGACTCAAGATTATAATTATAGTTCTAAGTGGTTATTGAGTCTTTTTATTTGTTCTTGTTGTTGTTGTCATCGTGCAACTCTTTGCACTGAAATAGCGAGTTCAAGCTCATTCCTCGAATTAGAGTGATTGGTTGAGGGAGAGTCACATATTTAGGGGGAGTCCTAAATAATTTCATTTGGGTAGTTTTTAGTGAGAGGCTTTGAATAAGGGCTATTCAAATAAGACCTAAAGACTAGGACTACGAAATAGTGAAGGTAATTCTCTTGGATTGGTATCCCCCAGATTAAATGTTTTGACACTGAACTGGGTAAACAATTACTTTTGTTCTTTTATTGCTTTCTGCACTTTATTATTGTTATACTGTTGTGCCATAAAGCTGAGCAAGTTTTTGAAGCATCTTGCTTGACAACTTTCCCACAGGGGATCTAGAATTTCAATTGGCATCAGAGCAGGAACCCTGCCTGTTTAGGGTGAGCTCCAGGGAATTTAATTCTATTCTCCATGGAAGTTGACATAGATGGAGGATCTTGCAACAAACCACAATTGTTGAATGATGCTAATTATGATTATTGGAAGGGTAAGATGATTGCCTTGTAACTAAGTTAGGAGGGGTTGAACACCACCTAGTGTAACCACTAAAGAAGGCACATTGATGACACAAAATCATATCGTATTTTTAGCTTAATTTAGGTGAATTTTAGTTGCATTTGCATATGTATTTATTTCATTTATGTCTTTTTATGTTAGTATTTGATTTGTTTTTAGTTTTGTCGAATAAAATAGGTCGAAGAAGAGAATTGAGCAAAAAAAATCAAAAACGGAGCAAAAAGGGGGGTGCAAAGCCCAAATTCGCGCAGCCCACAAAGGAGCCCAGCAAAAATAGGCATTTGCCCAAAATTGCACAGTGGCGAGCGCCACCAATTGTGAAGCCCAGTGAAACCGAATTTTGCGTGACGTGGGGAAGAGGTACACCGTCTGATCCGTTTTCTGTTCCTAATCGGATGGCAATTGGATAAGATCAAAGTGAAGCTTATCTTTCCTACTTTTGTGGATCGTACTAGCAAATCCTCCCCTATAAATAGAAGACTCAAATGCATAATTTTCCACGCCTTATTTTCTTTATTTTCAGTACAGTTTTAGTTTCTGGTTACAGTAACTGTAACAGTATTTCCACACCGGGAATCCGTTTTCAGTTCTGTTTCCACTTTCCTGTCAAGAATATTATTCCGATTAATTCCAGCAGCTTTATTTCAAGTTTCCAACAATTTCTATTTTCAGGTTTTTTTTAATGTCTTTATTTAATTATTTATTTATGTCTTATTTAATTTTCTGTTTTTATTTGTTTATTTCCTTTGTTATGTCTAGCTAAATTCCTAGATATCGGTATGTAAATTAATTCTCCGAAGGGAATTTAATAATGATTTAGCGCGCACTATTAAACTATTTTTCTGATTCAAATTCCTAATTTAATTCAAAGCTTTTGAACGAGAGTAAAAGAAAGAACCTAAGGTTAAAATCAATAGAGCGAGAGTTTGAGGTTTTAACTAGATAGTAGGAATTTGATATTAATCTTTGAAAAAGCGAGAGCCACGTTAGGATTAATTAGAACTAATTGATTTTCAAAATATACTTTCGAAGCTAAGGTGGTAGAAAAGTGACAGTAGAACTCCTAGCTTAGAAAGTATGGTTTTTATCAACAAAACGAGAGTGTGAGGTTTAGACCTTTAAACTGAGAAAGTTCTTCTGAAAAATAAACCCTTTTCCGCGCGCTATTAATTTATTAAATTCCCGAAGGTTGATTAAGTTACATACCGATATCCCGCTTTAATTAATTTTAATTCTTTAATTTAATTTCTTCTAAAATTCTAAACAAATCTAAAATACTAGTAGCCTTAGATTTACATCGTGACAACAGAAATACGGTAGCTCGACTATTGGTCTCTATGGTTCGATATCTTTTAAAACTCAACGACGAAACTGTGCACTTGCAGTTATAAAATATTTATTGATACACAAATCGTCGATCAAGTTTTTGGCGTCGTTGCCGGGGACCAATTTAGTCGATATCGTAACTCCGTCGTTACACCGTAGAGACTAAGGCATTTTTAAATTTAAAAAAAAATAATAATAAACAAATTTAGGATAAGTCCTTTGAGCTTAAATGTATAACTCAAACCCCTTTTATAATGACTATCCTCAAAATTTCAACTACCCTAACCATAATTTCCCTTACAACTACCAGCCTCAACCGTCCCCATACTTCGAGGGACAATACCCTAACTCTCAGTACAATTACTACCCCCAACATTTCGAGGAACCGGAAGACTCCGTGAGTCCTAGCCTATTAGCGGTATTTAATGAATTTATGGAAACCTCCGCTAATGCTAGTCGAGAGCAAAGATTTAGAGAAATCATGAGAGAACAAGACCTCGTAAATGAAAGGATCAGACTAAGCAATCTCAAAACCCTGGAGATGCTCAACGCTATGGTTGACTCAACAACGACTCCCCAAGAGTCAATGGGGACGCGAATCTCCCAGTTCGCCCAGCCAGCCATAGAACCCTCTCACGAGAGACAAGTAGACGTTGTAGCAAACATTAATGAAAGCGAGATTGAGAGGTCTAGTAAAGACGATAATGTTATCGAGAGTTTTGGCAAGGAAAGAGTGGAGATCGAAGAAACATCACCGATACCCCTCCCTAGAGAGGTAATCGATGAGGTAGAGGAGGGAACACTGTGTGTTTTCCCTACTCCCTATATCTCCCCAATCCTTGTTCCCCAAAGGTTAGTAGAGGCTAGAGTGGACCCAAAACCCCAGACATGTGGAAAGGTAAAAAATGTAAACATCTACACACATGGGGTTGAGAGCGCAAAAAGAAAGAGGAAATTGGGGGAAAGAAAATTTAAGGGAGCCATTAGTACGAAGAGGATGAGGGTAACACTCGGAAAGGTGAGTGAAAGTACTAAGTCAAAAGAAAGAAGGAAAACTGAAATTTAACCAAAACCACCACCTCGAATAAGTAAATCTTCTTTTCTCCCAAAACACAAAAGTCTAGAGAAGGGCAAGAGAGATGAACTGCCCTATAGGAGAAAAAAGAGAAAAAGTGAGGGGTATGTGAGAGCACTTGATAAGTGGCCATGGAAACCTAAGGCCGAACAAGGTATTATTGTTGGACATATAGTGTCCAACGAAGGGATTGAGGTAGATAGAGCTAAAATTCAAGTCATAGAGAATCTACCACCTCCCAAATCTGTGAGGGAAGTCCGAAGCTTTCTAGGACACGCCGATTTCTATCGGCGATTTATTAAAGACTTCTCCGAAATTACAATGCCGTTAACCAGGCTGCTAATGAAAGATGCCGAGGTCATTTTTGATGTGGAGTGCCTAACGGCATTCAAGCAATTAAAGGCAGCTCTCATTTCTGCCCCCATCATGCAGCCATCTGATAGGAGTCTACCATTTGAGATCATGTGTGACGCTAGTGACTATGCTATAGGCGCGGTTCTAGGTCAAAGGAAAGATAAGAAGCTTCACGCTATCTATTATGCTAGTAGGACCTTAGACCCTGCGCAAATGAACTACGCCACCACAGAAAAAGAACTCCTGGCTGTTGTGTTTGCGGTTGACAAATTCTGTTCCTACCTAATAGGGGCCAAAATCATTGTCTACACTGACCATGCCGCAATTAGGTACCTAGTGAAAAAAAAGGATGCCAAACCAAGGCTCTTGAGATGGATCTTGCTCCTTCAAGAATTTGATTTAGAGATCTAAGATAAGAAAGGAATTGACAACACAGTCGCGGACCATTTGTCAAGAATGGAGGGAATGGTGCCTGAAACGGTACCTATAAACGATGACTTCCCGTATGAGAGGCTGGTAGCCCTTATGGAGAGCGTCGCCTCTGAGTACCCTTTGATTCAAGATGACTTCGAATTCGTCAACTCTGTCTTCACAAGAAACTCTTTGCCATGGTATGCTGATTTTTTTAATTACTTAGCAGCAAGAATCCTTCCGCCAGATTTAACTTACCAGCAAAAGAAGAAGTTCTTTAGTGATCTAAAACATTACTATTGGGATGACCCTCTTCTTTTCAAAATTGCACAGTGGCGAGCGCCACAGAAGTGGTGGCGAGCGCCACCAATTGTGAAGCCCAGTGAAACTGAATTTTGCGTGACGTGGGGAAGAGGTACATCGTCTGATCCGTTTTCTGTTCTCAATTGGATGGCAATTGGATAAGATCAAAGTGAAGCTTATCTTTCCTACTTTTGTGGATCGTACTAGCAAATCCTCCCCTATAAATAGAAGACTCAAATTCATAATTTTCCACGCCTTATTTTCTTTATTTTCAGTACAGTTTTAGTTTCTGGTTACAGCAACTGTAACGGTATTTCCACACCGGGAATCCGTTTTCAGTTCTGTTTCCACTTTCCTGTCAAGAATATTATTCCGATTAATTCCTGCAGCTTTATTTCAAGTTTCCAGCAATTTCTATTTTCAGGTTTTTTTAATGTTTTTATTTAATTATTTATTTATGTCTTATTTAATTTTCTGTTTTTATTTGTTTATTTCCTTTGTTATGTCTAGCTAAATTCCTAGATATCGGTATGTAAATTAATTCTCCGAAGGGAATTTAAGAATGATTTAGCGCGCACTATTAAACTATTTTTCTGATTCAAATGCCTAATTTAATTCAAAGCTTTTGAACGAGAGTAAAAGAAAGCAACTAAGGTTAAAATCAATAGAGCGAGAGTTTGAGGTTTTAACTAGATAGTAGGAATTTGATATTAATGTTTGAACTAGCGAGAGCCACGTTAGGATTAATTAGAACTAATTTATTTTCAAAATATACTTTCGAAGCTAAGGTGGTAGAAAAGTGACAGTAAAATTCCTAGCTTAGAAAGTATGGTTTTTATCAACAAAACGAGAGTGTGAGGTTTAGACCTTTAAACTGAGAAAGTTCTTCTGAAAAATAAACCCTTTTCCGCGCGCTATTAATTTATTAAATTCCCGAAGGTTGATTAAGTTACATACCGATATCCCGCTTTAATTAATTTTAATTCTTTAATTTAATTTCTTCTAAAATTCTAAACAAATTTAAAATACTAGTAGCCTTAGATTAACATCGTGACAACAGAAATACGGTAGCTCGACTATTGGTCTCTGTGGTTCGATATCTTTTAAAACTCAACGACGAAACTGTGCACTTGCAGTTATAAAATATTTATTGATACACAAATCGTCGATCAAGTTTTTGGCGTCGTTGCCGGGGACCAATTTAGTCGATATCGTAACTCCGTCGTTACACCGTAGAGACTAAGGCATTTTTAAATTTAAAAAAAAATAATAATAAACAAATTTAGGATAAGTCCTTTGAGCTTAAATGTATAACTCAAACCCCTTTTATAATGACTATCCTCAAAATTTCAACTACCCTAACCATAATTTCCCTTACAACTACCAGCCTCAACCGTCCCCATACTTCGAGGGACAATACCCTAACTCTCAGTACAATTACTACCCCCAACATTTCGAGGAACCGGAAGACTCCGTGAGTCCTAGCCTATTAGCGGTATTTAATGAATTTATGGAAACCTCCGCTAATGCTAATCATGAGAGCAAAGATTATTGGTCTCTGTGATTCGATATCTTTTAAAACTCAACGACGAAACTGTATACTTGCAGTTATAAAATATTTATTGATACACAAATCGTCGATCACACATCTACTCAGGAGCTGAAGGATGAAGATCTTTGGACTAAAGAGGAGATAGAAGATGCTGAAGCTAATGATAAGAAGCTTGGACATTGCTCCAAAAAGAATCGTTTCAATCAGAGCTACAAGGAGAGAGAACTTACTGATTTAGTAAAGGGTGATTTCCGAATACGGGTTTTAACAAGCTCAACCCAAATCTTTTTGTTCTTATCCTTTTCTTACTGAACCCAACACTTAAACTTCATCTCTTGGTCATTCTAGATCAAGGAAAACGCACAAGCAGGATCAAAATGCCAAGATCAGATTTGTATTTAATTGAGGGAAAGGAAAAGTGTTAGTGTTTTTGTGTTGGCCTCATTTTTGGCAAAACACAATGTGGAGGACAATGTGCGCACATCATTGAAGATGTGAAGAACAATGTGTGCACATCATTCGAGTCCAGAACTTTTGTGACTTTCTTACGTGCTATATTTATGTCCTTTTTCTTTTAACTGTTGTCCACCAACGCATCAGTTATTTAAATAATTTTCTAATACATGTGTCCTGTTGCAATTAGTTGAGTATTGGTTAATGATGAGTTTAGCGCTTAAAATCAATATGACCATTCTGTCCTTTTGTGTTGTACTGTGTTATTTGTTTGTTTGTTTTCTAAAAATATACACTTTTGTTCACTTGCACACAAAGACGTTCACAACCTACACTTTTTCATATTCTCTCTAAACCTCCAACTCTTCAGTTTCTTTCTCACCTTCTCTAGCAAAACCAAACCCTAAACTCCTACAATGGCTTCGTCATCTACACCAACTTCGTCTACTGCGTCTCAATCAATCCCTCCTATAGAGATAGTGGTTAAACCACTAGTTGATTTGGAAAATCAAAAGATGTTTCGCATCACAAAAGACACAATGCTGTTCAAAATCTCTAACCTAAAGTGCATGGTTGAAAAGAGAGTAGATTTTAAAAGTTTGAAAGCAAATGGGTATGATTTGCAGAAGATGTTCTATGAACAAGGTCTCGAACGTTACTTCAACATTCTTAATGGTCCTTTCTATGAAGAGATGGTAAAGGAATTTTGGATGAAAGCTCATGTTTTTGATAAACAGTCTGCATACTTGGAAGTTCAAAGGTTGGTTAAGAAAAATCTTCTGTTAAAAGGAAAGACGAGGAAAGAATTGGAACTTTCAGAGTTTACCTAAACTGAGATAAGATCCAATATTGCTCGTATGGACATCAAAATCACTGCTGATCACATTACAAAGGTATTGAATCTACCTAATCATGAAATATATCTTGGTGCTTACAAGAACAAGCCATAAGATTCAACTGTTCAAGCGGTTTTATTTTATAATGTTACCTCCTTTGGGCAAAAAGACTTGAAAACTTATTTAAAGGTTGTTTACAAGATTTTGTTTGAATCTATTGCTACCAAGGTTGGTGGTACTAACTGTATTTCTTCTGAGCAGAAGTACTTCATGTACTATCTTCACAAATTTGTCAAAATGAATATGCCTAGATACATTTTTTATCATCTCTGTGATGTTATCAACAATAGCATTAAAAAGGGTCACACAAACTGTCATCATGTTAGATTTCTATCTCACATATTCTATCTGAGCGATTTTCATGAGATTCTTGAAAAGAACTACCCAGGATTTGTTAAGGCTACCTATCTGAAAACAAGGATTGTGGATGGAAAGTCTTTGAAGAAGATGTTCATAGTCAAAGGAAAGACTGTTGTTCCCAACAAACCTTTGTTGATGAACAAAGAAGAACAAGTGGTTGATTCTTCTTTCCCTAGTGTTGATGTGGAAGAAGGAAAGAAGATTGCTGATGGATGTTTTAATCATTGGAAGGATGTATATGGTGTTGAGACACCTGGAAATGAAGTAGATATAACCAAACTAGGAGTTGATAATAAACAAGATATTGTTACTAAGACTGCTGTTAGGGAGACATAGTCAAATTGAAGACATAAACACACCCTATTGGTGGTGTTAAGATCTTGACAGAAGAAGAAATTGAAAATCAGAGAAGAGAAGAAAGGTCTAAGAAGCTTGAGGACAATAACAAAAACAAGAGGAAGCTTGTTGTTGAAGATTCTGATGAAGAAGTTGAGGATGATGAACCTCTCTTGGTGAAGAAGAGAAGAATTGTCAGAGAAAGAACTGTTCACAGACGTCATATGAATCAAGGTACGTCTTCTAATGTTCTTACTAATGAGTCTGTTGAATCTCAATCTAGGAATGATGAACCTACCTCTGAACCTGACATTGTTATTCCTTCTCCAACCAAACCTTCATCTGAGCCTATATCAGAACCTTCTGTTTTAGATGTGTTGTATGAACACTTGTCACCTCAAACCATTCATGCTGAGACAAATACATTACCTGAAACACCTTTAAAGCCCTTTGTTGCACAAACTTCTCCTACTGGTGAACTCTTGAGTGATGAAAGTTTTGATTCTGATTCTGATGATACTCACTCAATCCCCACTCCAATTCATGTCTGCACACCTCCACATGTCACTATGCCATCCATACCAATCATAGATATTGTTAAATCCTTTAATTGAATCATCATCTAAACCTGAATTTGTTGTCAGCACACCTCCATCACCTCAATCCCCTAAATCACCTCCATCTAAGCCTGAGCAAAATATCTGCCAAACCTTCTTTGAGCCTGAAATCACATATCAATCTATCCTAGAAAGCATTCAATCTCAACATTCTAGCCAAACAGTTTCTAGTATTGAGATTTTGGCAAGACTTGTTAATAATGATGTTAGAAGATTGCATAGCTTGAAAACTGATCAAGGCATTATGCCATGTCAGATTATTGAGAAGTTTGATGAGATAGATAATGCTCAAAGGTTGATCATTGTTGCTCTTAAGAAGAAGTATGTTGATGAGTTAGTTTATGAACATCTACAATTCACTGATTCATTTGGAAGTGCTCTTCAAAAGGAACGTCTGATGTTAACTAACCTATCACATGATGAGATGGAAGCTCTGAAAGCTGAAGAAAGGGAACAAAGGATTCTGGAACAGAAGTTGATGATGGATGAGGATGTCAATGTTCTAACTCCTGGTGATGCTGATACAAAGATGATTGAAAGCTCTTATGCTGCTGCAAATAGGATTCTGAAGGTTGAACAAGTTCAAAGGGAACAAGGAGATAAGCTCTTAGTTTTGGAAGCTGGATTAGAAGAGGTCAAGACTAATCAGAAGGAACTAAAGGAAACTATCAACAAGAATGCTGAGAAGTCTGACAATACTCTAAGAAGCTTATGATGATGCTTGAATCAAGACTACCTTCTAACCCTTCTTCATCTGAACCCTAGGATTCTATGTTTGAGCACAAACTTATTTTGATTCTTAATTGGTTGTAATATTTGAACATGTTTTATTTTCTGTTAATTGCATGAACATCTTATTTGCTTTTAATTGTTTACATGTTTATTTATGATTCTGTTCAAATATGCTTTTGAAAAATATGTTTTCAAAATATAAGTTTTTAAAATATATGTCTAAGCACAAAGATTTTATAGAAACAAATTCAAAACATAAACTCAGAACTTTATTGATTTATTGAATATCAGTACATAAGATCCTACATCTACTTAGAGTCTACATCTGATTTTTGGGAACCACCAGAGCCAGAGTTTTCTGTTGGACTATGGTAAATCTCCAAGAAACTCAGATAATCAGAATCTGGTAACTCAAAATCAATTGAAGATTCTGAGCCCTCACACTTGTCTGGATCATATCTCTTGAGAAATTCTCTATTATCAGAATCAGTCTCATCAGAATCTGATGAGAGTGTGATATACACTGGTTCCTGAGGCCTTGTTTTTGACCTGGTTCTATATCTTCTTCTCAATGGAACTAAAGAAGATGCTTCACCCTTGACCTTCTTTCTTTTTGGTTTGGATTTTGGTGGTGATTCTTCTTTCTTCATTTCTTGAGGCTCTTTACCTTTATTTGCTCTTCTATCCTTATCCATTATTCTGATAATAATGTGTGGAAGTGTTGAGTAGATTAAAATGGTTTAGCGTTATCCTTTTATAGACTTTTCATAGAGTTTCAGTCACATAGTTTTCTCAGATAAGTCATTTAATGACTTAGTTGCAACTGTTTTCTGACTTGACTCATTGAAAGTTGTGCTTTGACTGATCTTTTTACGTGCTTATTTAATGTCTTTACTTCTTTTTATACAAACAGTTTTTGTTTGATGACAAAAGGGGGAGTAAGAGTCATTAATTAATGATCCATAAGCGCTAAAAACTGAAACCAATTAAAAAGAATCAGTTACTTTTTGTTTATTTTATTATTGTTATGTTTATTCTATGAGAATATAATTTTATGTTGAACTAAGTTCTTCAGATGATGATGGATGAAAAGAGTGCAATTTTTTCATTGATTATCATACTCAAGGGGAGAGCTTACAAATCTAGCCTCTAAGAGTCAAAATATGAAAAATTTGAGTAAAAATAAAATTAAGTTCTTAAACTATTTTAATTATTCACATTTAAACTTAGGGGGAGCTTACAAAGTTTATGAACCTTTGTTGAACATGACCAATTAAAATATTAACCATTGTTAATTAATACTAAGTTTGTCATCAATCAAAAAGGGGGAGATTGTTGGAACAAAGGATGTTCAAATCTAAACCTTTGAAGTTTTGATGATAACAAAGTATTAATGAACAATAGTGTATTTTAATATTTATTTTAAGTGTGTAGATTAAACTATATAGAAGGAATAATTTTATATTAAAAGAAGCTCTGAAACAAGCATTAGCAACGATATTAGAAGCAAGGATATCAAAAGCAACAATATCAGAAGCAATGAGTGAGAAGCTACTACAAGTCAGAAGCAAGTCATCTCAGAAGCTACACTAATTAGAAGCAAGTCATCTCAGAAGATATGTTGAATCAGAAGCAATGTATGAAGAAGACTAACAGTTTCAGAAGCTGAAGACTCAAAAGCATATGTCTGATACATAGGCTCTGAATATCAAGCCAAAAATGTCAGTGTTAACTGATAGTGATTCAATGATTGGATATCATTTGAATTAAAAGCTGTGATTGATTGATACATCATAGTACTTCATCCTTATCATCAAAGATAGTGACGTTAGTACTATTTTACTCCATCAGGGCGAATATTCTCAAGCAAAAGGAATGAATTGATAAGCATTACCAGAAATGGCAAATATCCCATGTTACCTTTGTCCTTTCACAACTGTCTTGAAAATGACCTCTGCAGCGGTCATTATCTTCAAACGTATCTATTTTCTTTCTATCTATAAATAGAGAACTGTAAATTGAAGATTAAGGTTACACATGCATACAACTTTACTCCTTTACATAGACTGCAAGCACTGCTTCTGAATATAATTTTGTTGTACTTCTAACACTCTGTTTTTTTAATTCATTAAGAATTCTGTGTTAGAGTCTTAGAGTCTTGAGTTGTAATCTTGAGAAAACTCTTGATTTCACAATCAAGTGTTTATCACTTTCTATTATCTTATTTGTGTTAGGAAGTCTTTTGCTAGTGAGCTTGAGCAAATAGGAAGTCTCTTACTTGTGTGTTTGAGCATTGTAATAATCTAGGTGATTATAGTGAAATTCCTTTGAAGTGTAAGGGGACTGGACTACTCTCGGTTTGTGAGAGGAACCATTATAGAATTGCTTGTCTCGTCTCTCTCTCTCTATCCTAACTCTTGTGTGTGTGTGTGTTAATTGTGTTTGTTTATCCGCTGGTGCATCTGATAAGTTCTCAGAACTTAGAAGAAGTTTTTAAAATTACCAAAACACAATTTAACCCCCCCCCCCCCCCCCCCCCCTTTCTTGTGTTTTTCATTCCTTCAAAAGTAGTCTAACAATTATGTTGGTAGAGTTTTATATATTTACTATTACATTTATTTTAGCTATTTCTTTTTAAAAAAATTCCTTATATATAAATCTATATTTTTTTTATATTCTATCTATAGAATCTTCTATATTTTAATTTATGGTAGAAAAATTATCTATTTATTTATTTATTTATTTATTAGTTTTTTAATTAGTAAATCTATAGTTTTAACCATTTAAAATTTGTATGTTCGATGTATTCAACCGATTTGGATGAATGAATGTTGACCTATTAAATTTAGTCAAAAAATACCTAAAAATTAATTTCTCGATTTTGACTATTAAATTTGTGCCTTTTCTATTTGCTAGTCTTCGTTGACTTTTTGACTTAAAAATTAATTTCTAAAAATATACACTTTTGTTCACTTGCACACAAACACGTTCACAACCTACACTTTTTCATATTCTCTCTAAACCACCAACTCTTCAGTTTCTTTCTCACCTTCTCTAGCAAAACCAAACCCTAAACTCCTACAATGGCTTCGTCATCTACACCAACTTCGTCTACTGCGTCTCAATCAATCCCTCCTATAGAGATAGTGGTTAAACCACTAGTTGATTTGGAAAATCAAAAGATGTTTCGCATCGTAAAAGACACAATGCTGTTCAAAATCTCTAACCTAAAGTGCATGGTTGAAAAGAGAGTAGATTTTGAAAGCTTGAAAGCAAATGGGTATGATTTGCAGAAGATGTTCTATGAACAAGGTCTCGAACGTTACTTCAACATTCTTAATGGTCCTTTCTATGAAGAGATGGTAAAGGAATTTTGGATGAAAGCTCATGTTTTTGATAAACAGTCTGCATACTTGGAAGTTCAAAGGTTGGTTAAGAAAAATCTTCTGTTAAAAGGAAAGACGAGGAAAGAATTGGAGCTTTCAGAGTTTACCTAAACTGAGATAAGATCCAATATTGCTCGTATGGACATCAAAATCACTGCTGATCACATTACAAAGGTATTGAATCTACCTAATCATGGAATATATCTTGGTGCTTACAAGAACAAGCCATAAGATTCAACTGTTCAAGCGGTTTTATTTGATAATGTTACCTCCTCTGGGCAAAAAGACTTGAAAACTTATTTAAAGGTTGTTTACAAGATTTTGTTTGAATCTATTGCTACCAAGGTTGGTGGTACTGACTGTATTTCTTCTGAGCAGAAGTACTTCATGTACTATCTTCACCAATTTTTCAAAATGAATATGCTTAGATACATTTTTGATCATCTCTGTGAAGTTATCAACAATAGCATTAAAAAGGGTCAGAAAAACTGTCATCATGTTAGATTTCTGTCTCACATATTCTATCTGAGCAATTTTCATGAGATTCTTGAAAAGAACTACCCAAGATTTGTTAAGGCTACCTATCTGGAAACAAGGATTGTGGATGGAAAGTCTTTGAAGAAGATGTTCATAGTCAAAGGAAAGACTGTTGTTCCCAACAACCATTTGTTGATGAACAAAGAAGAACAAGTGGTTGATTCTTCTTTCCCTAGTGTTGATGTGGAAGAAGGAAAGAAGATTGCTGATGGATGTTTTAATCATTGGAAGGATGTATATGGTGTTGAGACAGCTGGAAATGAAGTAGATATAACCAAACTGGGATTTGATAATAAACAAGATATTGTTACCAAGACCGCTGTTAAGAGAGACATAGTCAAATTAAAGACACAAACACACCCTATTGGTGGTGTTAAGATCTTGATAGAAGAAGAAATTGAAAATCAGAGAAGAGAAGAAAGGTCTAAGAAGCTTGAGGACAATAACAAAAACAAGAGGAAGCTTGTTGTTGAAGATTCTGATGAAGAAGCTGAGGATGATGAACCTCTCTTGGTGAAGAAGAGAAGAATTGTCAGAGATAGAACTGCTCATAGACGTCATATGAGTGATGAAAGTTTTGATTCTGATTATGATGATACTCACTCAATCCCCACTCCAATTCATGTCTACACACCTCCACCTGTCACTATGCCATCCATACTAATCATAGATATTGTTAAATCCTTTAACTGAATCATCATCTCAACCTGAATTTGTTGTCAGCACACCTCCATCACCTCAATCCCCTAAATCACCTCCATCTAAGCCTGAGCAAAATATCTGCCAAACCTTCTTTGAGCCTGAAATCACATATCAATCTATCCTAGAAAGCATTCAATCTCAACATTCTAGCCAAACAATTTCTAGTATTGAGATTTTGGCAAGACTTGTTAATAATGATGTTAGAAGATTGCATAGCTTGAAAACTGATCATGGCATTATGCAAAGTCAGATTATTGAGAAGTTTGATGAGATAGATAATGCTCATAGGTTGATCATTGCTGCTCTTAAGAAGAAGTATGTTGATGAGTTAGTTTATGAACATCTACAATTCACTGATTCATTTGAAAATGCATTTGGAAGTGCTCTTCAAAAGGAACGTCTGATGTTCACTAACCTATCACATGATGAGATGGAAGCTCTGAAAGCTGAAGAAAGGGAATAAAGGATTCTGGAACGGAAGTTGATGATGGATGAGGATGTCAATGTTCTAACTCCTGGTGATGCTGATACAAAGATGATTGAAAGCTCTTATGCTGCTGCAAATAGGATTCTGAAGGTTGAACAAGTTCAAAGGGAACAAGGAGATAAGCGCTTAGTTTTGGAAACTGGATTAGATGAGGTCAAGACTAATCAGAAGGAACTAAAGGAAACTATCAACAAGAATGCTGAGAAGCCTGACAAAACTCTGAGAAGCTGATGATGATGCTTGAATCAAGACTACCTTCTAACCCTTCTTCATCTGAACCCTAGGATTCTATGTTTGAGCACAAACTTAATTTGATTCTTAATTGGTTGTAATATTTGAACATGTTTTATTTTCTGTTAATTGCATGAACATCTTATTTGCTTTTAATTGTTTACATGTTTATTTATGTTTCTGTTCAAATATGCTTTTGAAAAATATGTTTTTAAAATATATGTCTAAGCACAAAGATTTTATAGAAACAAATTTAAAACATAAACTCAGAACTTTATTGATTTATTGAATATCAGTACATAAGATCCGACATCTACTTAGAGTCTACATCTGATTTTTGGGAACCACCAGAGCCAGAGGTTTTCTGTTGGACTATGGTCAATCTCCAAGAAACTCAGATAATCAGAATCTAGTAACTCAAAATCAATTGAAGATTCTGAGCCTTCACACTTGTCTGGATCATATGTCTTGAGAAATTCTCTATAATCAGAATCAGTTTCATCAGAATCTGATGAGAGTGTGATATACACTGGTTCCTGAGGCCTTGTTTTTGACCTAGTTCTATAACTTCTTCTCAATGGAACTAAAGAAGATGCTTCACCCTTGACCTTCTTTCTTTTTGGTTTGGATTTTGGTGGTGATTCTTCTTTCTTCATTTCTTGAGGCTCTTTACCTTTATTTGCTCTTCTATCCTTATCCATTATTCTGATAATAATGTGTGGAAGTGTTGAGTAGATTAAAATGGTTTAGCGTTCTCCTTTTATAGACTTTTCATAGAGTTTCAGTCACATAGTTTTCTCGGATAAGTCATTTAATGACTTAGTTGCAACTGTTTTCTGACTTGACTCAATGAAAGTTGTGCTTTGACTGATCTTTTTACGTGCTTATTTAATGTCTTTACTTCTTTTTATACAAACCGTTTTTGTTTGATGACAAAAGGGGGAGTAAGAGTCATTAATTAATGATCCATAAGCGCTAAAAACTGAAACCAATTAAAAAGAATCAGTTACTTTTTGTTTATTTTATTATTGTTATGTTTATTCTAGAGAATATAATTTTATGTTGAACTAAGTTCTTCATATGATGATGGATGAAAAGATTGCAATTTTTTCATTGATTATCAGACTCAAGGGGAGAGCTTACAAAACTAGCCTCTAAGAGTCAAAATATGAAAAATTTGAGTCAAAATAAAATTAAGTTCTTAGACTATTTTAATTATTCACTTTTAAACTTAGGGCGAGCTTACAAAGCTTATGAACCTTTGTTGAACATGACCAATTAAAATATTAACCATTGTGAATTAATACTAAGTTTGTCATCAATCAAAAAGGGGGAGATTGTTGGAACAAAGGATGTTCAGATCTAAACCTTTGAAGTTTTGATGATAACAAAGTTTTAATCAACAATAGTGTATTTTAATATTTATTTTAAGTGTGTAGATTAAACTATATAGAATGAATAATTTTATATTAAAAGAAGTTCTGCAACAAGCATTAGCAACGATATCAGAAGCAAGGATATCAGAAGCAACGATATAAGAAGCAATGAGTGAGAAGCTACTACAAGTCAGAAGCAAGTAATCTCAGAAGCTACACTAATCAGAAGCAAGTCATCTTAGAAGATATGTTGAATTAGAAGCAATGTTTGAAGAAGACTAACAGTTTCAGAAGCTGAAGACTCAGAAGAATATGTCTGATACATAGGCCCTGAATATCAAGCCAAAAATGTCAATGTTAACTGATAATGATTCAATGATTGGAAATCATTTGAATTAAAAGCTGTGATTGATTGATACATCATAGTATTACATCCTTATCATCAATGATAGTGACGTTAGTACTATTTTACTCCATCAGGGCGAATATTCTCAAGCAAAAGGAATGAATGGATAAGCATTACCAGAAATGGCAAATATCCCATATTACCTTTGTCCTTTCACAGCTGGCTTGAAAATGACCTCTGCAACGGTCATTATCTTCAAACGTCTCTATTTTCTTTCTATCTATAAATAGAGAACTGCAAATTGAAGATTAAGGTTACACACGCATACAACTTTACTCCTTTACATAGACTGCAAGCACTCCTTCTGAATATAATTCTGTTGTGCTTCTAACACTCTGTTTTTTTAATTCATTAGGAATCCTGTGTTAGAGTCTTAGAGTCTTGAGTTGTAATCTTGAGAAAACTCTTGATTTCACAATCAAGTGTTTATCACTTTCTATTATCTCATTTATGTTAGGAAGTCTCTTGCTAGTGAGCTTGAGCAAATAGGAAGTCTCTTACTTGTGTGTTTGAGCATTGTAATAATCTAGGTGATTATAGTGAAATCTCTTGGAAGTGCATGGGGACTGGACTACTCTCGGTTTGTGAGAGTAACCAGTATAAAATTGCTTGTCTCGTCTCTCTCTCTCTCTATCCTTACTCTTGTGTGTGTGTGTGTTAATTGTGTTTGTTTATCCGCTGGTGCATCTGATAAGTTCTCAGAACTTAGAAGAAGTTTTTAAAATTACCAAAACACAATTTAACCCCCCCCCCCCCCCCCCCCTTTCTTGTGTTTTTCACTCCTTCAAAAGTAGTCTAACAATTATGTTGGTAGAGTTTTATATATTTACTATTACATTTATCTTAGCTATTTCTTTTTAAAAAAATTCCTTATATATAAATCTATATTTTTTTATATTAGAATCTTCTATATTTAAATTTATGGTAGAAAAATTATCTATTTATCTATTTATTTATTTATTAGTTTTTTAATTAGTAAATCTATTGTTTTAACCATTTAAAATTTGTATGTTCGATGTATTCAACCGATTTGGATGAATGAATGTTGACCTATTAAATTTTGTCAAAAAATACCTAAAAATTAAATACTCGATTTTGACCTATTAAATTTGTGCCTTTTCTATTTGCTAGTCTTCGTTGACTTTTTGACTTAAAAATTAATTTATAAAATTAATTTTACTTTTTAAAATAAGATTTAAGCTAGTTTAAAAATTAATTTGAAATATATAATTTTTTTGGTACAATTTCTTGTTTGACTTCTTTTTTCTTTTGTTTAATTAGTTATATGTACAAACTTTTCTGCTATCAATTCTCCCACTCTAACTAGACTACTTTCTTTAGGTAATATGTTAACCTCTTTCACATCGATGATTGTTTCCTATCTATTAAATTCTCATATTTTTTGATGAATTGAGTACATTTAATTTTTCATGTTTCAGAGTACTCGTTTGAAACTGGGAAGTAACAAAGGTGTCATCTTTATATAGAAATACAAGAAGACCATTTAAACAAAACAATAAAAGGTACGTGATATTTTGAAAGTTCTAACGAAGTTCGTCAATGTTGGTTGTGTTTAATTTCTTTATATGTTTGAGAAAATAAATTTACATGTTGAAAATTTGTAATTTTTGTAGATGTTAATGCTTTTGAAACTAGACACCTTGACATTGCTTTTGGCCACAAATTTGAATTATCTTAAAGATTTTTTTTTGTCAAAAGACAAATAAACAATTAATAATAGTTTTATTATGACCAACACTATTACTAGCTATATTATATTTTGTAAATATTAATGTTTTCATTTATTAATGTTCCTTGATTATTTACTAATTTTTATACTAAATTAATTGTAGTACCCCAATTTTGGACCTACAAATCCAATTCGCTTTTACATGCATAAAAAAAAAATAAACAAAAAATAGATGTTTTATTTTATATGTTTTTATTCATACTTTTTCATGCATTTTTATTACTTATTTTCTCATATTTTTATTATATTTTCATGGTCACGTTTTACAAAAAATATATAGTTTTAATTTCCTTTTATAAAAATAAAATCATTTTCATGCATATTTTTTATTTCATTTTTTTATTTTGTTTTTACGAATATTTTAATTTTTAATCTTTTTTATTCCTTTTTATTAGTTTAATTTTAATTTTTTTCATTTAATTAGCGTAAAAGGTCAAAATGTCAAAAAAATAGTTTTTATCTTTTTTAGTTCAATTTCGCATTTTTTATTATCATATATTTCAAAAAGTATCAAAAAATTGCATTTTATTCTATTTTATTTTATTTTCACAATTTCATCTAAAAGTTTACCCAATATGGCAAAAAAGAATATACCTTATCTCTTATTTTCTTTTTTTCATTTAAAATTTAAATGAAAAATAGCTTTTTACAACTCATACAAAATATTCTACATAGACCAATCATGGGTTGGCACCTCACCTCATCCTTATCACAATTTTTTTTATTTTAAAAAATAATTCAAAAATCTCATCATTTTTCATCTTTTACAGATTTAACCCAACATTTTCTATGATAAACCAACTTTACCCTTTACCCTAATTTTAGCTTATAAATAGGATAATGTATTGATGAGAGAGAACAAGACACAAACAAAACTTCAACTTCAAAATATCATCAATATAATCATACAAAACCATTTCCAATCATCAAAACCACAAAAAATTGAGCAAAAGTCAAACAAAAACTTAGCTCCGACGCAAATCCTTTGAATCCGACGTAAAGCTTCATACCCTTTTTCCAGATCTCGATCTCGATCTCGTCCGTTTTCCTTCAATTCAAAGGTAAGAAACTAATCATTGATGTTCTCGAGACCTATTAGACTCAGTTTTACGCTTTAATTTCGTTTATAAACGCTTGAATCTATTGATTATTTTGTTTTCGGTTTCGGTTTGTTTTCTCACGATCTGTGCAAATCCATACCTTATCGTTGAAAACTAACCACAGATTTGGACTCAGAAGTTTGAAACGAGTCGTGTGGTGTCGGATTCCTCGAGTTTTGACAAGTTTTCAAACACTTGCTGCGACGTAGCCGACACTATGATCGTGTGCTCTGGATTTCTGGTTCAAATACATCACAACCGTCCGATCTCTTCAATAGATCTGGAACGTTGTTTTTGTTTTAATTTCTGGCCGTGTGATACGATTCTAGAATGATCAGAAAGTTTGGATCTGTTTTTGAAAACACACACACATACACACTGAATTTAGAGCCGGATCTGGGCCAACACATGATCCAGATCCGACCCGAACCGGTTCACATATGGATCTGGGCTAACTTGAAATCTGAGCCTAACATTTTTATTGTGAACCCTTCCTTTTTTTCTGATTTCTTTTACACCACTATTTTTCCTTTTGTACGCCTCTGTTTTTTTTTCTAGTTCTTCTTCCTTTTTTTTTTAATTTTGTTTTTTTTTATTATTATTTTTTTTTCATGTAGTCAATTTTTTTTATTTATGCTTTTTTTTAGCTTAGTTTATTTATTTTTTTAGTCATTTAAATTTCAAATTATTTATTTCTAGTTATGTTTTTTATTTAATTTTCTTCTTTTTTTTTATGCCATATTATTGCATATTATTATTAATGCTTTTGAAACTAGACATCTTGACATTGCTTTTGGCCACAAATTTGAATTATCTTAAATTTTTTTTTTTGTCAAAAGATAAATAAACAATTAATAATAGTTATATTATGACCAACACTATTGCTGGGTATATTATATTTTGTAAATATTAATATTTTTATTTATTTATGTTCCTTGATTATTTACTAATTTTTATACTAAATTAATATATAATGTGGTCATAAAATAAAATATTTTATTTGATTTACTTTCAAATACGTTGTATTATAATATAATAATAATATATTTGAAAAATAATTATACTTGTTATACTATTAAAAAAAATACAAGGGGTATTCCAATCCCATAACAACAATCTCTTGGGGATTATGGAATGTTAATTAGTCCATATTGTTACTCTTGATATTCTTTTGGATTATGATTAAGTATAAAACCTTGTAATCTATATAAGTCATCAACTTTATGACCCAAACCAATTTTATTTTGGAATTTGAAATCATGTAAAATACATTCATGATCATTAAAAATGACGGAGCAATTTATTGAATTGCAAAATTTGGATGAATATATCAAGTTAAAACTGAAATAATGAGAGAATGGAACATTAGTAAGATATAATCTTGATACATAAATTTGATTGGTTCTAGGGGAAGGTATAGGTTTGTCGAATGAAGAAATATAATCATCAAACAACATATGATTTTTATAGTTTTTCTTTTATTTTTTATATATTAGTGAAATACATTGTGGTTGAAGTGGACGATGGTCATTCTATTGAAGAAAATATACAAAGGCTTCTAATGAAAGAAACTGCTCGGTGCAAGTTTGAAGGAAAAACTCATGAGGAGATGTTTAAGTTTTATGATCATTTGGCAAAGGTATGTGACAATAGTTTTCAAAAATAGGCTTTAAAGTTTGCAATAGTAGTTTCTTCTTTTGATTTATATTTGGTTAAATTTTTAGAGGAGAAAGGTATGTGACAATAGTAGTTTCTTCTTTTGATTTATATTTGGTTAAATGTATCATAAAGAAAAACGATGACTCATGTATGAGACTTCTAAGTAAATTACATGCTAAAGAAAATTGAAGGCATGATATACTTTATCTTTTATTTTCATCAATATTTATGTTTTATACTTGTATACAACATTTGATTAGCTATATTTGTTAGAAAAAAAAAACTTATAACATATGTTTAGTAACAACTTGTTCAATACAATAAAGAATAACGTCAAAATCATGAGCATTTTAGTATATGGATTTTATTAATATTACAATAAATTATAATAAAATAGTATTTTTCGAATATATTGTAGTAAAATATTGTATATGTTGTCCAATTTTTATATTATAAAATTTATTTATTTATCTCTTAATATCACTTCATATTCAAAAATTAGAATAAAAAGCTTTGTGTGTCTCAGAAAGTTGAAGAGCTAAAGGAAGCAAATGATGACTGCATAGTTGATGAGCTTGTTTCATTTATTATGGAAAAGATGGTGGCGGCGGTGGTATGCTTTACACCCTAACTATAATTGCAAAATTAATTAATGGTTGAAATAATTGTCTTATCTTTTATTGATTAATGAAGTACAAGGTTATGGTAGTTTTTTTTTTTTTTTAAATGTAGTGAATAAGATTCTGATATGGATTAGAGTTTTCAATTTGAGCATTTTATGTTAAATGACTAATCTAGTATTTGTTTGATTTAAAGTTTCGAGTAAGTGATAACAATGTTTGTTATTGAAAATAATGTTCTCAAGATTAAAATCAAGATATTACCTAGGATAGGGGTTGCAACATTATAAAATATGGGAATAGGAATGTAACTAGGATCAAAATATCCTTCCAAAATGAAAAACTATATTAATACACACACGGAGTGAGAGAGACACAGAGAGAGAGAGAGAGAGAGAGAGAGAGAGAGAGAGAGAGATGGAGAGAGAGAGAGAGAGAGAAAGAAACAGAGATGGAGTGAGAGTGAACGAGAGAATGATGATATGTCATATCTAGTGAATGCAAGGAGAATCTTCGCTCGGATGTTTGCATCATTGAATTTATGGGTTATGGATTGCCTGTCCTTAACCTTTCCATGCATGTAAAGAATTTTTTCATCCTCGTTCCATTTAAAAGCCGACATTAATTGGTCTATAATTAAGTGTAGAGGATATATGAATTGGCTGAACACAAGAACTTTCTCATTAGCTGCATCACAAAGACTAACCAACTCCACCAAAAACCTTGTTTTGCCCCCTACGTTGTAATCTAATCTATGCTTTTCTAACTGGTCCTTGTCGATTGCAAGTTCTTCTTTTTCGAAAATTTTGCATTCAAGGAAAAGAGACGGATGGATTGACATCATTGTCTGATTATTCTCAAAGATCATTGCGTTCTAGGAACTTTTAAAACTCTCAAGAATTTTCTGATGAAAATTGTCTCGCTTCAAAATCAGTACACATTCTCTTAACTCGGGAAGCTTCTTTTGCAAGATCTTGCCTTTGTGAACATGAACGAACGGATCCATAAACTGCTTAAACAGTCAAATATTATCATCAGAAGAAATATTTCATGTTTTCCTATTGCCAAAATATGGTTCCCAACTCAACTATAATGGACATTGACGCAATAAATCTTCTGTATTTATACACATTACTAATATGGTTTACCCTAAATGCTTTATTCCTCCAAGAGATCCCTGTGTTGGTTGTGATTGTGTTTGTGACTGTTCTGATTCATTGAAATGTTTATGTACTATAAATAATGGAGGGGAATTACTTTTTAATGAGAATAAATGTCTTATACCAGAGAAGAAAAAGGATATCATTTATGAGTGTGGTCTTAATTGTAAGTGTCCCCCGAGTTGTCGCAATCGAGTGAGTCAAAATGGCATTAAATTTAAGCTTGAAATCTTCAAAACTTATACGAAAGAGTGGGCGGTGAGATCGGATAATAATATTCCTGCTGGAAGTTTCATTTGCGAGTATTTAGGTGAAATAATCAAAGATGAGAAAGTTGTTAAAATGGTTGATAGAGATGAGTATTTATTTAATATCAACAATTATGATCACAAGGACGAAGGTGGGAAAATGAGTTCATCTTCTGCATCAGGAGGAGGTAAGAAGGTTTTGGCGGATTACAGTGACAGTCGCAAGTTTGGCATTTATACCATTTATGGTACTTAGTATGGTAATGTGTCTAGATTTATCAACCATAGTTGTTCTCCTAATTTGTATGCACAACATTTTCTTTTTTATCATGATGATAGTAGAATTTCACACATCATGCTATTCGTGAAGAAGGAGATTCCGAGGATGGATGAGCTGACTTACGATTACAATTACAAGATAAATCAAGTGATTTATTCCAATGGAAATATAAAGATGAAGGATTGCTATTGTGGATCTTCTAATTGCAAAGGTCGATTGTATTGATGAGTTTCTTAAAAAAAAAGTTGATTCTTCAATTTGTTTCATCAATTTGTTTGTTTCCCTGCTTTATTGAATGCTACCTTGTCATAAATAATGACTCTTAATGTTTTCCTTATAATTCTTGTAGCTAACAAATTATTTATGACAAGGTAGCATTCAATAAAGCAGGGAAACAAACAAATTGATGAAACAAATTTAAGAATCACCTTTTTTAAGAAACTCATCAATACAATCGAACTTTGAAATTAGAAGATTCACAATAGCAATCCTTCATCTTTATATTTCTATTGGAATCAATCACTTGATTTATCTTGTAATTGTAATTGTAAGTCAGCTCATCCATCCTCGGAATGTCCTCAATCGCGAATAGCATGATATGTGAAATTCTACTATCATCATGATAAATAAGAACATGTTGGGCATACAAATTAGGAGAACAATTATGGTTGATAAATCTAAACACATTACCATAGTAAATACAATCAAGGGTATACATGCTAAATCTCCAACTGTCGTTGTAATTCGCCAAAACCTTCTTACATCCTCATGATACAGAAGATGAATTCATTTTCTCACCTTCGTCCTTGTGATCATAATTGCTGATATTAAATATATGCTCGTCTCTATCGACCATTTTCATAGCTTTCTCATCTTTGATTATTGAACCCAAATACTCGCAAATGAAACTTCCAGTAGGAATATTATTATCCGATCTCACCACCCACCCTTTCGTATAAATTTTTGAAGATTTCAAGCTTAAATTTAATGCCATTTTGACTCACTCGATTGCAACAACTCGGGCGACACTTACAATTAGGACCACACTCATAAATGATATCCTTTTTCTTCTCAGGTATAAGACATTTATTCTCATTATAAAACAATTTCCCTCCATTTTTCATAGCACATAAACATTTCAATGAATCAGCACAGTCACCAACACAGGGATCTTTTGGAGGAATAAACCATTTAGGCTAAACCATATGAGTAATGTATATAAATAATGGAACTTTTTAATGATCCATTATTTTTTCTTATGAAAATGTCTCTTCTTATGATAATATTCGATGGTTGAAGCAGTTTATGGATTCGTTCGTTCATGTTCTTAAAGGGGAGATCCTGCAAAAGAAGCATCCTAGGTTAAGAGAATGTGTACTGATTTTGAAGCTATACAATTTTCATAAGCAAGTTCTTAAGAGTTTTAAAAGTTCGCAGAACGCAATGATCTTTGAGAATAATCAGAAAATGACGTCAATCCATCTGTCTCTTTTCTTTAAATGCAAACTTTTGGAAGAAGAAGAATTTGCGGTCGACGAGGACCAGTTAGAAATGCTTAGATTAGATTACAACGCAGGTGGAAAAATAAGGTTTTAGGTGGAGTTGGTTAGTCTTTGTTCTATTGTTAATGAGAAAGTTCTTGTGGTCAGCCAATTCCTCCATCCTCTACGCTTAATTATAGACCAATTAATGTCGGCTTTCAAATGGACCGAGGATGAAGAAATTCTTTAGATTCATGGAAGGGTTAAGGATAGGCAATCCATAATCCATAAATTTAATGATGCAAACAACCAAGTGAAGATTCTCCTTGCATCCACTGAAAACTAGGTCATATCTAGTGAGAGAATGAGATAGTCAGAGAGCGAAGATGGATCACATTTAGTGAGGAATTTTTATGTCTTTAAAATCCATGGCTAAAACTGAAAGCTTCAATGAAACAGGTATGCTACTTTACCTCTCTAATCTATTTCCATTGAAAATTTTCAAACTAATTGTTCATTGGTTACAGGTACATCCCATCTAACCACCATGTACAATACACCTTCCTACTGCCACGATTGACAATGTTGGATAAAAGTAAGCATTGATAGATTAAACTAGTTGTGTTTGAAACCCATATTAAACAAGAAGGTTGCTGGATCGAATAAGAATTGTAGTAAAGTCTGGATTAAATTGATTGTTGTTGGAGGTTGTTGCGGGGATTTTGGGATTTCCACCACTAACATTGACCTTTCATTTCCAAAGAGGGGAAAGTGTCGAAAACCGTTTAAAAAGAGAGATTCTAAGCTCGGGGGTTAGTTACGCCTAGGAAAGGTATTAGTATCCTAAACGTCTATAGTACTCTATAGTAACCTCTAATTTATTACTTTTCACAGCTTTTAATGTGCTTAAGAAATGAGGGAGAAAGTTGGTAAGAAATGGTAAAGAAGTTGTATAGATAGAATAGTGTGTGATTAGTGGAGACTTAGATGAGAAAGAGAAGATTATGACATAATGTGAAAAGTATTTGAAAGTAAACCTAAGTCTAAACGTGCAACTAATGGGTATTTGGACTAAAGAAATTTATTTAGAGGGAGAAGATGTTTTTATTTTGTTTTCTATTTTTTCTAGAGAAAGTTACTAGTCGTATCTCTTTGGAAATGAAAAGTCGCGTTTACTTGGTTATTTTAGCGATTGCGGAAAGCGGTAAAAATAAAATGCATGCAATGCAATTTTCTACTTCCACTTTGGAGTTACATCTTGCCTAAATACATTCTAAGAGCTTTGCGATAAAATAAACATGAATGAATGCAACATTTTTATGCAATGCAATATTTACAAATTAAAATGAATTATAGACGGAGTAAGAAAATATAAGCTAAACTAATTAAAACAACTAACTAGAACTAAACTAAAAAATCCTAAGTGAAGGCTAGGTCCGTCACCATTAGCATAGGTAAAGTTTAAGTCCGAAAAAAAATCGAGTGAGCACCAATAATATATAATGATATGATGACATAGAATAAAATGCAAGAAAATTAAATAGCATAAAAATAAAAATAAAAATAAAGAAAATAAACTAACTAAATTAAATAAAGTGAAATAAAAAAAACTAAGAGAACTAAAAAAAAGGAAGAAATACAAACAAAAAAAACTAAATAACAAGCATAAACAAGTAAAAATAAATAAAAGGGGCTGGGAGGTGTAGATAATAGATAAAAGAAATAGAAACAGAGGCCCAAGAGGCCCAAAAGTGCTGAACCGGATTTTTGCCTGGACCGGACCGGTTCAGGCGGTTTAATCCCAAGAATAAACCGAACCGAGTACCAGGATCCAATAGAGTTCAACACGCGCGGGTCCATCATAAGCCAGCAGATCATCTTCATTAGATCTAGATCAGACGGACCTGATTTGATCTGGGAATCATGTGATCAGATTATAGAAAAAAAATCAAACGCATCAGATTAAAAGTTTCAGAAAAGGGTGTATGATATAGTCCTGTCTTCAACCAGCGGACGAGTCACTGACTCAGTGACCGAGTCAGGACTCGTCCGCCATGGACGAGTTACCGGAGCTTCCAAACGAGTCAAAAAAATTCGTATGAGTAGTCGATTTGACTCGATTTCTTGCGTAGATCACAAATCCGGGCTTAGTTTTCTAAAAGGAGTTATATATTTTCAAAAACGAACGAATAAAGTTTAGATCTAAAAAATCAATAACGGTTTGTACGCAAAATTAACGAAAACTAATATGTGCATTAGTTTCGTATGTTGTTTGCGAGTTCAATGAGCCAAGAATCAACACAAACGGAGCTGTGAGTAGTGAGAAATCATCACCTCAAGTTGGGTTAAAAACGAGTTCGGGTTGGGTGTTTTATGGGTTGTTTCACGCGCGATTTGTTGATGTTTTGAGTCCTTGAGTTTGATATGATGATGAATTGATGAATATGAGTGAAGTTTTGGTGGATTGGTTTGAGTTGTGGGGTGATTATGTGAGGAACGGAGGTGACGGAGATGGATATGTTGTTATTGGTGTTTTCTGGAAAAGGAAGAACATATATAAGTTCTTCTTCTTTTTCTATTTTCCTCTTTCTTTTTTTTTTTTATATTTGATTTTGGTTGAGAGAAATTGAGAGAATTTTTGAGGTTTTTTTGTGAATTGTGGGTGAATGAATGAATGAGTGATGTGAGGTTTGTATTTATAAAAGAAAATTAGGGTAAATGGTATTGGTGTAATAATTATGGTATGATAGGATAATTAGGTAAAATGACAAAATGGAGATGAGGCGGCATAACTTCATTGGTCCATGCTAAAGATTTTTTTGTGAGGTGGTGACAACTATTTTTGATTTATTTTAAGACATAAAGAGATAATATTGACGAGTCATGAGATAGAGCAACTTGTGCTCTACTCTTTCTCTTCTTGGCATATTTTTTAAAATAAATGTAAATGAAAATAAATGGAACTAAAATGGATGGAAATAAAATATAAATGTAAATATTTTTTGATATTTTTTGAAATATATGATAATAAAATATAAAATGCGCGAAAAATAAGAAAAAAAAACTATTTTTTGATATTTTTGGAAATTTACGCTATAATGTGAACTATTTAAAATAAAGTGAAATAAAATGAAATATTTAGAAATAAAAACAAATTTAAGAAAAATTATAAAAATATGAAAAATGAATGAGAAATGCATGAAATAGGAATAAAATACCTTTTTTGTATATTTTTATGCATGAAATGCAAAATTGGATCTGTAAGTCCATAATTGGAGTACAACAGCTGCCCCTATTTAAGTTTCTTCAATCGGAGAAATGAAGATTGAAATCTTTGTTTAGACAGGATTGAAGAGACTTAAATATAAAACGTGCACCATTTTTGGACCTAAAATCCTCCAACAATGCTTATGATGCAAATGCTAATGCAAAAATGCAGATGATTTTAATGAACTCCACTGGGGAACAGAGTAAAACCCTGGGGAAAATATTATCCACTATCATATGGATGACAATAATGTGAGAAGAACATTGTCCACCGTCTTACAAGGAGACGAGTTGCAGATAAAAGACAACGTCTACAGAGAACAAGAGTATTGTCCACCGTCTTACAGAGAGACGGATTGCATATAAAAGACAATCTCTACAGAGAACAGGAACATTGTCCACCGCCTTGCAAAGAGACGGATTGCATAAAGAAGACAATTTCCACATTACCTACCATCATACAAATGACGGCGAGTCAAGGTAAATTAAAGAGACATGGTATTATCTACTATCCAACAAAGTAATAGCGTGTCAAGATAAAGGAACCAAATATTACTTACTATCATGCAAACGATAGTGTGTCAAGTAATATGCAAAGATGAGACATTATCTACTGTCCAACAAGTGATAGCGAGTCAAGACAATGAATAGATATTACTTACTATCATGCAACGATAGTGTGTCAAAGTAATATGCAAAGATGAAACATTATCTACTGTCCAACAAAATGACAGCAAGTCAAGATAATGAAACAAGGAATTACCTCCTACCATGTGAACGGCAGTGTGCCAAGGAAATCCGAAAAGATAGACATCATCTATTATCCAACAAGTGATAGCGAGTCAAGACAATGACTAGATATTACTTACTATCATGCAACGATAGTGTGTCATAGTAATATGCAAAGATGAAACATTATCTACTGTCCAACAAAATGACAGCAAGTCAAGATAATGAAACAAGGAATTACCTTCTACCATGTGAATGGCAGTGTGCCAAGGCAATCCAAAAAGATAGACATCATCTACTATCCAACAAGTGATAGCTAGTCAAGACAATGCAACTATATTACTTACTATCATGCAACGATAGTGTGTCAAAGTAATACGCAAAGATGAAACATTATCTACTGTCCAACAAAATGACACCAAGTCAAGATAATGAAACAAGGAATTACCTCCTACCATGTGAATGGCAGTGTGCCAAGGCAATCCGAAAAGATAGACATCATCTACTATCCAACAAGTGATAGCGAGTCAAGACAATGACTAGATATTACTTACTATCATGCAACGGTAGTGTGTCAAAGTAATATGCAAAGATGAAACATTATCTACTGTCCAACAAAATGACAGCAAGTCAAGATAATGAAACAAGGAATTACCTTCTACCATGTGAATGGCAGTGTGCCAAGGCAATCCAAAAAGATAGACATGATCTACTATCCAACAAGTGATAGCTAGTCAAGACAATGCAACTATATTACTTACTATCATGCAACGATAGTGTGTCAAAGTAATATGTGAAGAAGAAACATTATCTATTGTCAAACCAAGTGACAACAGGTCAAGATAATGAAACAAAGAAATTACCTTCTACCATGTGAATGGCAGTGCGCCAAGGCAATCTGAAAAGATAGACATCATCTACTATCCAACAAAGTGATAGCTAGTCAAGACAATGCAACTATATTACTTACTATCATGTAACGATAGTGTGTCAAAGTAAATATGTGAAGAAGAAACATTATCTATTATCGAACCAAGTGACAACAGGTCAAGATAATGAAATAAAGAATTACCTCCTACCATGTGAATGGTAGTGTGTCAAGGTAACATGACTCCATTGAAAGGAGGTGACTCTACTAGGTACTTCAAAAGTTACTCAAGTAGGCTGATTTGTAAAAGTTTATGTATTTGTAGAGAAAAAGATTTGTGTGATCTTTTGTGTAAAGTTTCTTGATAAGTCTCACTGGGATAAAACCACCTGAGAAATTGTAAAGTGTATCTGGTAAAATACAAGCTTCTTGTGTGGAAACTTGTCACTTGCTGTTTTAAAACGATGTCCAGTCCGGGAACAAACCGGAGGGATACTGTGAAACAAGACTTTGTGTCCAATTGAAGAATAAATTCAACTGGGAATTTTTCCTTTTGTTGTAGGAAAAAACTGAAACAACCATCTTCCACAAGAGAGGAGTCTAGTGGGGAATTTTTGAAACAAGAGGTGTAAACTTATCTGCCTAAGCTGACACTCTAATTGGAGAGAACAACATGCCCATCCCGACTCTATTTTGTAGACACAGACAAGACAAAGAAATAGAAATCTGTATATGATGTAATAATGTATGAATGATGTAAATGTTTATGGCACATGTAACTACTATGTTTGAATGTATGAATGGATGTAAGAATGTATGTTATGAATGTTATGTATGTATGTATGTTGTGAATGTATGTTATGAATGAGTATATGGAAATGTATGTTGGGAATGTATGCTGACAAAACAGACAGGACGAACGAGACTAGAGACAAGCCAACGTCACAGTACAACTCAAGGCATTTCAACAAGGTGTATATGTTGACGTAGATGAAGCAAGAGAATCTCTTCTTGGGGAAGGAACAACTTCTCTGGGAAATGACCGTTTTAACCGAACGATCTGTATTAGAACTTGGTTGTATTCAAGACAAAACTCTCAACCTTCATCGGGGATGTATCATTTTCTTGAGATGATTGTTGACATTCTCTTAGAAAAGAAACATGTTTGCTGTTGATGAACAACTTGAGAGAATAGAGACGACTTGCCCCTTGCTTTAGATTCTTGCATCAGTTTGATAAATCTTTGAAGGAATCGCTCGAAGAGCGTGACTGGTTGACCTTTTACACTTAAGCATTGTATCTGTTAACTGCAGCAACGTGCACTGAGAGTGAAAACTCTTCTCTATCCATGATATTTGACAATCAAGGTTCTGCCATACTTCACAACATGTAACTGTTCAGGAAGATATGATCTTGACATAATATGCCCCAAGTGTTTGAAACCTTGAAGGGTATGCCCCTGACCACTTGATATTTGCAGTGTAACCAAACCTTGAACCATTTTCAACCTTGATAAGCAGAATATTCAACTTGTTTTTCCCTAATTGGCGAAATTCATATGTAACTTGCCCCTAGGGCTTTCCCTTAATCAGACTATAGCTCAAACTTCTTTGATGTCAAGTATTAATTTGCAAATAAAATTATTTTCTTTTTGAAAAGTATTTTTGATAAAATGCACATGCAAGTTTTTTGAAATTGAATGTCTTTGTGATGAAAGCACATATGGTATGTACAAAAGATAATTACTGATTAATCAAACAGGAGGAGTCAGCGTAACAATAAATTCGCCGAATATGCTTTAACAGTGAACCTAGCTTCAATTAGGTCTTTTGTATGTTATAACGTGGTTGGGTTCACGGTTTTTTCAAAAAAAAAGAGATTGTTAGGCTCAAAATTTATTTGGTCCCACCCATTCTTCTTGATGTTCTCCAATCCTAGGTTCAATTAATTCAAATGATGCACTCAGTCGACAAGAGAATCTTTTTGACAATGATGTTTGAGGTCGACACTTTGGTCGAAGCTTTATTGCCATCCTTTTTGTTGAACAGACTTTGATGAGATCTCTTGAAGTGACAGACACTTTTTGCTTAGGAAGTTGTTCGTATATTTTTTGTGTCACTCTTTATTTGTATGGACTAGTTCTTTTTGAACTTTGAATTTGTGGTCCATCAGGATGCCCCTCTTTTTTTTTTATGGGTTTTTTTTTTGAATTTTTTTTTTGTAATCACTCTGTTTTTTTATTTTGAACAACTCTTGTAATATTTTGGTGTATGAATATTGTGACTGCCATATGGATTGTTTTGAGTCTCATCTCTTGACAGCTTCCTTTGTTTGAGGTAAGCATTGTGCTTAAACCTCTTACTTGGTATGACCAGACAAATTGATTCTCTTGTATCAGTATGCATCATCAAATTAATTGAAATAATACCCTGTCCCCGGTTAAGAATAAGGGTTCAGAAAAAGTAGAAAGAAACACCGACTTCGGGCTCAAAGGGGTTGACTACGGATTATCTCCTTATATCTCCACTGTTTGGGAGTTGAAATAATGCCTTACATCGTCAACTAGGTTTTTCACCATTGAAAGCATATATCAGCAAAAAATCAGTTATTTGTTTTCATCATCCTCGCTCCAAGTTTGTAAGTAATAAAGCAAGAGAAAAGAGTGAATATGAATGGATTGATTAAAAAAACATGCATGTTTATTATATGAAAAGTACTTGACAAAAGACATAATGTTAAAAGAAAACAAATACTTGACAAGAAAGAAATAAAAGTCTAGCAATCATAGGGATGAGCTTCCTAGTATCACCGACTTCAACGAGATAAAAAAGTAGTAAAGATGACATTAACATCAACCCAATGACATCAAACCATATCCATGCATAAAAGAGCTGGGTCTATATCCTCAAAAGAAAACTTATTATCTTCAATCAACCTTTGGACTTCACCCTTTAAAGTCAAGCAATATTCAATACTGTGGCCAGGTGCCCCTTGATGAAAAGCACAAGATAACTCAGGTTTATACCACCATGGTAATTTTGCAGGTATCTTAGGCGGTGTTCTAGTCTGAATCAAATTTCTCTCAAGCAAAATAGGAAGCAAATCTGCATACAACATAGGGATCGGTTCAAACTTAGGTTCCCTTGTTGAAACAGTATCAGTAGCAGGAGTTATAGCAGCAACATGCGGTTGTTTGTTCTTCTTTGGCTTCCTATGAGCCACCATACTCGCTTCTTGTTCTTTCTTCATATCAAAACCCGACCCAAACTCTTTGGTATCTTTGGACAAAGCAGTCCCTCTTGTTAAACGTCCTTCTCGGAGAGCTTCTTCAATGCGCACACCTATGTCTAATATGTCAGTGAAGTCATGTAGCGCACTGGCAACCATCTTGTCATAGTAAAAAACATCAAGAGTTTTCATGAAAATTTTAGTCATCTCTTTACCCTCTAATGGGGGATTAACCTGAGCAGCAAGTCCACGCCATCTCTGAGCATATTCCTTGAAAGTTTCCTTGTTTTTCTGAGTCATGGCTTGGAGCTGATCTCTATCAGGGGCCAAATCAGTATTGTACTTGTACAGCTGCACAAATGCTTCACATAAATCATTAAATGACTTGATCTTCGAACCACCTAAACTCATGTACCATTTTAGAGCGGCACTAGTCAAACTCTCTTGGAAGCAATAAATAAGCATTTGATCATCTTTTGTCAGAGCACACATCTTTCTAGCATACATCACAAGATGCATCCGAGGACAAGAGTTTCCCTCATACTTTTCAAACTCAGGTACTTTGAACTTAGGCGGAAATTTAACATTCGGCACTAAACAAAGCTCATGAACACTCTTTCCAAACAAGTCTTTTCCACGGAGAGCACGAATCTCACGTTGTATCTCATCAAACTGATCTTGGTAATTATCTGCAGAATACGCCTCAACATTTTCAGCTTGTTCAACATTGTAAACAGCTTCATTCTCATGTGGTGTAGTGTGAACCACAGGGGCTGGAACTGTTAAAACTGGTGACGTCATAGGCACAGTCAAAGTAGGAATCTGGATACCAGAAAAATTGGGATGAAAACTCTCATTGAGGTTATAAGTCTCCAGAATAGTACTTGTCAAAGCTTGAGGAGGAAGAGATGCTGAAGTCGAAACTCTTGCAACAGCCAAAGATTCAACCAAAGAAGTTAACTTAGCCAAATTAGTCTGTAGAGTAGCAACCTGTTCACAGAGCTGAAGATTCTCTTGTTCAATCCCTTCCATTATTTTCATTTGATTAACACGAGTGTTGACTTGCAAGTTGACTTTGGACGTGAGCGTCGGACCACTGAGAGAAAGACACGAAGCTTAGACTCTTTTTGAGAAGACCATGAATGCAAAATGATGCATGTAAAGAAAGTTTTGTTTTGACTTTGATTTTCAAAGGACTTTAGGATATGAATCATAAAGGACCTCAGTTTTTGTTTGTAAATGATAAAAGAATTTGTTTCAAAGCAATCTCCTCTTTTTTTTTCAAGGTCCATGATGATTGTGAGATTTATTAAGAAATTCCTCTAAGTCTTTTGAAAACCAATGGAAAGAGATCTTCATGGATGCATGGATGAATGAGATGTGATGATGCAACAAGCACAAACATAAGCAAACATGGTTGGTTGAGATATCACAAAGTTGGAGTCAAAAGGTAAACCACCCATAATGTATGAACTATTGGTTTTTTTCTTTTTTCGTAACATGGGTTCTACAAAGTTCCCAACGTCATCAACTTTCCTTCTTGAATATCAATGTCCACAACTGAACTCACGGCCAAATGAAATATCCAAGGGAAAGCCTCGTTTGAGCGTGGTATCGCGGAACAACTAATCCAAGACTTACTCTCGGCTTAGCCATCGCACCACATCCTAAAGGCAAAGATGGGTTAAAGGTGACTAAAGGTCCACAACTTCCTCGGAAACATGCCATAGCAACAATCTACGCGAAGCTCACGTCGAAAAGAATACTACAACATGCCCCTCCATTGTGGGTGGTTTCATCACATGTGTGTTTGTGCAAATCTTTACTTTCGCCCATTCACTATGATCATACCAACACCTATCTTATGGTTCACTCAAGCTCGGGTCAAGTTTATCTCAACTCATGAACCCCTCCATAATATATAAAGCATGTAAACATTTAAGCACATAGGAAAGCAATTAAAGTATAAACTAGATAGGTTCAACCCTCTTAAGGAGAGATTCCCCAGTGAAGTCGCCATTTTTCTGTTGCGGGGATTTTGGGATTTCCACCACTAACATTGACCTTTCATTTCCAAAGAGGGGAAAGTGTCGAAGACCGTTTAAAAAGAGAGATTCTAAACTCGGGGGTTAGTTACGCCTAGGGAAGGTATTAGCATCCTAAACGTCTATAGTACTCTATAGTAACCTCTAATTTATTACTTTTCATTGCTTTTAATGTGCTTAAGAAATGAGGGAGAAAGTTGGTAAGAAATGGTAAAGAAGTTGTATAGATAGAATAGTGTGTGATTAGTGGAGACTTAGATGAGAAAGAGAAGATTATGACATAATGTGAAAAGTATTTGAAAGTAAACCTAAGTCTAAACGTGCAACTAATGGGTATTTGGACTAAAGAAATTTATTTAGAGGGAGAAGATGTTTTTATTTTGTTTTCTATTTTTTCTAGAGAAAGTTACTAGTCGTATCTCTTTGGAAATGAAAAGTCGCGTTTACTTGGTTATTTTAGCGATTACGGAAAGCGGTAAAAATAAAATGCATGCAATGCAATTTTCTACTTCCACTTTGGGGTTACATCTCGCCTAAATACATTCTAAGAGCTTTGCGATAAAATAAACATGAATGAATGCAACATTTTTATGCAATGCACTATTTACAAATTAAAAGGAATTATAGACGGAGTAAGAAAATATAAGCTAAACTAATTAAAACAACTAACTAGAACTAAACTAAAAAATCCTAAGTGAAGGCTAGGTCCGTCACCATTAGCATAGGTAAAGTTTAAGTCCGAAAAAAAATCGAGTGAGCACCAATAATATATAATGATATGATGACAGAATAAAATGCAAGAAAATTAAATAGCATAAAAATAAAAATAAAAATAAAGAAAATAAACTAACTAAATTAAATAAAGTGAAATAAAAAAAACTAAGAGAACTAAAAAAAAGGAAGAAATACAAACAAAAAAAACTAAATAACAAGCATAAACAAGTAAAAAAAAATAAAAGGGGCTGGGAGGTGTAGATAATAGATAAAAGAAATAGATACAGAGGCCCAAGAGGCCCAAAAGTGCTGAACCGGACTTTTGCCTGGACCAGACCTGTTCAGGCGGTTTAATCCCAATAATAAACCGAACCGAGTACCAGGATCCAATAGAGTTCAACACGCGCGGGTCCATCATAAGCCAGCAGATCATCTTCATTAGATCTAGATCAGACGGACCTGATTTGATCTGGGAATCATGTGATCAGATTATAGAAAAAAAAATCAAACGCATCAGATTAAAAGTTTCAGAAAAGGGTGTATGATATAGTCCTGTCTTCAACCAGCGGACGAGTCACTGACTCAGTGACCGAGTCAGGACTCGTCCGCCATGGACGAGTTACCGGAGCTTCAAAACGAGTCAAAAAAATTCGTATGAGTAGTCGATTTGACGCGATTTCTTGCGTAGATCACAAATCCGGGCTTAGTTTTCTAAAAGGAGTTATATATTTTCAAAAACGAACGAATAAAGTTTAGATCTAAAAAATCAATAACGGTTTGTACGCAAAATTAACGAAAACTAATATGTGCATTAGTTTCGTATGTTGTTTGCGAGTTCAATGAGCCAAGAATCAACACAAACGGAGCTGTGAGTAGTGAGAAATCATCACCTCAAGTTGGGTTAAAAATGAGTTCGGGTTGGGTGTTTTATGGGTTGTTTCACGCGCGATTTGTTGATGTTTTGAGTCCTTGAGTATGATATGATGATGAATTGATGAATATGAGTGAAGTTTTGGTGGATTGGTTTGAGTTGTGGGGTGATTATGTGAGGAACGGAGGTGACGGAGATGGATATGTTGTTGTTGGTGTTTTCTGGAAAAGGAAGAACATATATATGTTCTTCTTCTTTTTCTATTTTCCTCTTTCTTTTTTTTTTATATTTGATTTTGGTTGAGAGAAATTGAGAGAATTTTTGAGGTTTTTTTGTGAATTGTGGGTGAATGAATGTGTCATACCCCAAATTTTACCCTCCACTTTTGATACATATATATTTTAGGTTGGTCAAATATTAGAAAAGTTGTGTAGTTGAGTTGGCATGAGGGCGCGCGTGGAAGTTTGTGTTGAGTCCCCTTAGAGACCATTTTGGTTTTATTTTTCTGATTTTTATTCTTTTTATATATCTGTATTTTTTTGTTGTTTTTGGTCCAACATTGAGACTTAAAATAAATAAAAATAAACAAGATATATTTTTAGAAAAGACTCAGGCGCGTGCAGAATGAGGAAAAGCCCAGCAGAACATATTTTCAAACACAATCTCTGGCCTTGGTCACCAAGTAAAGAGAATTAACACTGATTATAATTTTTTCAGCAAATCAATCATAAAAATTGAGAAAATTTCTGAAACTAATTTCAATAACAAATCTTACAATGATTCTCAACAATTTAACAACCCTAAATCAACACTATAAATAGAGAGCTTATTTTTACAATTGAGAACAGACAGAAATTCAGAGCAAAAACCAAAAAATACACTGCCTGAGAATCAAGAACTCACGCAGCCCCCTCAAAACCCTAAATTGATTTTTCTACACACTGTAGAAAAATTAATACTTGTTCAGCCTTCATCAGTACCTCGCACAGCAGCAGTAAAAAAAAACAAAAGTCAGAAAAAGGAGCAGAATAGAAACGGCGGCGGAATCTAGACGGAAACAGAAACGGGAAAAATTACTTACTTGTGGAATTCACGGCACACCAGGTTGGTTCCTCTAATCCTTATAGCCATGTAGAATGCTGGTTCGTGTCCGTTTTTGTTTGTGTATGCTCTGTTGATCCTATTTTTAGGCAGGTGTTGAATCTGTGCGTTTGTGTTCCGTTTCAGATTGTTGTTGTGTTTAAAAGATATAAAGGAAAAACATAATAAAAAAGGGACTAAAAGTAGATCGAATTTTTGCGACAAAAAAAAAAATGTTCAAAGTTTTGATTCTGTTTTGAGGTTCTGTTTGGGTCTGAAAATTCAAAATAGAGGGTTGGAAAGGAACAAAACAGAACCGAGAGAGAAGGGAAAGAAAACGAAAAAACAGAATTAAAAAAATTAGGGTTTTTGATTTGGGAATTTCGGTTTTGATTTGGTATTTTTGATAACTAATTCGGGTTTAATTCGTGTTTAATCGGTTAAAAAGGGGTTAAAAGATGAATTTTGGGTTGATTTGGGGTAGGAAAAAATTCTGGAAAAAGTATGAATGTATGAGTTTTCCGGTTGAAGCTCAACCGGAAAACTCATCGGAATCTGGAAGTGCATGGCGGCGGACGGTGGCTGGCGGCGACGATGCTGCCGGAAACAGGGCGCGCGCGCCGGACCGGTTGACACTCAACCAGTGTTCTTCGTTTGTGAAGAACATTGATGAACAATGTATGAATATAGAGAGAGAAGAGAGAAACCGGGTGAGAGAAAGAAAAGAGAAGAGAGAGAAAAAACTAGGAAAAATGAGAAAAAATCTGAAGAATTTGAATATATACCCCCTCCCGGTCGTGTGTGGGCGCGCGCACAGCAGTTCCTGTACTCCCTTCTGTATGATCAAGATCAAACGCACCCTGGGCTGCGCGCGCGCTGGGCCTCAATTGGGGCTTAGGCCCATTTTTTCCTTTGCTGTTTCCTCCCTTGTCTTGCTGTTTGCACCCCTGCTTTTACTGTTTATACCTTCTGTGAATATTATCTAGTGTATATAATGGTTTAATTCATTTTAATTAATTCTAATTAATTTAGATATTAATTTTGTATTATAAAAAATATTCTAATATTATTGTGGATTAAAAAGAGAGGACGGATGCACTTCCGTTTTTCTCGAATTATTGGTGGCTTTATAAACATTTAGTTTACCAGTAATTTATCTTCCACCTAAACCCATAAAAAGAACATTAAAAAACACAAACCAATCAAGTTAATCCTTTTTTCACCTTCGGGTCAATTCTTAAAAAACACCTTAAGAGGTAAAACAAAATTCTTTCATAAAAGACACAAACCAACACCATACCCAGAACTACGTAGCTTTGATTTCCTCATCACACCGGAGGATACGTAGGAGCAAGAGTCATCTTGTCAAGCATAATAATAAAAAATGCAATTTTCCCCCTTTTGTAAATATATTTAATAGTAAATAAAAATTTAATAAATAAAAAACATGTAAATAAATGCTAAAAAAACACTTAATACCCTAGAATTAATTAGAAGGTTCCCGTTGAGTACAACGGATGTGAGGGGTGCTAATACCTTCCCCTTGCATAACCAACTCCCGAACTTGGAAATGGTTGCGATGACCATCCTTCCATTATTTTAGGTTTTATCGATATTTTTCCTTAAAAAAAAATTCGGTGGCGACCCTGTGTCATTCCGAGTGTCCTAAACGCTCGGACGATTTTCGCGGCGCGACAGAATGAATGAGTGATGTGAGGTTTGTATTTATAGAAGAAAATTAGGGTAAATGGTATTAGTGTAATAATCATGGTATGATAGGATAATTAGGTAAAATGACAAAATGGGGATATTTTGATTTATTTTTAAAATAAAAAATGGTTTATGATGAGAATGAGATGAGGTGGCATAACTTCATTGGTCCATGCTAAAGATTTTTTTGTGAGGTGGTGACAACTATTTTTGATTTATTTTAAAAGACATAAAGAGATAATATTGATGAGTCATGAGATAGAGCAACTTGTGCTCTACTCTTTCTCTTCTTGGCATATTTTTTAAAATAAATGTAAACGAAAATAAATTGAACTAAAATGGATGGAAATAAAATATAAATGTAAATATTTTTTGATATTTTTTGAAATATATGATAATAAAATATAAAATGCGCGAAAAATAAGAAAAAAAAACTATTTTTTGATATTTTTGGAAATTTACGCTATAATGCAAACTATTTAAAATAAAGTGAAATAAAATGAAATATTTAGAAATAAAAACAAATTTAAGAAAAATTATAAAAATATGAAAAATGAATGAGAAATGCATGAAATAGGAATAAAATACTTTTTTTGTATATTTTTATGCATGAAATGCAAAATTGGATTTGTAGGTCCATAATTGGGGTACAAAAGAGGTGAATCAAAAGCAACATAAACGAGGAAAATGCTTTTAGAAAATCAGAACCGATAAACCAATATTGCATAAATTCAAAAAGAATTAGTTAATTTGAAAAATTATAGTCTATATCATTAGATCTATTAAGAATTATTAGTATTGCATAAATCGCAAGAAAGGATACTATGAATTCGTTGTCACGTGTAGGAAAGCACTTAATAGTGCATGAAAAACTTCAACAATGACGATGATGGTGGAGAAAGTCATGTTCAAGTTTGTGAAATATTGAAGATGAATAGCAAAGAGGAAAAGGCGTGTGATGTTTTTATTTCAGTATCCTAATCTCATCCATTTAATTTATTATAATGGTTGAAAATAGTATATGGATCTTATTATTATTACCATAAATTATAATAAAATAGTATTTTTCAAATATATTGTAGTAAAATATTGTATATGTTGTCCATTTTTTATATTATAAAATTTATTTATTTTTCTCTTAATATCACTTCATATTCAAAAATTAGAATAAAAAGCTTTGTGTGTCTCAGAAAGTTGAAGAGCTAAAAGAAGCAAATGATGACTGCATAGTTGATGAGCTTGTTTCATTTATTAATGGAAAAGATGGTGGCGGTGGCGGTATGCTTTACACCCTAACTATAATTGCAAAATTAATTAATGGTTGAAATTATTGTCTTATCTTTTATTGATTAATGAAGTACAGGGTTATGGTAGTTTTTTTTTTTTTTGTTAAATGTAGTGAATAAGATTCTGATATGGATTAGAGTTTTCAATTGGAGCATTTTATGTTAATTGACTAATCTAGTATTTATTTGATTTGAAGTTTCGAGTAAGTGATAACAATGTTTGTTATTGAAAATAATGTTGTCAAGAGAGTGTGAGAGAGAGAGAGAGAGAGAGAGAGAGAGAGAGAGATGGAGAGAGAGAGAGAGAGAGAGAGATATGGAGTGAGAGTGAGTGAGAGAATGAGAGAATGAAGATAGGTCATATCTATTGAATGCAAGGAGAATCTTTGCTCGAATGTTTGCATCATTGAATTTATGGATTATGGATTGCCGGTCCTTGACGTACGACTTGTGACTTGAGGATTATTCTTGTTGTTCCCTTAGTTGTCATGAATTTTGATCATACAACATGTTGAGCAAGATGTTTTGATATCTTGCCAACAAAGGACTTTGACATGTTGCTTCTGTAAAAAAAAACATCAGTCAGAATAATGTGTGCGAATTATGCTCACAATCCCTTATGATTATGTTTGTTAATTTCTTAGAGATGAAGAATCAAATACGCCAACGTCTCAGTTGAAGTATATCTCTTAAGTAATGTTTGTTATGGCGTGTTTTTATTATGAAGATTCAAAATCAATATCCAAACAAATAAAGTTTGTTTAGAAGATTATCAGCTCAACCAAACAAATAATAAATCAGAAGATTATTTATTTGCGCACCACCTGATTTTTGGAATAGCTTGAACAAGTTACAAAAACAAATATTTTATCTTTTGAAAATAAAAGATTTATTCTCAACAAACTTCAACAAACTTTCCTATTATTTACCTTGGTTCTATCTCAGTTCAGAAGTTGTAAATAGAGGATCAAACATTGAAGCAAAGTATGACTCAAGATTATAATTATAGTTCTAAGTGTTTATTGAGTCTTTTTATTTGTTCTTGTTGTTGTTGTCATCGTGCAACTCTTTGCACTGAAATAGCGAGTTCAAGCTCGTTCCTCGAATTAGAGTAATTGGTTGAGGGAGAGTCACATATTTAGGGGGAGTCCTAAATAATTTCATTTGGGTAGTTTTTAGTGAGAGGCTTTGAATAAGGGCTATTCAAATAAGACCTAAAGACTAGGACTACGAAATAGTGAAGGTAATTCTCTTGGATTGGTATCCCCCAGATTAAATGTTTTGACACTGAACTGGGTAAACAATTACTTTTGTTCTTTTATTGCTTTCTGCACTTTATTATTGTTATACTATTGTGCCATAAAGCTGAGCAAGTTGTTAAAGCATCTTGCTTGACAACTTTCCCACCGGGGATCTAGAATTTCAATTGGCATCAGAGCGGGAACCCTGCCTGTTTAGGGTGAGCTCCAGGGAATTTAATTCTATTCTCCATGGAAGTTGACATAGATGGAGGATCTTGCAACAAACCACCATTGTTGAATGATGCTAATTATGATTATTGGAAGGGTAAGATGATTGCCTTGTAACTAAGTTAGGAGGGGTTGAACACCACCTAGTGTAACCACTAAAGAAGGCACATCTACTCAGGAGCTGAAGGATGAAGATCTGTGGACTAATGAGGAGATAATAGTTGCTGAAGCTAATGACAAGAAGCTTGGACAATGCTCCAAAAAGAATCGTTTCAATCAGAGCTATAAGGAGAGAGAACTTACTGATTTAGAAAGGGTGATTTCCAAATACGGGTTTTACCAAGCTCAACCCAAATCTTTTTGTTCTTATCCTTTTCTTACTGAACCCAACACTTAAACTTCATCTCTTGGTCACTCTAGATCAAGGAAAACGCACAAGCAGGATCAAAATGCCAAGATCAGATTTGTATTTAATTGAGGGAAAGGAAAAGTGTTAGTGTTTTTGTGTTGGCCTCATTTTTGGCAAAACCCAATGTGGAGGACAATGTGCGCACATCATTGAAGATGTGAAGAACAATGTGTGCACATCATTCGAGTCCATAACTTTTGTGACTTATTTACGTGCCATATCTTTCTTGTATCAGAATCAAAAGAGTGGTTCTAATGTAGTAGTGGAACAGTTTATGTCCTTTTTCTTTTAACTGTTGTCCACTAACGCATAAGTTATTTAAATAATTTTCTAATACACGTGTCCTGTTGCAATTAGTTGAGTATTGGTTAATGATGAGTTTAGCGCTTAAAATGAATATGACTATTCTGTCCTTTTGTGTTGTATTGTGTTATTTGTTTGTTTGTTTTCTAAAAATATACACTTTTGTTCACTTGCACACAAACACGTTCACAACCTACACTTTTTCATATTCTCTCTAAACCTCCAACTCTTCAGTTTCTTTCTCACCTTCTCTAGCAAAACCAAACCCTAAACTCCTACAATGGCTTCGTCATCTACACCAACTTCGTCTACTGCGTCTCAATCAATCCCTCCTATAGAGATAGAGGTTAAACCACTAGTTGATTTGGAAAATCAAAAGATGTTTCGCATCGCAAAAGACACAATGTCGTTCAAAATCTATAACCTAAAGTGCATGGTTGAAAAGAGAGTAGATTTTGAAAGCTTGGAACCAAATGGGTATGATTTGCAGAAGATGTTCTATGAACAAGGTCTCGAACGTTACTTCAACATTCTTAATGGTCCTTTCTATGAAGAGATGGTAAAGGAATTTTGGATGAAAGCTCATGTTTTTGATAAACAGTCTGCATACTTGGAAGTTCAAAGGTTGGTTAAGAAAAATCTTCTGTTAAAAGGAAAGACGAGGAAAGAATTGGAACTTTCAGAGTTTACCCAAACTGAGATAAGATCCAATATTGCTGGAATGGACATCAAAATCACTGCTGATCACATTGCAAAGGTATTAAATCTACCTAATCATGGAATATATCTTGGTGCTTACAAGAACAAGCCACAAGATTCAACTGTTCAAGCGGTTTTATTTGATAATGATACCTCCTCTAGGCAAAAAGACTTGAAAACTTATTTCAAGGTTGTTTACAAGATTTTGTTTGAATCTATTGCTACCAAGGTTGGTGGTACTGACTGTATTTCTTCCGAGCAAAAGTACTTCATGTATTATCTTCACAAATTTATCAAAATGAATTTGCCTAGATACATTTTTGATCATCTCTGTGAAGTTATCAACAATAGCATTGAAAAGGGTCACACAAACTGTCATCATGTTAGATTTCTGTCTCACATATTCTATCTGAGCAATTTTCATGAGATTCTTGAAAAGAACTACCCAGGATTTGTTAAGGCTACCTATCTGGAAACAAGGATTGTGGATGGAAAGTCTTTGAAAAAGATGTTCATAGTCAAAGGAAAGACTGTTGTTCCTAACTACCCTTTGTTGATGAACAAAGAAGAACAAGTGGTTGATTCTTCTTTCCCTAGTGTTGATGTGGAAGAAGGAAAGAAGATTGTTGATGGATGTTTTAATCATTGGAAGGATGTATATGGTGTTGAGACACCTGGAAATGAAGTAGATATAACCAAACTGAGATTTGATAATAAATAAGATATTGTTACCAAGACTGCTGTTAAGAGAGACAGAGTCAAATTGAAGACACAAACACACCCTATTGGTGGTGTTAAGATCTTGACAAAAGAAGAAATTGAAAATCAGAGAAGAGAAGAAAGGTCTAAGAAGCTTGAGGACAATAACAAAAACAAGAGGAAGCTTGTTGTTGAAGATTCTGATGAAGAAGCTGAGGATGATGAACCTCTCTTGGTGAAGAAGAGAAGAATTGTCAGAGAAAGAATTGCTCACAGACGTCATATGGATCAAGGTACGTCTTCTAATGTTCTTACTAATGAGCTTGTTGAATCTCAATCTAGGAATGATGAACCTACCTCTGAACCTAACATTGTTATTCCTTCTCCAACCAAACCTTCATCTGAGCCTATATCAGAATCTTCTGTTTTAAATGTGTTGTCTAAACACTTGTCACCTCAAACCATTCATGCTGAGACAAATACATTACCTGAAACACCTTCTAAGCCCTTGTTGCACAAACTTCTCCTACTGGTGAACTCTTGAGTGATAAAAGTTTTGATTCTGATTCTGATGATACTCACTCAATCCCCACTCCAATTCATGTCTACACACCTCCACCTGTCACTATGCCATCCATACCAATCATAGATATTGTTAAATCCTTTATCTGAATCATCATCTCAACCTGAATTTGTTGTCAGCACACCTCCATCACCTAAATCCCCTAAATCACCTCCATCTAAGCCTGAGCAAAATATCTGCCAAACCTTCTTTGAGCCTGAAATCACATATCAATCTATCCTAGAAAGCATTCAATATCAACATTCTAGCCAAACAATTTATAGTATTGAGATTTTGGCAAGACTTGTTAATAATGATGTTAGAAGATTGCATAGCTTTAAAACTGATCATGGCATTATGCCAAGTCAGATTATTTAGAAGTTTGATGAGATAGATAATGCTCAAAGGTTGATCATTGCTGCTCTTAAGAAGAAGTATGTTGATGAGTTAGTTTATGAACATCTACAATTCACTGATTCATTTAAAAATGCATTTGGAAGTGCTCTTCAAAAGGAACGTCTGATGTTAACTAACCTATCACATGATGAGATGGAAGCTCTGAAAGCTGAAGAAAGGGAACAAAGGATTCTGGAACAGAAGTTGATGATGGATGAGGATGTCAATGTTCTAACTCCTGGTGATGTTGATACAAAGATGATTGAAAGCTCTTATGCTGCTGCAAATAGGATTCTGAAGGATGAACAAGTTCAAAGGGAACAAAGAGATAAGCTCTTAGTTTTGGAAGCTGGATTAGAAGATGTCAAGACTAATCAGAAGGAACTAAACGAAACTATCAACAAGAATGCAAAGAAGTCTGACAAAACTCTGAGAAGCTGATGATGATGCTTGAATCAAGACTACCTTCTAACCCTTCTTCATCTGAACCCTAGGATTCTATGTTTGAGCACAAACTTATTTTGATTCTTAATTGGTTGTAATATTTGAACATGTTTTATATTCTGTTAATTGCATGAACATCTTATTTGCTTTTAATTGTTTACATGTTTATTTATGATTCTGTTCAAATATACTTTTGAAAAATATGTTTTTAAAATATATGTCTAAGCACAAAGATTTTATAGAAACAAATTCAAAACATAAACTCAGAACTTTATTGATTTATTGAATATCAGTACATAAGATCCAACATCTACTTAGAGTCTACATCTGATTTTTGGGAACCACCAGAGCCAGAGTTTTCTGTTGGACTATGGTAAATCTCCAAGAAACTCAGATAATCAGAATCTGGTAACTCAAAATCAATTGAAGATTATGAGCCTTCACACTTGTCTGGATCATATGTCTTGAGAAATTCTCTATAATCAGAATCAGTCTCATCATAATTTGATGAGAGTGTGATATACACTGGTTCCTGAGGCATTGTTTTTGACCTGGTTCTATAACTTCTTCTCAATGGAACTAAAGAAGATGCTTCACCCTTGACCTTCTTTCTTTTTGGTTTGGATTTTGGTGGTGATTCTTCTTTTTTCATTTCTTGAGTCTCTTTACCTTTATTTGCTCTTCTATCCTTATCCATTATTCTGATAATGATGTGTGGAAGTGTTGAGTAGATTAAAATGGTTTAGCGTTCTCCTTTTATAGACTTTTCATAGAGTTTTAGTCACATAGTTTTCTCAGATAAGTCATTTAATGACTTAGTTGCAACTGTTTTCTGACTTGACTCATTGAAAGTTGTGCTTTGACTGATCTTTTTACGTGCTTATTTAATGTCTTTACTTCTTTTTATACAAACAGTTTTTGTTTGATTACAAAAGGGGGAGTAAGAGTCATTAATTAATTATCCATAAGCGCTAAAAACTGAAACCAATTAAAAAGAATCAGTTACTTTTTGTTTATTTTATTATTGTTATGTTTATTCTTGAGAATATAATTTTATGTTGAACTAAGTTCTTCATATGATGATGGATAAAAAGAGTGCAATTTTTTCATTGATTATCAGACTAAAGGGGAGAGCTTACAAAACTAGCCTCTAAGAGTCAAAAAATGAAAAATTTAAGTCAAAATAAAATTAAGTTCTTAAACTATTTTAATTATTCACTTTTAAACTTAGGGGGAGTCAAAGGATGTTCACTTTTAATTATTCACTTTTAATTTGAGTCAAAGGATGTTCAGATCTAAACCTTTGAAGTTTTGTTGATAACAAAATATTATTGAACAATAGTGTATTTTAATATTTATTTTAAGTGTGTAGATTAAACTATATAGAATGAATAATTTTATATTAAAAGAGGCTCTGAAACAAGCATTAGCAAAGATATCACAAGCAAGGATATCAGAAGCAACGATATCAAAAGCAATGAGTGAGAAGCTACTACAAGTCAGAAGCAAGTCATCTCAGAAGCTACACTAATCAGAAGCAAGTCATCTCAGAAGATATGTTGAATTAGAAGCAATGTATGAAGAAGGCTAATAGTTTCAGAAGCTGAAGACTCAGAAGCATATGTCTGATACATAGGCTCTGAATATCAAGCCAAAAATGTCAGTGTTAACTGATAGTGATTCGATGATTAGAAATCATTTGAATTAAAAGCTGTGATTGATTGATACATCATAGTACTACATCCTTATCATCAAGGATAGTGACGTTAGTACTATTTTACTCCATCAGGGCGAATATTCTCAAGCAAAAGGAATGAATTGATAAGCATTACCAGAAATGGCAAATATCCCATGTTACCTTTATCCTTTCACAGCTGGCTTGAAAATGACATCTGCAACGGTCATTATCTTCAAACGTCTCTATTTTCTTTCTATCTATAAATAGAGAACTACAAATTGAAGATTAAGGTTACACACGCATACAACTTTACTCCTTTACATAGACTGCAAGCACTACTTCTGAATATAATTCTGTTGTGCTTCTGACACTCTATTTTTTTAATTCATTAGGAATTCTGTGTTAGAGTCTTAGAGTCTTGAGTTGTAATCTTGAGAAAACTCTTGATTTCACAATCAAGTGTTAATCACTTTCTATTATCTCATTTGTGTTAGTAAGTCTCTTGCTAGTGAGCTTGAGCAAATAGGAAGTCTCTTACTTGTGTGTTTGAGCATTGTAATAATCTAGGTGATTATACTGAAATCTCTTGGAAGTGCAAGGGGACTGGACTACTCTCGGTTTGTGAGAGAAACCAGTATAAAATTGCTTGTCTCGTCTCTCTCTCTCTCTATCCTTACTCTTGTGTGTGTGTTAATTGTGTTTGTTTATCCGCTGGTGCATCTGATAAGTTCTCAGAACTTAGAAGAAGTTTTTAAAATTACCAAAACACAATTCAACCCCCCCCCCCCCTTCTTGTGTTTTTCACACCTTCAAAGTAGTCTAACAATTATGTTGGTAGAGTTTTATATATTTACTATTACATTTATTTTAGCTATTTCTTTTTAAAAAACTTCCTTATATATAAATCTATATTTTTTTTATATTCTATCTTTAGAATCTTCTATATTTTAATTTATGGTAGAAAAATTATCTATTTATTTATTTATTAGTTTTTTAATTAGTTTTAACCATTTAAAATTTGTATGTTCGATGTATTCAACCGATTTGGATGAATGAATGTTGACCTATTAAATTTAGTCAAAAAATACCTAAAAATTTGTATGTTCGATGTATTCAACCGATTTGCTAGTCTTCGTTAACTTTTTGACTTAAAAATTAATTTATAAAATTAATTTTACTTTTTAAAATAAGATTTAAGCTAGTTTAAAAATTAATTTGAAATATATAATTTTTTTGGTACAATTTCTTGTTTGACTTCTCTTTTCTTTTGTTTAATTAGTTATATGTACAAACTTTTCTGCTATCAATTCTCCCACTCTAACTTTCTTTAGGTAATATGTTAACCTCTTTCACATCGATGATTGTTTCCTGTCTATTAAATTCTCATATTTTTTGATGAATTGAGTACATTTAATTTTTCATGTTTCAAAGTACTCGTTTGAAACTGGGAAGTAACAAAGGTGTCATCTTTATATAGAAATACAAGAAGACCATTTAAACAAAACAATAAAAGGTACGTGATATTTTGAAAGTTCTAACGAAGTTCGTCAATGTTGGTTGTGTTTAATTTCTTTATATGTTTGAGAAAATAAATTTACATGTTGAAAATTTGTAATTTTTGTAGATGTTAATGCTTTTGAAACTAGACACCTTGACATTGCTTTTGGCCACAAATTTGAATTATCTTAAAGATTTTTTTTTGTCAAAAGACAAATAAACAATTAATAATAGTTTTATTATGACCAACACTATTACTAGGTATATTATATTTTGTAAATATTAATGTTTTCATTTATTAATGTTCCTTGATTATTTACTAATTTTTATACTAAATTAATTGTAGTACTCGAATTTTGGACCTACAAATCCAATTCGCTTTTTCATGCATAAAAAAAATAATAAACAAAAAATAGATGTTTTATTTTATATGTTTTTATTCATACTTTTTCATGCAATTTTATTACTTATTTTCTCATATTTTTAATATTTTCATGGTCACGTTTTTCAAAAAATATATAATTTTAATTTTCTTTTATAAAAATAAAATCATTTTCATGCATATTTTTTATTTTGTTTTTACGAACATTTTAATTTTTAATCTTTTTTATACCTTTTTATTAGTTTAATTTAAATTAGCGTAAAAGGTCAAAACGTCAAAAAAAAGTTTTTATCTTTGGATTTTTCTAACCTGTGCAACACTGCACAGGATAAGGAACAATAAATACCTTATTTTTTAGGTTTTTCTATTATCATATTAACTAGTATGTTAGCCCGTGCCGTGCACGGGATTATTTTCTTTTTTAATGTTATTTTTTAATTTATTCTAAATTATTATTTGATTACTTCATTTTATTATTCAATAATAATTTGAGATATTATATCTTATGAGTTGTTTAAATATAAAATGTTGGAGTAAATATACTTTTTTACAGATATTTTTTTAAATCACAAAACTCTCACATTTTTTCTCCAAAAAAAAAAACTCACATTCAGCGAATTTTAACGTTTATTATAGATTTATTCAACTTAATTTCATCAAACTACATTTTTTTTAAATACAATGTAAAATAAAATATATTTTTTCATCATCTTTTCACCTTGTTTAGTAGTAATTCATATATAAATTTAAAAAATAAATACATAGAAATAGACAACCTTGCATATCACAAAACACCCATATTTTTTCGTCAACTGAATCTCATGAATATTTTTAAAAATACAGTGTAAATTAAGATATATTTTCTCATCATTCTCTCACTTTGTTTCAACTTGGTTAGTAGTAATCTAGATGTAAATTTTTAGAACAAAAAAAATTCAAATAAATAGACAACCTTGCATATTATAAAAATCACACATTTTTTCGTTTCTATAATCCTCATTGAAATTACAAAAAAAGATAGTGTAAATTATAAAATCAAAAGATACTCATATTAATAGGAGTGTTAATATAATTCATATTATAAAAAATAGGTTTTCCGTATTAATATATGTATAAATATTTAAGTTCCTATTAAAAAACGTCTTTCGTCTCGTATTAATAAATTTCGTATTAAAACATTCGTAGAAATATAATTCCGTAAAAACTAAAAAAAAAACCCCGTCCATGAGTATAAATATAGCTCTTGTAGAAATTACAAAAAAAAAAAATAGTCCTCTTATTAATATATGGGTAGAAATATAAATCCTCATAGAAATATACTTTCTCGTAAAATTACAAAAAAAAATCTCTAGAGAGTGATCTCCCACGTTCTCGTATTAATATATGGTTTTTTTTTTAAATTACGTAGACGTTCATTTTATATTAATTTTATTTAAATATGAAAAATAATACTCTAGAGAGTGATCTCTCACTTTCCGTTCTCAACAATATGATATTTTCTCTCCCGTCATCATAGAAATTATTAAAAGAAATATAAACCTTGTATGATATATGAATATAAATATAAATCACATGTAAATTAAAAAAAAAAATAGGCACTTGTATTATTATATTAGTATAAATATTTATCCCGTGTAAATTAAAAAAAAAGTCATAAATTGCTTCAAAAAAAATCATAAAAATATAGTTTTAGTTGTTGGTGGAATCGAACTATGTATCTCATACTAAATTTTGTTCGTGAGGGAGACATAGATGACACACATAAACTTTGATTCATTAGAGATTATTTCGTAAAATTTTGTTCATGAGAGAGACCTCCGTAAATATAAATCATAGATGACACCCAACATTCTTTCATCTTATTTCAACATATTTCGCAGAAATTCACATGTAAATTTGAAGAACAACAAAAAAATACAAAGAAATAAAAATTCATGCATATTACAGAACTTCCACATTTTATTGTAAAAAAACAAAAAAAAACTCTCACATTCAATCATCTTCTTTCATTTATTGTAGATTTATTCAACTAAATCTCATCAAACTACATTTACTTTTTAAAATATAGTGTAAATTAAGATGTATTCTCACACTGTTCTTCCATCTTGTTTCATAGTAATCCACATGTAAATTTCAAAAAAGTAAACAGAAAATCTTGCATATCACAAAATTCTCATATTTTTTTCTTCGGAAAATAACTCTTTCACATTCAGTGATCTTTCTACGTTTATCGTATATTTATTCAAGTTAATTCAATCAAAGTATATTTTTTAAATACAATGTAAATTAAGATATTTTTTTCATCTTTATCTCACTGTTTTTTTTCAACTTGTTTCGTGTAATCTACATATAAATTTCAAGAAAAAATACAAATAAATAGACAACTTTCCATATCACAAAACTCCCACATTTTTTTGTCAAAAAAAAATAATTCACATTTAGTTATCTTCCTACAATTATTATAGATTTATTCATCTGAATATGATCAAACTACTTTTTTTGTTAAATTTAAGATATCTCTTTTCTCATCAATCTGTCATCTTCTTTCAAATTGTTTCATAGTAATCCACATATATATTTCCAAAACAAAATAAAAAATAGACAACCTTGAATAGTACAAAACACTTTTTTTTGTCAAAAAAAACTTTCATATTCAGTAATGTTCCTACGTTTATTATAGATTTATTCAACTGAATCTCATAAGACTACATATTTTTATTTATCAATAAGTTTGGTGTATCACTTGTGTTTCAATAAACTAATTCACCACTGTTTTCTTTTTGTTAGAATTAAGTGTCAAAAATCGTTCTTCGATATTGTATAACTATTTCATATAATTTTTTTTTGTGATTTAGAACAATTTTCTTTAATAGAGCGTTTATGTTAAAGTATTAGAATTGAACTACCTTTATAATATATTTTTTAAAAAACATTTATTCTAGATTTATTCGACTGAATCTCATCAATCTATATATTTTTTTATAAATGTTTATTGTAGATTTATTCAACTAAATCTTATCAAACTACATATTTTTTTAAATAAAGTATATAATTAAATATATTTCTCCATCGATCTCTCTCCTTCTCAATTCAACCTATTTCGTACTAATCTACATGTAAATTTCAAATAACAAAAAAAAGTACAATTCCTCGATAACCTTGCATGTCAAAAAATCCTCACTATTTTTTTTGTTATAAATTAAGTGTTAAAATCATCTCTTGATATTTGAGAAATTTTTTATATGAAAAAAATTTGTGATTTAAAATAATTACTTTTTGTTACAGATTAAAAAATAAGTGATTTTGACATTAAATAATTTAAAGATTATCTTTTAGAGATTTTACAAAAATATAGAATCTATTTTGTGTTTGTTTACCTTTATAAAAATTATTTTTTTATAAAACAAAATATCTTTAACTTGTTTGAATTCAACCATATAAAAGTGATTTTGTATGACAAAATTACCATAAAGAACATCCAAATATAATATATCATATAAAATAAATATATGCCAACAAATTTCTAAATTTTTGTATGAAATTTTTTGACACTTATTTTCTCTTTCTTCAAAAAAAATCTATACAAAAAGTTAATAATACCACCTTCAGATTTTTTTGCAATTTTTAGATTATTTTTAGATATGATTATTTTTAAAAGCTATAACAAACATATGTTATTTTATAAAAAGTTATAATTTTTTTTAAAATAAGTAATTATTTAAAAAAAAACTATAACAAACGGTCACTATATGTCTCTTAAATTTTACAAAAAAAAAGATGTCCCTTAATTGATATTCCCTCCGATCCTTTTTATTTGTCATTAAAGAAAGAAAAAAAGATCAAATTAAGAATGTGTATTTTTGCACCTTAATTTCCTATTATACCCTTTTTTTTAGAATATATATCCTAATTTTAATCCACCAATAAATTCCTATTTTTTTTTTTGCACACACAGTTTCTCTTTCCTTTTTTTTGGTACATCTGAAGATACACACTTTCTCTTTCATAAAAACTAAAACCACCAAAGAAAAAATTGTAACAATCTTTTATTTTTTAGTGCAAAATTTATAACAAACTTTATGTAAAAAAAAAACAACAAACTTTGTTACAAAAAATTAGAAAGAAGTATAATAGGTAAAATATAACCTAAATTATCAAAACATAATTAGAAACAAATATTTTTTAAAAACGACAAATAAAAAAGAATGGAGAGAGTATTAAAGCACATTTGAAAATAATCAAAATGTATTACCGTAAACAATATATGTCACCAAACAAATTTATGATTAATTCTATCAATGTGAGTACTAATGCATAATAATCAATGAATGAAAACATCGGTCTATTAAACTAAATGACAAAATTGAATAACATTGTCAATAAAAAAAGTGCATAATAATGCATTAAAATTAAACAATAAAAATATGTTGTTTGACGATCATAAATTTGTCTAATCTTTCTTAATTTTTATATTGATCTTCATATATTTGGTTGTGGATAAATCAGCTTCATCAGGGTAAGCTCACTTAATTGATACTACTCCGGTCTCATATATAAGCAAATTTACAAAAAGTTCTTCCTTTAAGAAAAATGTCTAAAGCAATTAAGTCAAACATACTTTCTAATTTTAACCTTACTTTTTGTCTTAAAAACCGCTATAAACATGGGAATATGAAAAACTTAGGGATATATTTGTAAAAATAATACTGATTGTAATGATTAGAAGTTACTTTTGCTTATATTTAATACTTTCAATTTTTTTGTTTTGTTGCTTATATATGAGACCGGAGGGAGTATACCATCAACTTGTCTACGACAACTAAAGCAGTTCTATCTTTGACCTTCTTCTCTACTGTTTCATCAAACTTTGTTATAAGATCTTGTGAATCGCACTGATAATATATTAGAACATATAAAGTATGAATTGCACAGATAAAAATTATAAAAATATAAAGTAAGAATTGCAATGATAAAAAATTAGAAAATATAAAATATGAAACTTATGAGTACACAAAATTATTGATAGTATCATAGTAATAAGTCAAGAAGAAAAAGTTAATCTATAGATTTAATAAGTTAAGATGAAATAGTTAATCTATGAAAATTGGTTTTTTAAATGAAAGTTTTAGGTGCTTACCGTGGAACTACTTTTGATGTATGTCTTTGACTCTGCTTGCATTAGTATTCTGTGTCATGATCTTCTTATATATTATGTTTTTGACACGACTGATACCACCAAACACCATCATCAATATATTTGATTTCAACCATGATTATAAACATTGATTCATACAATTTATTCACAGTGATATTTGTCAAAGTGTTTTAGTAAAAGAAATAATAATAATAATAATAATAATAATAAAAATAATAATAATAAATCACCCGTATATTGTAATAGAAAATTGTCTTACTTGTTGACATTCAAGAAGTGTCACAATATTTCTTATAGGTGTGATTTTAAGTAGATCGTGATGGAAAACCCTGGAGATGAACTGAAACTTGTATAAGAGAATCATTCTTTTCATAAGTTCTGAAAAAATTGAAAGGAAAAATTAATAAACAATTACACATATGCATAACTGAAAATTTCTTAAATGTAATTTATAATCGATATAATAATAGAATCATACATCAATTTTAATGTCGCAGCATCAGGAATATCTGGATTAAACATGAGCCACGAACAGTCTAAACTGATGTTTAAATTCTTTGACCATGAATGTCATGTGTTTCTCACGATGAATGTGTTTTCTATATATAATTAAATTATATTTGGACTTAGCTTGTTATGCTAGAGTGGAAACAAATTAAGTTGTTGTTATCCGTAAAATATTATTTTTTGTTGTTATCCATAATTTTTATTTTAATTGCTTAAGTTAATTAAAAAATCTTTACAAAAAAGAATTAGTGAAGCTCTAATTGAATAACACCTAAGCAAATTTTTCTAAGAATGCAACCAAATTATGCTAAAAAAAATATCTAAAAAAATATATAAAAAAAAATCTTAAAGAAGCTCTAATTGAATGCCATGTAAGCAATTTTTTCTAAGAATACACGAGAGAGCTCCGTGAACCTATCGTAATGTATATAATAGAGATAGTATATTTTTAATATATTTTCTAAGAATACACGAGAGAGCGCCGTGCACGGGATTATTTTCTTTTTTTAATATATTTTTTTAATTTATTCTAAATTATTATTTGATTACTTCATTTTATTATTCAATAATAATTTGAGATAGTATATCTTATGAGTTGTTTAAATATAAATTGTTGGAGTAAATAAATTTTTTGATACATATTTTTTTAAATCACAAAACTCTCACATTTTTTCGCCAAAAAAAAAACTCAAATTCAGTGAAATTTAACGTTTATTATAGATTTATTCAACTTAATTTCATCAAACTACATTTTTTTAAATACAATGTAAAATAAAATATATTTTTTCATCATCTTTTCACCTTGTTTCGTAGTAATCCATATATAAATTTAAAAAAAATACATAGAAATAGACAACCTTGCATATCACGAAACACCCACATTTTTTCGTCAACTGAATCTCATCAAACTACATGTTTTTATAAATACAGTGTAAATTAAGATATATTTTCCTATCTTTCTCTCACTTTGTTTCAACTTTGTTAGTAATAATCTAGATGTAAATTTTTAGAACAAAAAATAAATCAAATAAATAGACAACCCTGCATATCACAAAACTCACACATTTTTCGTTTCTAGTCCTCATTGAAATTACAAAAAAAGATAGGGTCGTGTATTTTTATATGGGTATAAATATTGATCATCGTGTAAATTAAGTCATATTATAAAAAAATAGGTTTTCCGTATTAATATGTGTATAAATATCTAAGCTCTTATTAAAACAAGTATTTCATCTCGTATTAATAAATTTCGTATTAAAACATTCGTAGAAATATAATTCCGTAAAAACTACAAAAAAAAACCCGTACATGAGTATAAATATAGCTCCTGTAGAAATTACAAAAAAAAAAATTAGTCCTCTTATTAATATATGGGTAGAAATATAAATCGTCATAGAAATATACGTTCTCGTAAAATTACAACAAAAAATCTCTAGAGAGTGATCTCCCACGTTCTCGTATTAATATATGGTTTTAATTTTTAAATTACGTAGACGTTCATTTTATATTAGTTTTATTTAAATATGAAAAATAATACTCTAGAGAGTGATCTCTTACTTTACGTTCTCAACAATATGATATTTTCTCTCCCGTCATCGTAGAAATTATTAAAAGAATATAAACCTTGTATAATATATAAATATAAATATAAATCACGTGTAAATTATAAAAAAAAATAGGCATTTGTATTATTATATTAGTATAAATATATATCCCGTGTAAATTACAAAAAAAAAGTTATATTAATATAAGTATAAATATTTTTCATAAGCAATAAAATAAAATATCATAAAATTGTTTCAAAAAAATTCATAAAAATATAGTTTTAGTTGTTGGTGGAGTCGAACTGTGTATCTCATAGTAAATTTTGTTCGTGAGAGAGAGATAGATGACACACATAAACTTTGATTCATTAGAGATTGTTTCGTGAAATTTTGTTCGTGAGAGAGACCTCCGTAAATATAAATCATAGATGACACCCAACATTCTTTCATCTTGTTTCAACATATTTCACAAAATCCTCACTATTTTTTTTTTAATTATAAATTAAGTGTTAAAATCGTATTTTAATATTTTAGAAATTTTTTATATGAAAATTTTTTGTGATTTCAAATAATTATTTTTTGTTACAGATTAAAAAATAAGTAATTTTTAGATTAAATAATTTAAAGATTATCTTTTAGAGATTTTACAAAAATATAGAATATATTTTGTGTTTGTTTACCTTTATAAAAATTACTTTTTGTAAAAAAAAATCTTTAAATTGTTTGAATGCAACCATATAAAAGTGATTTTGTAAGACAAAATTACCATAAAGAACATCCAAATATAATATATCATATAAAATAAATATATCCCAACAAATTTCTAAATTTTTTGTATGAAATTTTTAACACTTATTTTCTCTTTCCTCTAAAAAATCTATGCAAAAAGATAATAATACCACCTTCAGTTTTTTAGCAATTTTTAGATTATTTTTAGATATGATTATTTTTCAAAGCTATAACAAACATATGTTATTTTAAAAAAAGTGATATTTTTTTAAAAATAAATAATTATTTTTTAAAAAAAACTATAACAAACGGCCACTATATGTCTCTTAATTCTTACCAAAAAAAATATGTCTCTTAATTGATATTCTCTCCGTTCCTTTTTATTTGTCTTTTAGAAAAAAAGAAAAAAGATCAAATTAGGAAGGTGTATTTTTGCACCTTATTTTTTCTATTATACCCTTCTTTTTAGAATATATATCCTAATTTTAATCCACCAATAAATTTCTTTTTTTTTTTCACACACACTTTCTCTTTCCTTTTTTTTTGGTACATTGGAAGATACACACTTTCTCTTTCAAAAAAACAAAAACCACCAAATAAAAAATTGTAACAAACTTTTATTTTTTGGTGCAAAATTTATAACAAACTTTAAGCAAAAAAAATAAAATAATAAACTTTGTTACAAAAAATTAGAAAGAAAGGTATAATAGGTAAAATATAACCTAAATTGTCAAAACCACAAATAATTAGAAACAAATATTTTTTTTAAAAACGACAAATAAAAAGGAATGGAGATGGTATTAAAGCACATTTAAAAATAATCAAAATGTATTACCGAAAACAATATATGTCACCAAACAAATTTATGATTAATTCTATTAATGTGAGTAATAATGCATAATAATCAATGAGTGAAACCATCGGTCTATTAAATTAAATGACAAATTGAATAAAATTGTCAATAAAAAAGTGCATAATAATGCATTAAAATTAAACAATGAAAATCTGTTGTTTGACGATTATAAATTTGTCTAATCTTTCTTAATTTTTATATTGGTCTTCATATATTTGGTTGTAGATAAATTAGCTTCATCAGGGTAAGCTCTCTTAACTGATATATCATCAACTTTATGTGAGCATAAATCTACGACATCTAAAGCAATTCTATTTTTGACCTTCTCCTCTACTGTTTCATCAAACTTTGTTATAAGACCTTGTGAATCGCATTGATAAAATATTAGAACATATAAAGTATGAATTGCACAGATAAAAATTAGAAAAATATAAAGTATGAATTACAATGATAAAAAATTAGAAAATATAGAGTATGAAACTTATTAGTACACAAAATTATTGATAGTAATAAGTCAAGAAGAAAAAGTTAATCTATAGATTTAATAAGTTAAGATTAAATAGTTAATCTATGAAAATTGGTTTTTTAAATGAAAAGTTTAGGTGCTTACCGTGAAACTACTTTTGATGTATGTCTTTGACTCTCTTGCATTAGTACTTTGTGTCACGATCTTCTTGTATATTATGTTTTTGACACAACTGATACCACCATCATCAATATATTTGATTTCACCCATGATTATAAACATTGATTCATACAATTTATTCACAGTGATATTTGTCAAAGTGTTTTAATAAAAGAAATAATAATAATAATAATAATAATAATAATAATAATAATAACAACAACAACAACAACAATAATAATACTAAATTACCCATAAATTGTAAAAGAAAATTGTCTTACTTGTTGACATTCTAGATAGGTGTGATTTTAAGTAGATCGTGATGGAAAATCTTGGAGATGAATTGAAACTTGTATAAGAGAAACATTCTTTTCATAAGTTCTAAAAAAAATTGAAAGGAAAAATTAATAAACAATTTCATATATGCATAACTAAAAATTTCTTAAATGTAATTTATAATTGATAATTGATATAATAATAGAATCATACATCAATTTTAACGTCGCAGCTTCGAGAATATCTGGATTAAATATGAGCCACGAACAGTCTAAACCGATGTTCAAATTCTTTGACCATGAATGTCATGTGTTTCTCACGATAAATGTGTTTTCTATATATAGTTAAATTATATTCGGACTTGTTATGATAGATGGAAACAAATTAAGTTGTTATTATCCGTAAAATATTATTTTTTGTTGTTATCCATAATTTTTATTTTAATTGCTTAAGTTAATTAAAAAAATCTTTACAAAAAAAAATTAGTGAAACTCTAATTGAATAACAACAAAGCAAATTTTTCTAAGAATGCAACCAAATTATGCTAAAAAAAATATCTAAAAAAAATATAAAAAAAAAATCTTAGAGAAGCTCTAATTGAATGCCACGTAAGCAAATTTTCCTAAGAATGCACGAGAGAGCTCCGTGAACCTATCGTAATGTATATAATAGAGATAATAGAGATAAATAGAGATAAGAATCTCTCCCACAAAAATTTAGAATTTTTTAACCTAAGATGAATTATTTATAAATTTTTAAACGCAAAAAACTAAAAAATTCATATTAAATTAATGTATTGGTAAAAAAAATTCATCTTTTGTAATAGAGATCCCCATAATGTACTAAACATGTCAGCGGAAAAAATTTTAAAATTTTGAATGATATACTCGAGTTAAATGATAAATTAGGACCAAAAATCATGATAGAAAATATTTGAGGGACCATAACCTGTTGAAAAAATTTTTAGGGACTAAAAATAAAATTTTGTATATTTATAGGGATTGCAAACGTATTTATTCCCAAAAGAAAAAAATCTAAAAAAAAGACTGCAAACGTATTTATTCCCAAAAAAAAATATAAAAAAAATATGCTAAGAATGCAACTGAATTACAATAAAAAAAATATCTAAAAAAAATATAAAAAAAAAACTTAGAGAAGCTCTAATTGAATGACACATAGGCAAATTTTCTTGAGAATGCATGAGAGAGCTCCGTGGAACTATCGTAATATATATAATAATAGAGATAAGAACCTATAATGTACTAAACATGTCAGCGAAAAAAAAATAAAATTTTGAATGATATACTCGAGTTAAATGAAAAATAAGGACAAAAAATCATGATAGGAAATATTTGAGGAACCATAACCTGCTGAAATTATTTTTAAGGACTAAAAATGAAATTTTGTATATTTGTAGGGACTGCAAACATATTTATTCCTAAAAAAAAAATCAAAAAAAAAAATGCTAAGAATGCAACTGAATTACGCTAAAAACAATATCTGAAAAAAATATTAAAAAAAAATCTTAGAGAAGCTCTAATTGAATGACACATAAACAAATTTTTTTGAGAATGTATGAGAGAGCTCCGTGGAACTATCGTTATGTATATAATAGAGATAATAGAGATAAGAACCTATAATGTACTAAACATATCAGTAAAAAAAATTTAAAATTTTGAATGATATACTAGAGTTAAATGAAAAATAAGGACAAAAAATCATGATAGGAAATATTTGAGGGACCATAACCTGCTGAAATTATTTTTAAGGATTAAAAATAAAATTTTGTATATTTATAGGGACTGCAAACATATTTATTCCTAAAAAAAAAATCAAAAAAAAAATATGCTAAGAATGCAACTGAATTACGCTAAAAACAATATCTGAAAAAAATATTAAAAAAAAATCTTAGGGAAGCTCTAATTGAATGAAACATAAGCAAATTTTCTTGAGAATGCATGAGAGAGCTCTGTGGAACTATCGTAATGTATATAATAGAGATAAAAACCGATAATGTAATAAACAAGTCAGCGAATTTTTTTTTAAAATTTTGAATGATATACTCGAGTAAAATGAAAAATAAGGACAAAAAATCATGATAGGAAGTATTTGAGGGACCATAACCTGCTGAAATTATTTTTAAGGACTAAAAATAACATTTTGTATATTTATAGGGATTGCAATCGTATTTATTCCAAAAAAAAATCTAAAAAAAAATATGCTAAGAATGCAACTGAATTACGCTAAAATAAAATCTAAAAATAATATAAAAAAAAAATCTTAGGGAAGCTCTAATTGAATGACACATAAACAATTTTTTTTGAGAATGCATGAGAGAGCTCCGTGGAACTATCGTAATGTATATAATAGAGATAATAGAGATAAGAACCTATAATGTACTAAACATGTCAGTAAAAAAAATTTAAAATTTTGAATGATATACTCGAGTTAAATGAAAAATAAGGACCAAAAATCATGATAGGAAATATTTGAGGGACCATAACCTGCTGAAATTATTTTTAAGGACTAAAAATGAAATTTTGTACATTTATAGGGACTGCAAACATATTTATTCCCAAAAAACAAATCTAAAAAAAATATGCAAAGAATGCAACTGAATTACAATAAAAAAATATCTAAAAAAAATATAAAAAAAAAACTTAGAGAAACTCTAATTGAATGACACATAAGCAAATTTTCTTGAGAATGCATGAGAGAGCTCCGTGGAACTATAGTAATATATATAACTAGTATGTTAGCCCGTGCCGTGCACGGGATTATTTTTTTTTTAATATTATTTTTTAATTTATTCTTAATTATTATTTGATTACTTCATTTTATTATTCGATAATAATTTGAGATATTATATATTATGAGTTGTTTAAATATAAATTGTTGGAGTAAATATATTTTTTTACAGATATTTTTTTAAATCACAAAACTCTCACATTTTTTCGCAAAAAAAAAAACTCATATTTAGCGAATTTTAACATTTATTATAGATTTATTCAACTTAATTTCATCAAACTACATTTTTTTAAATACAATGTAAAATAAAATATATTTTTCATCATCTGTTCACCTTGTTTCGAAGTAATCCATATATAAATTTTTAAAAAAATAAATAGAAATAGACAACCTTGCATATCACGAAACACCCACATTTTTTCGTCAACTGAATCTCATCAAACAATATTTTTTTATAAATACAGTGTAAATTAAGATATATTTTGTCATCATTCTCTCACTTTGTTTCAACATGGTTAGTAGTAATCTAGATGTAAATTTTTAGAACAAAAAAAATTCAAATAAATAGACAATCTTGCATATCATAAGGGCCTGTCTGTTAAAGATTAAAAAATAAGTGATTTTGACATTAAATAATTTAGAGATTATTTTTTAGAGATTTTACAAAAAATCAGAAGTTATTTTGTGTTTGTTTACCATTAAAAAAATTACTTTTTATAAACAAATAATATTTAACTTGTTTGGATACAATTACATAAAAGTGATTTTGCATCACAAAATTACCATAAGGTACAATTATCCAAGTATAATATAACATATCAATTAAATATATGAAAAATACTCAAGTTCTTGTTTTTCATTACAATCATATGATTTTTTATATATATAGCTACAAATAAAACAAATTGCTAAATCTTATCTTCTAAACATAGCAAACTAATCCTATAAATTCTAAATAGGATATTATTGGAATATTAAAATAATATTAAGGATATTTTTGTCTCAAAATTTTTTACACTTGTTTTCTCTCTCCTCTAAAAAAAATCTATAAAAATAAGTTACTAATATCAGATTCTGATTATTTTTAAAAGCTATAACAAACATATGTTATTTTTTTAAAAGTGGTTATTTTTTAAAAATAAGTGATTATTTTCTAAAAAAAGCTATAACAAACGGACACTAAAACTCACACATTTTTTGGTTTCTAGTCCTCATTGAAATTACAAAAAAGATAGTGTAAATTATAAAATCAAAAGATACTCATATTAATAGGAGTGTTAATATAAGTCATATTATAAAAAATAGGTTTTCCGTATTAATATGTGTATAAATATTTAAGTTCCTATTAAAAAAATTCTTTCGTCTCGTATTAATAAATTTCGTATTAAAACATTCGTAAAAATATAATTCCGTAAAAACTAAAAAAAAATCGCCGTACATGAGTATAAATATAGCTCCTGTAAAAATTACCAAAAACAAATAGCCCTCTTATTAATATATGGGTGGAAATATAAATCCTCATAAAAATATACGTTCTCGTAAAATTACAAAAAAAAATCTCTAGAGAGTGATCTCCCACGTTCTCGTTTTAATATATGGTTTTTATTTTTAAATTACATAGACGTTCATTTTATATTGATTTTATTTAAATATGAAAAATAATACTCTAGAGAGTGATCTCTCACTTTCCTTCTCAACAATATGATATTTTCTCTCTCATTATCGTAGAAATTATTAAAAGAAATATAAACCTTATATGATACTGTATATGAATATAAATATAAATCACGTGTAAATTAAAAAAAAAAATTGGCACTTGTATTATTATATTAGTATAAATATTTATCCCGTGTAAATGACAAAAAAAAAGTTATATTAATATAAGTGTAAATATTTTTCATAAGTAATAAAATAAAATATCATAAAATTGCTTCAAAAATAAATCATAAAAATATAGTTTTAGTTGTTGGCGGAATCGAACTGTATATCTCATACTAAATTTTGTTCGTGAGAGAGACATAGATGACACACATAAACTTTGATTTATTAGAGATTGTTTCGTAAAATTTTGTTCATGAGAGAGACTTCCGTAAATATAAACCATAGATGACACCCAACATTCTTTCATCTTGTTTCAACATATTTCGCAGAAATTCACATGTAAATAGAAATTCATGCATATTACAGAACTTCCACATTTTATTGTAAAAAAAAAAACTCTCACATTCAATCATCTTCCTTCATTTATTGTAGATTTATTCAACTAAATCTCATCAAACTACATTTTTTTTTTAAAAATAAAGAGTAAATTAAGATGTATTCTCACACTGTTCTTCCATCTTGTTTCATAGTAATCCACATGTAAATTTCAAAAAAAATACAAATAAACAGACAACCTTGCATATCACAAAATTCCCATATTGTTTTCTTCGGAAAATAACTCTTTCACATTCAGTGATCTTCTTACGTTTATTGTAGATTTATTCAAGTTAATCAAATCAAACTATATTTTTTAAATACAATGTAAATTAAGATATTTTTTTTCATCGTTATCTCACCTTCTTTTTTCAACTTGTTTCGTAATAATCTACATATAAATTTCAAGAAAAAAAACAAATAAATAGATAACTTTGCATATCACAAAACTCCTACATGTTTTTGTCAAAAAAAAATCACATTTAGTTATCTTCCTAAATTTATTATAGATTTATTCCTCTGAATATGATCAAACTACTTTTTATGTTAAATTTAAGATATCTCTTTTCCCATCATTCTCTCACCTTGTTTCAACTTGTTTCATAGTAATCCACATATATATTTCCAAAAAAAAAAAAAATAGACAACCTTGAATAGTACAAAACACTTTTTTTTGTAAAAAAAAAAAACTTTCATATTCAGTAATGTTCCTACGTTTATTATAGGGTGGATTCTAGGGTGAAGGACCCAATCAAGTCCCTCATCGGTGGACCACATAAAAAACACCTTTAGATGAAATAGATGGTTCAGATTTAATAGAGGAAAAGTGGGAACATATATAACTACTGACATTCAATTCTATCTTGAAATTGTTCCATCCTATTTTACAATTCGTGTTGTAATTCTTCGTCCATAATTAAATATACTCTTCCCCTCAAACCATCAAAACTGGAAATTAAATTATGAACCCTAAAATTAAAAAAAGTAAGTTGTTTATCAACAAAAGTCAATTCCCCCATTTTAAGTCCTAAATCAGAAGGTAAAGTAGAAATCAAAGATCATCACATTGAAAGTATTTGCAAGTTGCAACCACCCCATCCATCAATTCGTGAATGGTTTAATTTTATGAACACATTGATTACTTTACTTGCATATCAGTTCCATTTTCCTTCTCGTTTGACCACTTGGTTGGATATAATGTTTCAAAGAGAGTTGGGAAATGATTTGGTGGAATTGTTGGAGAATTGCAATGAGAGAAGATTTTTAATTTGATGGAAGTTGTTATCATGAGATGAGACCAGTTTTCATGAAGTTATTGGTCATGGGTGCGAGTAAGAAAACCATGTGAGGATAAGATTGAATGTGAGTAGTTGTATATGTTTCCACTTTTAATTTCAACAAATCCTAACCATCTATTTTATCTAACGGTGTTTTATTCATGACTCACCGGTGAGGGACTTAATTGGGCCCTCGCCCTAGAATCCACCTTATTATAGATTTATTCAACTAAATCTCATAAGACTACAAATTTTTATTCATTGATAAGTTTGGTATATCACTTGTGTTTCAATAAACTAATTCGCCACTATTTTTTGTTTTTTTGTTAGAATTAAGTGTCAAAAATCGTTTCTTGATATTGTATAACTATTTCATATAATTTTTTTTTTTGTGATTTAGAACAATTTTTTTTAATAGAGTGTTTATGTTAAAGTTTTAGGAGTGAACTACCTTTATAATAGATTTTTTTAAAAAACATTTATTCAAGATTTATTCAACTGAATCTCATCAAACTATATACTCTCTCCGTCCCATTATATAAGCCCCTCTGACCAAAATCACGCTTATTAAGAAATATTAGGCGTGTAATTAAAGTGAGTATTTTTTTATAAATGTTTATTGTAGATTTATTCAACTAAATCGCATCAAACTACATATTTTTTAAATAGAGTATATATTGAAATATATTTCTCCATCGTTCTCTCTCAATTTAACCTATTTCGTACTAATCTACATGTAAATTTCAAATAACAAAAAAAAGTACAATTCCTTGATAACCTTGCATATCATAAAATCCTCTCTATTTTTTTGTTATAAATAAGTGTTAAAATCGTCTCTTAATATTTTAGAAATTTTTTATATGAAAAAAATTAGTGATTTAAAATAATTATTTTTTGTTACATATTAAAAAATAAGTGATTTTGACATTAAATAATTTTAAGATTATCTTTTAGAGATTTTACAAAAATATAGAATCTATTTTATGTTTGTTTACCTTTATAAAAATTATTACTTTTTATAAAAATAAAAATTTTTAACTTGTTTGAATGCAACCATATAAAAGTGATTTTGTATGACAAAATTATCATAAAGAACATCCAAATATAATATATCATGTAAAATAAATATATGCCATCAAATTTCTAAATTTTTTGTATGAAACTTTTTGACACTTATTTTCTCTTTCCTCTAAAAAATCTATGCAAAAAGCTAATAATACCACCTTCAGATTTTTTGCAATTTTTAGATCTGATTATTTTTAAAAGCTATAACAAACATATCTTATTTTATAAAAATTTATATTTTTTTAAAAATAAATAACTATTTTTTTTAAAAAACCATAACAAACAATCACTATATGTCTCTTAATTCTTACAAAAAAAATATGTCTATTAATTGATATTCCCTTTGTTCCTTTTTATTTGTCATTTTAAAAAGAAAGAAAAAAGATCAAATTAGAAAGGTGTATTTTTGCACCTTATTTTCCTTTTATACCCTTCTTTTTAGAATATATATCATAATTTTAATCCACTAATAAATTCTTATTTTTTTTGCACACAAACTTTCTCTTTCCTTTTTTTTGGTACATCGGAAGATACACACTTTCTCTTTCAAAAAAACTAAAACCACCAAATAAAAAAGTGTAACAAACTTTTATTTTTTGGTGCAAAATTTATAACAAACTTTATGTAAAAAACAAACAAACTAACAAACTTTGTTACAAAAAATTAGAAAGAAAGGTATAATAGGTAAAATATAAGTTAAATTGTCAAAACGACAAATAAAAAGGAATTGAGATAGTATTAAAGCACATTTGAAAATAATCAAAATGTATTACCGAAAACAATATGTCACCAAACAAATTTATGATTAATTTTATCTATGTGAGTACTAATGCATAATAATCAATGAGTGAAAACATCGGTCTATTAAACTAAATGACAAAATTGAAGAAAATTGTCAATAAAAAAAGTGCATAATAATGCATTAAAATTAAACAATGAAAATCTGTTGTTTGACGATCATAAATATGTCTAATTTTTCTTAATTTTTATATTAGTCTTCATATATTTGGTTGTGGATAAATCAGCTTCATTAGGGTAAACTCTCTTAACTGATATACCATCAACTTGTCTACGACATCTAAAGTAGTTCTATCTTTGACCTTCTCATCTACTGTTTCATCAAACTTTGTTATATGATCCTATGAATCGCACTGATAAAATATTAGAACATATAAATTATGAATTGCACAGATAAAAATTAGAAAAATATAAAGTATGAATTGTAATGATAAAAAATTAGAAAATATAGAGTATGAAACTTATTAGTACACAAAATTATTGATAGTATCATAGTAATAAGTCAAGAAGAAAAAGTTAATCCATAGATTTAATAAGTTAAGATGAAATAGTTAATCTATGAAAATTGGTTTTTTAAATGAAAATTTTAGGTGCTTACCGTGAAACTACTTTTGATGTATGTCTTTGACTCTGCTTGCATTAGTACTTTGTGTCATGATCTTCTTATATATTATATTTTTGACACGACTGATACCACCCAACACCATCATCAATATATTAGATTTCAACCATGATTATATACATTGATTCATACAATTTATTCACAGTGATATTTGTCAAAGTGTTTTAGTAAAAGAAATAATAACAACAACAACAACAACAACAACAACAACAATAATAATAATAATAATAATAATAATAATAATAATAATAATAATAATAATAATAAAATACCCATAAATTGTAAAAGAAAATTGTCTTACTTGTTGACATTCAAGAAGTCTCTCAATATTTCTCATAGGTGTGATTTTAAGTAGATCGTGATTGAAAACCTTGGAGATGAACTGAAACTTGTATAAGAGATGGAAAACCTTGAAACCTTGATCGTGATGAAACCTTCGAGAATATCTAGATTAAACATGAGCCACGAACAGTCTAAACTGATGACTAAATTCTTTGACCATGAATGTCATGTGTTTGTCACGATGAATGTGTTTTCTATATATAGTTAAATTATATTCGAACTTATTATGCTAGAGTGAAAACAAATTAAGTTGTTGTTATCAGTAAAATATTATTTTTTGTTGTTATCCATAATTTTTATTTTAATTGCTTAAGTTAATTGAAAAAATCTTTACAAAAAAAAAAATTAGTGAAGCTTTAATTGAATAACACCTAAACTAATTTTTCTAAGAATGCAACCAAATTATGCTAAAAAAAATATCTAAAAAAAATATAAAAATAAATCTTAGAGAAGCTCTAATTGAATGCCACGTAAGCAAATTTTTCTGAGAATGCACGAGAGAGCTCCGTGAACCTATCGTAATGTATATAATAGAGATAATAATAATAGAGATAAGAACCTATAATGTACTAAACATGTCAGCAAAAAAAATTTAAAATTTTGAATGATATACTCGAGTTAAATGAAAATTAAGGACAAAAAATCATGATAGGAAATATTTGAGGGACCATAACCTGCTGAAATTATTTTTAAGGACTAAAAATGAAATTTTGTATATTTATAGGGACTGCAAACGTATTTATTCCCAAAAAAAAATCTAAAAAAAATATGTAAAGAATGCAACTGAATTGCGCTAAACAAAATATAAAAAAAAAACTTAGAGAAGTTCTAATTGAATGACACATAAGCAAATTTTCTTGAGAATGCATGAGAGAGCTCCGTGGAACTATCGTAATGTATATAAATAAATAAATAAATAAATAAAGATAAGAACCTATAATGTACTAAACATGTCAGCAAAAAAAAATTTAAAATTTTGAATGATATACTCGAGTTAAATGAAAAATAAGGACAACAAATAATGATAGGAAATATTTGAGGGACCATACGCTAAAAAAAATATCTAAAAAAAATATAAAAAAAAAATCTTAGAGAAGCTTTAATTGAATGACACATAAGCAAATTTTCTTGAGAATGCATGAGAGAGCTCCGTGAAACTATCGTAATATATATAATAATAGAGATAAGAACCTATAATGTACTAAACATGTCAGAGAAAAAAAATAAAATTTTGAATGATATACTCGAGTTAAATGAAAAATAAGGACAAAAAATCATGATAGGAAATATTTCAGGGACCATAACCTGCTGAAATTATTTTTAAGGACTAAAAATGAAATTTTGTATATTTATAGGGACTGCAAACATATTTATTCCTAAAAAAAAAAATAAAAAAAAAATATGCTAAGAATGCAACTGAATTACGCTAAAAAAATATCTAAAAATAATATAAAAAAAAATTCTTAGAGAAGCTCTATTTGAATGACACATAAACAAATTTTCTTGAGGATGCATGAGAGAGCTCCGTGGAACTATCGTAATGTATATAATTGAGATTGAGATAGGAACCTATAATGTACTAAACATGTCAGCAAAAAAAATTTAAAATTTTGAATGATATACTCGAGTTAAATGAAAAATAAGGACGAAAAATCATGATAGGAAATATTTGAGGGACCATACGCTTAAAAAAATATCTAAAAAAAATATAAAAAAAAAAATCTTAGAGAAGCTTTAATTGAATGACACATAAGCAAATTTTCTTGAGAATGCATGAGAGAGCTCCGTGGAACTATCGTAATATATATAATAATAGAGATAAGAACCTATAATGTACTAAACATGTCAGCAAAAAAAATATTAAAATTTTGAATGATATACTCGAGTTAAATGAAAAATAAGGACAAAAAATCATGATAGGAAATATTTGAGGGACTATAATCTGCTGAAATTATTCTTAAGGACTAAAAATAAAATTTTGTATATTTATAGGGACTGCAAACTTATTTATTCCCAAAAAAAAATCTAAAAAAAATATACTAAGAATGCAACTGAATTACGCTAAAAAAAATATCTAAAAAAAATATAAAAAAAATCTTAGGGAAGCTCTAATTGAATGACACATAAGCAAATTTTCTAGAGAATGCATGAGAGAGCTCCGTGGAACTATCGTAATATATATAATAGAGATAAGAACCTATAATGTACTAAACATGTCAGCAAAAAAAATTTAAAATTTTGAATGATATACTCGAGTTAAATGAAAAATAAGGACAAAAAATCATGATAGGAAATATTTGAGGGACCATAACCTGCTGAAATTATTTTTAAGGACTAAAAATAAAATTTTGTATATTTATAGGGACTGCAAACGTATTTATTCCCAAAAAAAAATCTAAAAAAAATATGCTAAGAATGCAACTGAATTACGCTAAAAAAAATATCTAAAAAAAATATAAAAAAAATCTTAGAGAAGCTCTAATTGAATGACACATAAGCAAATTTTCTTGAGAATGCATGAGAGAGCTCCGTGGAACTATCGTAATATATATAATTGAGATTACTATTTTTTCTCTTTCCTAGTTTTTCTCAACAATTTTTTCCCTCCTAATTAATATCTATTCTCTCTCTTCTTTTTTGATTTTTTTACGTGATATCAACTCTCTCTTCTTCATAAACAGAACACCATAACAAAGTCACGTTAAAACAGTAGTAAAACCATGCACAGAACACTATTAATTTTTCTGAAGCAAAATCTGTTAAAATAGGTTAAAACAAAACACCATGAAACCAAAACTGAAGCAACAAAACACGATTCAAGTTTTGATGTGATTGATCAACAAAAGCGGATTCAACTAAACAGTGTAACTAAGAAGACTTTAGATAAAAAACAGGATTCAATTTTTGTTGTGATTGATCTTCATTCTTTCTTTTCCTTGTGATTTTTGGTTGAACGCAACTTTCTTTTTCCGGACAAGTTGTAACATTGTGGCCACTTCTCTTGCAAAAAGTAAAGCTTCTTGCTTTCTTTGACAATTCTTTTCCACCTTTTGATCGTTTCGTTTTGGGACGACCTTTTGTAATTGACTTTGGCGGATTATTAATTAAGTCTGCCGTATTCTCCACATTCTCAATCGGTCCTCCTTCACTAAACATCACATTTACTTCAACCGGTCTTTGAAATTCATCACGACACCACCGTAATGGCAAGTAACTCGTTGGAATCTCAAAGCAATCTTTATGAAGGAATATTGTCAATACATGACGACAAAGAATACCCCAAAACTCAAAATGCTTACAACTGCAACCAACCACATCACCATCCCACAAGACCTTATGCTTTTGTGAATGTTGTCCCTTGTAATATTTCACAGTAAACTCTACATGATTTTCTTCACAAATCTTGTATTGAGTTGCCCTCTCAAACTGCTATTGAAACTTCTTGAACGCAAATGTTGTGAAAATCTTGTAAACTTGCTCTTCTAAAGGGGATAAAGATCGAAGTGAAGATCCTCTATATGAATCCAACATGATATGATGTGATTGTTGTTGTCCAATGTCCTCAATGGCAAGATCAACCTAAAATTCAGAATTATTTTGTAATTAAATCTACATGTAAAAACATTAACAAGATGACTAAACTAAATTATCATACAAATTCTTACTTGTTTGAAAAGTTGAGTTAAACATGAACGAGATGAAGTAAAGCGTTTTAAAAATCCATTTATGCTCTCTGATCTTCCAGTTGTTGTCATACCCCCAAAGAAATGTCCACGAAGATAAGCCGGAACCCAATACCGCTTAGCTTCATATAAGCCTTTTATGTGTTTGTTTGCCTCTAGATTGTACTTGGTAACAATTTTAATCCATTCTTCTTCAAAATCATCAATATTGTCAAGCTTGTAAAGCTTATAAAAATCAGCGCACCATGAGAAATATCGATTTCGAAGAATTGAAGTAAACCAACCACTAAATTTAGCAGTAATGTGCCATATGCAAAAGGCATGTTTTGTGGATGGCATTTCAACCGCAATAGCTTGAGTCATCCATGGATCTTGATCAGTAATGATTGTCTTTGGAGGCTTTTTCATGAGAGTAACAAAAGTCTGAGAAAAAAAAGAAACCATATAGAAAATATATTGGGATACTATATAAAAAGATGAAAATAAAAGTCTACGAAAGTTAACAAAAAAAGAGACAAATGTATATGAACTAACCTTCATTAACCATTGAAATGTAGATACTGTTTCGTTTTAAATGAGCGCACAACCAAACATTATTGTCCTGCCATGATTGTCAACTCCAACAAAAATGCCAAAAGGCATATTATAAGTATTCACCTTGTAAGTAGTATCAAATGCAACCGCATCTCCATATTCTTGGTACAATTCAAAACAACGAGGTGGAGACCAAAATATATTTTCTAGTCTTTTTTCTTTATCAACTGTAAATGCAAATGGAAGCAAGAGTTTTCTTCCTTGGCAAACTTACAAAATTGTAAAAGATCGTTAGCATCTCCACTCATGTTATCTTGATGAATCTTATTAAAGAAATTATAAATATCCTTCCGAAGAAAGGGAAGGTCTCCATGCCTTACATTTTTCTCAAGCTCCATAACACGCATTATTTGCTTAACCGAAAGATTAGCTTCTTTTAATAGCAAAATCCTCTTCTCATCTTCCTTAGAAATATTGCGGTAAGATGCAAGAAAGCGCACTTGATTTGGAGGTAGTAAATCATGATTGTGGTCGGATATAAATTCAGTAACCTGCCACTCTTCAGGAAAAATCTCAAAGGATTTCTTCAATTTGATTGTCATGCTTGCCTTGCATCCACATCTCGAAGATGGTCTATTTCGTTGTTCTTTAGATGGATCATGAATTTTTTTATCTGGAAATCCTTGACGGTGACAAAACAAATATCTCATATGCATTATCCCATTTTTATTAATAAATCTACCTTTCCTAATTGAGAACCCACTCCTTTTGGCATAATTCTCATAAAATTTGAAAGCTTCTTCCTCACTTAAAAAACATTGCCCTATAAAAGGTTCAAAACAGTTTTCAATATCAATGGCTTCTTTTTCATGGTTCCTGAACTCAACTACTTCACATTCTGAATTACAACATAGTTCATTATTTGGAAGATTGTTCAAACCAATCAAATTTGTGATTCTCAACCTACATAAATAAATTGAAAGCAAGAAGGTTTAAAAGGTAGAGAAAGGTTACAAATCAATTAGGTGGATGTATAAACCAATAGTAGTACAAGAAGTACACATATTAGCCACTACGAGACAGAGTACAAAAGATGGGCAATCATTACAAAATAGAATGGCAAAGAGCAACAAACATAATGCTCTTAAAATGCCCAGGTAAAGTAAAAACGAAAAACATAGCAACAACATGGCACGCAGCAAGTAAATAAATTAGCCACTCACGACTACAACAACAACATGGCAGTATCAAAAGCTAACGCACAAGAAGCTAAGGCAGACAAGAAGCTATTATGCATTGAACCTAAAATGGTAAATTTGTGGTCTGTATCTCTCTTAGGTGATAAAAACACACAAATGGAAATTAAAAACACATATAAAAGCAAATTAAAATATTAACTTACTCTGGTACAGCAATCATATGAGTACAAATGAGTGGTTCTTTTTCACTGGCCATATCTTGAGAAAAAAAATCAAAGTTGAAAGAGAAAGTTACAATAGAATTTTAGTTTTAGTGTGTTTTCATGGTTGAAGGATAAAGTGACAGGGTTGAAGGAGAAAGTGGCGGGGAAGAAAATAGAGGGAGAATGTGACTTTTGCCTTTCCTTGTATTTTTCATTTGTTCTACGTTAAAATTGAGTAGTTAACAGAAGAGAGAGGAAAGAGAAAAAAACTAGGAAAGAGAAAAAATAGTAATTAATATGATAATAGAAAAACCCAAAAAATAAGGCATTTATTGTTCCTTATCCTGTGCAGTGTTGCACAGGTTAGAAAAATTCTTTATCTTTTTTAGTTCAATTTCGCATTTTTTATTAGGCTTAAACATCATTTTAATCCTTGTATGTACGCAAAATTTTGGTTTTAGTCCCTGTATCGAATTTTGTTCAAAATAAGTCCCTGAATCAACCAAATTTTTTGATTTTAGTCCCTAAAGCGAAAATCCGCAGGAAAATTCGCAAGTTTCCTGCAGATTTTCCTACGAATTTTCCTGCGGATTTCCTGCAAAATATTCTACATAGACCAATCATGGGTTGCCACCTCACCTCATCCTTATCACAATTTTTTTTTATTTTAAAAAATAATTCAAAAATCTCATCATTTTTCATCTTTTACAGATTTAACCCAATATTATCTATGATAAACCAACTTTACCCTTTACCTTAATTTTAGCTTATAAATAGGATAATGTATTGATGAGAGAGAACAAGACACAAACAAAACCTCAACTTCAAAATATCATCAATATAATCATACAAAACCATTTCCAATCATCAAAACCACAAAAAATTGAGCAAAACTCAAACAAAAACTCAGCTCCGACGCAAATCCTTTGAATCCGACGTAAAGCTTCATACCCTTTTTCCAGATCTCGATCTCGTCCGTTTTCCTTCAATTCAAAGGTAAGAAACTAATCATTGATGTTCTCGAGACCTATTAGACTCAGTTTTACGCTTTAATTTCGTTTATAAACGCTTGAATCTGTTGATTATTTTGTTTTCGGTTTCGGTTCGTTTTCTCACGATCTGTGCAAATCCATACCTTATCGTTGAAAACTAACCACAGATTTGGACTCAGAAGTTTGAAACGAGTCGTGTGGTGTCGGATTCCTCGAGTTTTGACAAGTTTTCAAACACTTGCTGCGACGTAGCCAGCACTATGATCGTGTGCTCTGGATTTCTGGTTCAAAGACATCACAACCGTCTGATCTCTTCAATAGATCTAGAACGTTGTTTTTGTTTTAATTTCTGGCCGTGTGATATGATTCTAGAATGATCAGACAGTTTGGATCTGTTTCTAAAAACACACACAACACACTGAATTTAGAGCCGGATCTGGCCCAACACATGATCTAGATCCGACCTGAACCGGTTCACATATGGATCTGGGCTGACTTGAAATCTGAGCCTAACATTTTTATTGTGAAACCTTCCTTTTTTTTCTGATTTCTTTTACACCACTATTTTTCCTTTTGTACGCCTCTGTTTTTTTTTTCTATTTTCTTCTTCCTTTTTTTTTTAATTTTGTTTTTTTTATTATTATTTTATTTTGTTTATTTTTTTTTCATGTAGTCAATTTTTTTTATTTATGCTTTTTTTTTAGCTTAGTTTATTTATTTTTTTAGTCATTTAAATTTCAAATTATTTATTTCTAGTTATGTTTTTTTATTTAATTTTCTTCTTTTTTTTATGCCATATTATTGCATATTATTATTAATGCTTTTGAAACTAGACATCTTGACATTGCTTTTGGCCACAAATTTGAATTATCTTAATTTTTTTTTTGTCAAAAGATAAATAAACAATTAATAATAGTTATATTATGACCAACACTATTGCTGGGTATATTATATTTTGTAAATATTAATATTAATATTTATTTATGTTCCTTGATTATTTACTAATTTTTATACTAAATTAATATATAATGTGGTCATAAAATAATATATTTTATTTGATTTACTTTCAAATACTTTGTATTATAATATAATAATTATATATTTGAAAAATAATTATACTTGTTATACTATTAAAAAAAATACAAGGGGTATTCCAATCCCATAACAACAATCTCTTGGGGATTGTGGAATGTTAATTAGTCCATATTGTTACTCTTGATATTCTTTTGGATTATGATTAAGTATAAAACCTTGTAATCTATATAAGTCATCAACTTTATGACCAAAACCAATTTTATTTTGGAATTTGAAATGATGTAAAATACATTCATGATCATTAAAAATGACGGAGCAATTTATTGAATTGCAAAATTTGGATAAATATATCAAGTTAAAATTGAAATAATGAGAGAATGGAACATTAGTAAGATATAATCTTGATACATAAATTGGATTGGTTCTAGGGGAAGGTATAAGTTTGTCGAATGAAGAAATATAATCATCAAACAACATATGATTTTTATAATTTTCCTTTTATTTTTTATATATTAGTGAAATACATTGTGGTTGAAGTGGACGATGGTCATTCTATTGAAGAAAAGATACAAAGGCTTCTAATGAAAGAAACTGCCCGGTGCAAGTTTGAAGGAAAAACTCATGAGGAGATGTTTAAGTTTTATGATCATTTGGCAAAGGTATGTGACAATAGTTTTCAAAAATAGGCTTTAAAGTTTGCAATAGTAGTTTCTTCTTTTGATTTATATTTGGTTAAATTTTTAGAGGAGAAAGGTATGTGACAATAGTAGTTTCTTCTTTTGATTTATATTTGGTTAAATATATCATAAAGAAAAACGATGACTCATGTATGAGACTTCTAAGTAAATTACATGCTAAAGAAAATTGAAGGCATGATATACTTTATCTTTTATTTTCATCAATATTTATGTTTTATACTTGTATACAACATTTGATTAACTAAATTTGTTAGAAAAAAAAAACTTATAACATATCTTTAGTAACAACTTGTTCAATACAATAAAGAATAACGTCAAAATCATGAGCATTTTACTATATGGATTTTATTAATATTACAATAAATTATAATAAAATAGTATTTTTCGAATATATTGTAGTAAAATATTGTATATGTTGTCCAATTTTTATATTATAAAATTTATTTATTTTTCTCTTAATATCACTTCACATTCAAAAATTAGAATAAAAAGCTTTGTGTGTCTCAGAAAGTTGAAGAGCTAAAAGAAGCAAATGATGACCGCATAGTTGATGAGCTTGTTTCATTTATTATGGAAAAGATGGTGGCGGCGCTGGTATGCTTTACACCCTAACTATAATTGCAAAATTAATTAATGGTTGAAATAATTGTCTTATCTTTTATTGATTAATGAAGTACAAGGTTATGGTAGTTTTCTTTTTTAAATGTAGTGAATAAGATTCTGATATGGATTAGAGTTTTCAATTTGAGCATTTTATGTTAAATGACTAATCTAGTATTTGTTTGATTTAAAGTTTCGAGTAAGTGATAACAATTTTTGTTATTGGAAATAATGTTCTCAAGATTAAAATCAAGATATTACCTAGGATAGGGGTTGCAACATTATAAAATATGGGAATAGGAATGTAACTAGGATCAAAATATCCTTCCAAAATGAAAAACTATATTAATACACACACGGAGTGAGAGAGACATAGAGAGAGAAAGAGAGAGATGGAGAGAGAGAGAGAGAGAGAGAGAGAGAGAGAGAGAGAGAGAAAGAGAGATGGAGTTAGAGTGAACGAGAGAATGAAGATATGTCATATCTAGTGAATGCAAGGAGAATCTTCGCTCGGATGTTTGCATCATTGAATTTATGGATTATGGATTGCCTGTCCTTAACCTTTCCATGCATGTAAAGAATTTTTTCATCCTCGTTCCATTTAAAAGCCGACATTAATTGGTCTATAATTAAGTGTAGAGGATAGATGAATTGGCTGATTATTTTCACAGCTTTCTCACAAATATCCGACCATTTTCACAGCTTTCTCATCTTTGATTATTTCACCCAAATACTCACAAATGAAACTTCCAGTAGGAATATTATTATCCGATCTCACCACCCACCCTTTCGTATAAATTTTTGAAGATTTCAAGCTTAAATTTAATGCCATTTTGAATCACTCGATTGCAACAACTCGGGGGACACTTACAATTAGGACCACACTCATAAATGATATCCTTTTTCTTCTCAGGTATAAGACATTTATTCTCATTATAAAACAATTTCCCTCCATTCTTCATAGCACATAAACATTTCAATGAATCAGAACAGTCACCAACACAGGGATCTTTTGGAGGAATAAACCATTTAGGCTAAACCATATGAGTAATGTATATAAATAATGGACTTTTTTAATGATCCATTATTTTTTCTTATGAAAATGTCTCTTCTTATGATAATATTCGATGGTTGAGCAGTTTATGGATTCGTTCGTTCATGTTCTTAAAGGGGAGATCCTGCAAAAGAAGCATCCTAGGTTAAGAGAATGTGTATTGCTTTTGAAGCTATACAATTTTCATAAGCAAATTCTTGAGAGTTTTAAAAGTTCGCAGAACGCAATGATCTTTGAGAATAATCAGAAAATGACGTCAATCCATCCGTCTCTTTTATTTAAATGCAAACTTTTGGAAGAAGAAGAATTTGCGGTCGGCGAGGACTAGTTAGAAATGCTTAGATTAGATTACAACGCAGGCGGAAAAATAAGGTTTTTGGTGGAGTTGGTTAGTCTTTGTGCTATTGTTAATGAGAATGTTCTTGTGGTCAGCCAACCATGTACATTCCATCTAACCACCATGTACAATACACCTTCCTACTGCAACGATTGACAATGTTGGATAAAAGTAAGCATTGATAGATTAAACTAGTTGTGTTTATCAATGAGTAGATGATATCTAAGTTATTTGAAACCCATATTAAACAAGAAGGTTGCTGGATCGAATAAGAATTGTAGTAAAGTCTGGATTAAATTGAGTGTTGTTGGAGGTGAATCAAAAGCAACATAAACGAGGAAAATGCTTTTAGAAAATATGAACCGATAAACCAATATTGCATAAATTCAAAAAGAATTAGTTAATTTGAAAAATTATAGTCTATATCATTAGATCTATTAAGAATTATTAGTATTGCATAAATCGCAAGAAAGGATACTCTGAATTCGTTGTCACGTGTAGGAAAGCACTTAATAGTGCATGAAAAACTTCAACAATGATGATGATGGTAGAGAAAGTCATGTTCAAGTTTGTGAAATATTGAAGATGAATAGCAAAGAGGAAAAGGCGTGTGATGTTTTTATTTCAGTATCCTAATCTCATCCATTTAATTTATTATAATGGTTGAAAATAGTATATGGATCTTATTATTATTACAATAAATTATAATAAAATAGTATTTTTCAAATACTCCCTCCGTCCCATTATATAAGCACTTTTACTACAAAATTCTAGTCCCAAAATATAAGCCCCTTTACAATTTACTAGGTACATTTATTACTTTTTTGCTTACACATACCCCTAATTATTACTACTAAGTTGCATTGGAATACAAAAATTGTAAAGGGGCTTATATTTTGGGACTAGACTTTTGTAGTAAAGGTGCTTATAAAATGGGACGGAGGGAGTATATTGTAGTAAAATATTGTATATGTTGTCCATTTTTTATATTATAAAATTTATTTATTTTTCTCTTAATATCACTTCATATTAAAAAATTAGACTAAAAAACTTTGTGTGTCTCAGAAAGTTGAAGAGCTAAAGCAAGCAAATGATGACCGCATAGTTGATGAGCTTGTTTCATTTATTAATGGAAAAGATGGTGGCGGTGGCGGTATGCTTTACACCCTAACTATAATTGCAAAATTAATTAATGGTTGAAATTATTGTCTTATCTTTTATTGATTAATGAAGTACAAGGTTATGGTAGTTTTTTTTTTTGTTAAATGTAGTGAATAAGATCCTGATATGAATTAGAGTTTTCAATTGGAGCATTTTATGTTAATTGACTAATCTAGTATTTGTTTGATTTGAAGTTTCGAGTAAGTGATAACAATGTTTGTTATTGAAAATAATGTTGTCAAGATTAAAATCAAGATATTACCTAGGATAGTAGTTGCAACATTATAAAATATGGGAATAGGAATGTAACTAGGATCAAAATATCCTTCCAAAATGAAAAAGTATATTAATACACACACGGAGTGTGAGAGAGAGAGAGAGAGACAGAGAGAGATGGAGAGAGAGAGAGAGAGAGAGAGAGAGAGAGAGAAAGAAGAGAGATGGAGTGAGAGTGAGTGAGAGAATGAGAGAATGAAGATAGGTCATATCTATTGAATGCAAGGAGAATCTTTGCTCGAATGTTTGCATGATTGAATTTATGGATTATGGATTGCCGGTCCTTGACGTACGACTTGTGACTTGAGGATTATTCTTGTTGTTCCCTTAGTTGTCATGAATTTTGATCATACAACATGTTGAGCAAGATGTTTTGACATCTTGCCAACAAAGGACTTTAACATGTTGCTTCTATAAAAAAGATCATCAGTCAGAATAATGTGTGCGAATTATGCTCACAATCCCTTATGATTATGTTTGTTAATTTCTTAGAGATGAAGAATCAAATACGCCAACGTCTCAGTTGAAGTATATCTCTTAAGTAATGTTTGTTATGTCGTGTTTTTATTATGAAGATTCAAAATCAAATATCCAAACAAATAAAGTTTGTTTAGAAGATTATCAGCTCAACCAAACAAATAATAAATCAGAAGATTATTTATTTGCGCGCCACCAGATTTTTGGAATAGCTTAAACAAGTTACAAAAACAAATATTTTATCTTTTGAAGATAAAAGATTTATTCTCTACAAACTTCAACAAACTTTCCTATTATTTACTTTGGTTCTATCTTAGTTCAGAAGCTATAAATAGAGGATCAAACATTGAAGCAAAGTATGACTCAAGATTATAATTATAGTTCTAAGTGTTTATTGAGTCTTTTTATTTGTTCTTGTTGTTGTTGTCATCGTGCAACTCTTTGCACTGAAATAGCGAGTTCAAGCTCGTTCCTCGAATTAGAGTAATTGGTTGAGGGAGAGTCACATATTTAGGGGGAGTCCTAAATAATTTCATTTGGGTAGTTTTTAGTGAGAGGCTTTGAATATGAGCTATTCAAATAAGACCTAAAGACTAGGACTACGATATAGTGAAGGTAATTCTCTTAGATTGGTATCCCCCATATTAAATGTTTTGACACTGAATTTGGTAAACAATTACTTTTGTTCTTTTATTGCTTTCTGCACTTTCTTATTGTTATACTGTTGTTCCATAAAGCTGACCAAGTTGTTGAAGCATCTTGCTTGACAACTTTCCCACCGGGGATCTAGAATTTCAATTTGCATCAGAGCAGGAACCCTGCCTGTTTAGGGTGAGCTCCAGGGAATTTAATTCTATTCTCCATGGAAGTTGACATAGATGGAGGATCTTGCAACAAACCACCGTTGTTGAATGATGCTAATTATGATTATTGGAAGGGTAAGATGATTGCCTTGTAACTAAGTTAGGAGGGGTTGAACACCACCTAGTGTAACCATTAAAGAAGGCACATCTACTCAGGAGCTGAAGGATGAAGATCTGTGGACTAAAGAGGAGATAGAAGTTGCTGAAGCTAATGACAAGAAACTTGGACAATGCTCCAAAAAGAATCGTTTCAATCAGAGCTACAAGGAGAGAGAACTTACTGATTTAGTAAAGGGTGATTTCAAAATACGGGTTTTACCAAGCTCAAACCAAATCTTTTTGTTCTTATCCTTTTCTTACTGAACCCAACACTTAAACTTCATCTCTTGGTCACTCTAGATCAAGGAAAACGCACAAGCAGGATCAAAATGCCAAGATCAGATTTGTATTTAATTGAGGGAAAGGAAAAGTGTTAGTGTTTTTGTGTTGGCCTCATTTTTGGCAAAACACAATGTGGAGGACAATGTGCGCACATCATTGAAGATGTGAAGAACATTGTGTGCACATCATTCGAGTCCATAACTTTTGTGACTTATTTACGTGCCATATCTTTCTTGTATCAGAATCAAAAGAGTGGTTCTGATGTAGTAGTGGAACAGTTTATGTCCTTTTTCTTTTAACTGTTGTCCACTAACGCATCAGTTATTTAAATAATTTTCTAATACACGTGTCCTGTTGCAATTAGTTGAGTATTGGTTAATGATGAGTTTAGCGCTTAAAATGAATATGACTATTCTGTCATTTTGTGTTGTACTGTGTCTCACCTAAACTCCTACAATGGCTTCGTCATCTACACCAACTTCGTCTACTGCGTCTCAATCAATCCCTCCTATAGAGATAGTGGTTAAACCACTAGTTGATTTGGAAAATCAAAAGATGTTTCGCATCGTAAAAGACACAATGCTGTTCAAAATCTCTAACCTAAAGTGCATGGTTGAAAAGAGAGTAGATTTTGAAAGCTTGAAAGCAAATGGGTATGATTTGCAGAAGATGTTCTATGAACAAGGTCTCGAACGTTACTTCAACATTCTTAATGGTCCTTTCTATGAAGAGATGGTAAAGGAATTTTGGATGAAAGCTCATGTTTTTGATAAACAGTCTGCATACTTGGAAGTTCAAAGGTTGGTTAAGAAAAATCTTCTGTTAAAAGGAAAGACGAGGAAAGAATTGGAACTTTCAGAGTTTACCCAAACTGAGATAAGATCCAATATTGCTGGAATGGACATCAAAATCACTGCTGATCACATTGCAAAGGTATTGAATCTACCTAATCATGGAATATATCTTGGTGCTTACAAGAACAAGCCACAAGATACAACTGTTCAAGCGGTTTTATTTGATAATGTTACCTCCTCTGGGCAAAAAGACTTGAAAACTTATTTCAAGGCTGTTTACAAGATTTTGTTTGAATCTATTGCTACCAAGGTTGGTGGTACTGACTGTATTTCTTCTAAGCAGAAGTACTTCATGTACTATCTTCATAAATTTGTCAAAATGAATCTGCCTAGATACATTTTTGATCATCTCTGTGAAGTTATCAACAATAGAATTGAAAAGGGTCACACAAACTGTCATCATGTTAGATTTTTGTCTCACATATTCTATCTGAGCAATTTTCATGAGATTCTTGAAAAGAACTTTCTAGGATTTGTTAAGGCTACCTATCTGGAAACAAGGATTGTGGATGGAAAGTCTTTGAAGAAGATGTTCATAGTCAAAGGAAAGACTATTGTTCCTAACAACCCTTTGTTGATGAACAAAGAAGAACAAGTGGTTGATTCTTCTTTCCCTAGTGTAGATGTGGAAGAAGAAAAGAAGATTGCTGATGGATGTTGAAATTCTGGCAACCAGACAGACAAATGCTGTGCACAATGTTAGCACTAGTGTCCGAGCATTTGTCACACAATAATAAAATAACTTAGCGTAGCAAAGTAAAATAAGCGTGACTGTAAAGTAAAGAACACAATGAGTTTGTTAACCCAGTTCGGCGCAACTTGCCCTAGTGTGGGGGATACCAATCCAGGAATGAACCCACTATAATAGTTCTAGTGAAATACACCAACGTAGCCTCACTACTTGGTTATGCACCTAGACCCTATCCCGTGCTGCTCTACCTAGGAACTCCTAGATATGAGACCCCGTCTCAATTCCTACCAAACAGTACAACCAGCACTGTTATCAATTGTCCTTTTTGGTTGAAGAGTCACACTCTCAAGACACAACTAACTCCGTACTTCACAGCTTAGGAGTAGTACACAATTACAACTCAAAAACACAGAGTACTTGACATGAATCAACAGATACAAGCAAGACTCACAGCTAACAAGAAAACCTAATACTCACGCTTTAGTACACACACGGTTTTCAACACACAAAACTTAGGGTTTGTCTTCATACATATATAGTACTCAGAAAGCACGGGTTTGGGCTTCAAAACATAGCTCGGACGTTGTCAGGTCCAGCTAACAATTCTTCAAGTGCAATAATATTGTTTCCAAATATATCAAAGATAAATATGGAAATACACCAAGGCGACAGCCTTTTACAATTCATCAGCCAAGCGCGTCTTGATCAGCATGCTAGGTTAAATATAAAACTTCATAGAATCTCCAGAAGATCTTGCACATAAATATAGCGCGTGTCAGCGCGCAACAATCAGGTCACACAATGCTGTTCCACATGCTACAACATTTGTCTCAGCATTTGGCTAGTAGTTGTTTTTGCAAAATGTAGCCAACATACAAAAACCCAACAATCTCCCCCTTTGGCAAATTTATGGTGAAAACAATCTATAGCCAGTTCTTGGAGAGATACATAAAACTTCTTCAAGCTCACATCATGCATAAGCAACAAAACTATCATGGCACATAACAAAACTACCTGCAAGAGAATTCCTTGAACAGAGATAGCTTGTAACAATATCAGAGGCATTCATCATAATAGATCTAGCCTCTCAGATAGCCAGATAAAAAGAACATATATATAGTGGGTTCATAAAGAGATGAAAAACATACTCTTAAAAAGATAATTTTTCCACAACAGATAGAGATCAGAGATACATGCTCCCCCTCAAAACATGCATTCACACCACATAACATAAGCGCTCCCCCTCAATACATGCATGGAAATAAAATCACATACTTACTTCAATGAGACAAATGTCAGAGCATCTGTCCAAACATCTTCATGCATATAAATAACAGCAACTTCTAGGGCATGTGTCAGAGTATCTTCAGATCATAAGAACATTAATTCTAACATACATCTTCATACATAGCATAGCGACTTCAAGAGCATGCAACAGATCATCTTCAGGCATAAGAAAAATTAATTTCTAACATATACTACTACTCCCCCTTTTTAGCCATAAATTCTGACAAACATCAATAATGCATAGGAAAAGTCATAAAGTAGCACATCAGTCACAGAGGTCACAGAGGCACAGAGAGGCCCCAATTAATGTTATTACAGACCATAATGCACATACAGGTGCAGAGTGAATGAATAAAAGAAAAATATTACACAAGGATTAAAAAGAGGCAGTCTCATCAGAGGCAGCAGACATTTCCTCAGTGTCACCATCAGCAGAAGCATTACCATTTCCTCCTTCTTCTTCCTTGTCTTGCCCTTGGGCATTCAGCTCACCCTCAGCTTCAGCCTCAGCTCTCAAAGCAGCTATAACCCTATCAACCTTCAGCTTCTTAGCACCCAAATCCAAACTGACCTTAGTAAGTTCAGCAATCATAGCCTGCCGATCCATAATACCAGTTGTCTGGACAAAAATGCCAGCCAACTCATCAGCCTGTGGCTGGGATAAAGATTTGCAATCCAGGGCAAGAGGACTAGGCCTCTTGACAGGCTCTTCAGCACTAACCAAGATATCAGGATGTTGTTGCAAAATGATATCACACAGCAAGGTAGGGAAGGCAATTGGAAACTTAACAGCAAAGGACTTAGCTTGCTCTAAAAATTGATAGAAAATATAAGAACCAAAATCAAATGCAGATTTAGTACCTACTGCATAGATGAGCTTAGCCAAACCAGTTGCAACAGAATTGGAGTGAGTAGTTGGGGACCAGTTATGAGCAGCAATTTTGTTCAACAGTGTATACAATGGGGACAGTTTTGCAGCAAACAAATGTCTAGGCCAGTGTCTAAGCTTGTTACCTGTTATTTCCTTGCAGATGGTGTCATCAATCACTTCCAACTCAGGAATGTCTGCAGTGGACCTTCCCATATAATCATTGATAATTTGAGGAGAAAAATTGACACACCTACCACGAACAAACACCTGCCTGTACTCTGGATTCCTAGGATCATCACAGTCTTCAGAAATGTTGACCACGAACTCCCTAACCAGCTTGTCATAGCAGTGACCCAGGTTCTTCACTGTCTTCATTAACCCAACAAAATTCAGCACATCCATAAGTTCCTTGCATTTGAATGCATCTGCCTTCAAGTTCCTTTCCAGGCCAAGCCTCCTATGATAAACAAACTTCCAGCGAGTAGCTCCACTTTCCAGATGAAAGGAGACATTATCCAGAGGGGCTGGAGGAATAACCAGAGGGACTTTCATTCCCTTGACAGTTCTTCTAGATGCTCCACCAGATGGGGCTGCATCTGTCTCAGCAATCTCAAAGTCAGAATCACTTGAGGGGTGATCCTTTCTTTTGAGGCTCTTCTTCTTCTGATCAGGCTTGGGAGTGACTTTACTCCAAGACTTGGGGGGACCAACGGTCTTCTTCCCAGTATCAACAGTTTTCTTCTTGTCCTTCTTTGCATCTTTACCAGCAGTAGATGCAACCATGGTGGATTTGCTCCTTGTCCTGCGAGCAACACCAATAACAGGAGTTTCTTCTAAAGGTCTTCCTTCAGACTCCACATCATCCACATTGACCACATAAGTTTGGTCAATGTTCACATTCTCAGCCTGACCATCATCTTCATAATTGTCAGCATTCTGATCCTGAGGCTTGGGAGAGTCATTCTCTTCAGCCACCAAAGTGTCAGGAGTATTTGGAACATCCAAAGACTCCACATGAGCTTGTGCCAAAGATGCTTGAGCATCTGGCACATCATCTGACATATCAGCAGAGGGTTTAACAGTTTCCTCTGTCACAACAACATTCTCAGCAACATCACCATCATCAGTAACAGTCTTGTTATTAACATTAGCATGGTCAACATCATGCACATTCAAGTTGTCAGCATCCAACTTTTCGTCTACCTTAGGATTAGCAGAACCTAGGGTTTCAACAAACGGTTCATCTCCCTCAGAGGGTTTTTCATCAGATCCGTTGACAGAAGTGTCAACATCTGGCTCTACAACAGTCGATTGGAAAGGATTTTCCTTACAGTATAGATCATGCATGCTTAGACCTACACGTTGAACGGAAGAGGTTTTCTTACTTTTTGGCTTTGCAGTCTTCTTCGCAGCAGAAGAAGTAGATCCTTTTCTGGTTTTCCTCTTTCTTGACACCAGCGCTTTAGGACGCTGTTTGATTGCCGATGAATCAGTCATTGTTGCGAGCGGTTGTATATTCAGAACCGTTGAAGTAGTTTCTGGAACAGTAGGGGAAGTTTGATCGTTTGCGATTGGAGATTGAGTTGAAGCAGACATGATCGTAGTGAAGCTTTGGAGAATTTGGATATTTGAGAATTTTTGAACAGCAATGGGAGCGGCAAGAGAGCGGTTGAGAGTTTCAGAAAAGTGTTGTAAGGAATAATGATGATTGCGTGTGATTGTTTTGTATAAGGGAAGTTTTGATTTACTTCCTTGATAGACGTGCAAGTAGCGGTTGATTGGAGAGAGTAACTGCTGCACGCCTTACACACATTAACTCCTACAATTCCTCAATTAGGCAAATGCCTAACCGCCTTCTTAATTTTTCAAATTGGGCCATATCAAGAGCTTTTGTAAATATATCTGCTAATTGCTCTTTAGTTGAAACATGCTCAATTGCAATGACCTTTTTCTCAACCAAATCTCTGATGAAATGATGTCTGATATCAATGTGCTTGGTCCTACTGTGTTGATAGCACTCACGTTGTCACAATACAATGTCATAGCATCTGTCTTTACATTGTACTCACTCAACATCTGTCTCATCCACACCAATTGTGTACAACTACTGCCTGCTGCTATGTATTCAGCCTCAGCAGTTGATAAGGAAACACAATTTTGTTTCTTACTAAACCAAGATATAAGATTATCACCTAGAAAGAAACATCCACCAGAAGTGCTTTTTCTATCATCTGCACTTCCTGCTCAGTCAGCATCACAGTATCCTACCAACTTATTACTTTCACCATGAGAATAGAGTAACCCATAATCACTAGTACCATTTACATACTTCAAGATTCTCTTTACTTGAGTTAAATGAGTCACCTTTGGTTCAGCTTGGTACCTAGCACATACTCTAACAGCAAATGTGATATCTGGTCTACTTGCAGTTAGATAAAGTAGACTACCTATCATACTTCTGTACAAACTTTGATCTACATCTTCACCTTTGACATCTTTTGAAAGCTTGACATGTGTAGGAGCAGGAGTTCTTTTAGTGGCAGCATTCTCCATGCCAAATTTCTTGACCATATTCTTGGCATACTTACTCTGAGAGATGAAAATAGTGTCTTCCATTTGTTTTACTTGAAGACCTAAAAAGAAGTTAAGCTCACCTACAAGGCTCATTTCAAACTCAGATTGCATTTGTTGAACAAAATGCTCTACCATCTGGTCAGACATTCCTCCAAAGACAATATCATCCACATATATTTGAGCAATCATGAGCTTACCACTGACATCTTTATACTAATCAGAAGCAAGTCATCTCAGAAGATATGTTGAATCAGAAGCAATGTTTGAAGAAGACACTAACAGTTTCAGAAGCTGAAGACTCAGAAGCATATGTCTGATACATAGGCTCTGAATATCATGCCAAAAATGTCAGTGTTAACTGATAGTAATTCAATGATTGTAAATCATTTGAATTAAAAGCTGTGATTGATTGATACATCATAGTACTACATCCTTATCATAAAGGATAGTGAAGTACTATTTTACTCCATCAGGGCGAATATTCTCAAGCAAAAGGACTGAATGGATAAGCATTACCAGAAATGGCAAATATCCCATTTTACCTTTGTCCTTTCACAGCTGGCTTGAAAATGACCTCTGCAACGGTCATTATCTTCAAACGTCTCTATTTTCTTTCTATCTATAAATAGAGAACTGCAAATTGAAGATTAAGGTTACACACGCATACAACTTTACTCCTTTACATAGACTACAAGCACTGCTTCTGAATATAATTCTGCTGTGCTTCGGACACTCTGTTCTTTTACTTCATTAGGAATTCTGTGTTAGAGTTTTAGAGTCTTGAGTTGTAATCTTGAGAAAACTCTTGATTTCACAATCAAGTGTTTATCACTTTCTATTATCTCATTTGTGTTAGTAAGTCTCTTGCTAGTGAGCTTGAGCAAATAGGAAGTCTCTTACTTGTGTATTTGAGCATTGTAATAATCTAGGTGATTATAGTGAAATCTCTTGGAAGTGCAAGGGGACTGGACTACTCTCGGTTTGTGAGAGAAACCAGTATAAAATTGCTTGTCTCGTCTCTCTCTCTCTCTATCCTTACTCTTGTGTGTGTGTGTGTGTTAATTGTGTTTGTTTATCCGCTGGTGCATCTGATAAGTTCTCAGAACTTAGAAGAAGTTTTTAAAATTACCAAAACACAATTCAACCCCCCCCCCCTTCTTGTGTTTTTCACACCTTCAAAGTAGTCTAACAATTATGTTGGTAGAGTTTTATATATTTACTATTACATTTATTTTAGCTATTTCTTTTTAAAAAACATTCTTATATATAAATCTATATCTTTTTATATTCTATCTTTAGAATCTTCTATATTTTAATTTATGGTAGAAAAATTATCTATTTATTTATTTATTAGTTTTTTAATTAGTAAATCTATAGTTTTAACCATGTAAAATTTGTATGTTCGATGTATTCAACCGATTTGGATGAATGAATGTTGACCTATTAAATTTAGTCAAAAATTACCAAAAAATTAATTTCTCGATTTTGACCTATTAAATTTGTGCCTTTTCTATTTGCTAGTCTTCGTTGACTTTTTGACTTAAAAATTAATTTATAAAATTAATTTTACTTTTTAAAATAAGATTTAACCTAGTTTAAAAATTAATTTGAAATATATAATTTTTTTGGTACAATTTATTGTTTGACTTCTCTTTTCTTTTGTTTAATTAGTTATATGTACAAACTTTTCTGCTATCAATTCTCCCGCTCTAACTTTCTTTAGGTAATATGTTAACCTCTTTCACATCGATGATTGTTTCCTGTCTATTAAATTCTCATATTTTTTGATGAATTGAGTACATTTAATTTTTCATGTTTCAAAGTACTCGTTTGAAACTGGGAAGTAACAAAGGTGTCATCTTTATATAGAAATACAAGAAGACCATTTAAACAAAACAATAAAAGGTACGTGATATTTTGAAAGTTCTAACGAAGTTCGTCAATGTTGGTTGTGTTTAATTTCTTTATATGTTTGAGAAAATAAATTTACATGTTGAAAATTTGTAATTTTTGTAGATGTTAATGCTTTTGAAACTAGACACCTTGACATTGCTTTTGGCCACAAATTTGAATTATCTTAAAGAATTTTTTTGGTCAAAAGACAAATAAACAATTAATAATAGTTTTATTATGACCAACACTATTACTAGGTATATTATATTTTGTAAATATTAATATTTTCATTTATTAATGTTCCTTGATTATTTACTAATTTTTATACTAAATTAATTGTAGTACCCCAATTTTAGACCTACAAATCCACTTCTCTTTTTCATGCATAAAAAAAATAATAAACAAAAAATAGATGTTTTATTTTATATGTTTTTATTCATACTTTTTCATGCATTTTTATTACTTATTTTCTCATATTTTTATTATATTTTCATGGTCACGTTTTACAAAAAATATATAATTTTAATTTCCTTTTATAAAAATAAAATCATTTTCATGCATATTTTTTATTTCATTTTTTTATTTTGTTTTTACGAATATTTTAATTTTTAATCTTTTTTATTCCTTTTTGTTAGTTTAATTTAATTTTTTGCATTTAATTAGCGTAAAAGGTCAAAACGTCAAAAAAATAGTTTTTATGTTTTTTAGTTCAATTTCACATTTTTTATTATCATATATTTCAAAAAGTATCAAAAAATTGCATTTTATTCTATTTTATTTTCACAATTTCATCTAAAAGTTTACCCAAAATGGCTAAAAAGAATATACCTTATCTCTTCTTTTCTTTTGTTCATTTAAAATTTAAATGAAAAATAGCTTTTTACAACTCATACAAAATATTCTACATAGACCAATCATGGGTTTCCACCTCACCTCATCCTTATCACAATTTTTTTTATTTTAAAAAATAATTCAAAAATGTCATCATTTTTCATCTTTTACAGATTTAACCCAACATTTTCTATGATAAACCAACTTTACCCTTTACCCTAATTTTAGTTATAAATAGGATAATGTATTGATGAGAGAGAACAAGACACAAACAAAACCTCAACTTCAAAATATCATCAATATAATCATACAAAACTATTTCCAATCATCAAAACCACAAAAAATTGAGCAAAACTCAAACAAAAACTCAGCTCCGACGCAAATCCTTTGAATCCGACGTAAAACTTCATACCCTTTTTCCAGATCTCGATCTCGTTCGTTTTCCTTCAATTCAAAGGTAAGAAACTAATCATTGATGTTCTCGAGACCTATTAGACTCAGTTTTACGCTTTATTTTCGTTTATAAACGCTTGAATCTGTTGATTATTTTGTTTTCGGTTTCGGTTCGTTTTCTCATGATCTGTGCAAATCCATACCTTATCGTTGAAAACTAACCACAAATTTGGACTCAGAAGGATGAAACGAGTCGTGTGGTGTCAGATTCCTCGAGTTTTGACAAGTTTTCAAACACTTGCTGCGACGTAGCCGGCACTATGATCGTGTGCTCTGGTTTTCTGGTTCAAACACATCACAACCGTCTGATCTCTTCAATAGATCTGGAACGTTTTTTTTGTTTTAATTTCTGGCCATGTGATATGATTCTAGAATGATGAGACAGTTTGGATTTGTTTCTGAAAACACACACAAACACACTGAATTTAGAGTCGGATCGGGCCAACACATGATCCAGATCCGACCCGAACCGGTTCACATATGGATCTGGGCTGACTTGAAATATGAGCCTAACATTTTTATTGTGAACCCTTCATTTTTTTTTCTTATTTCTTTTACACCACTATTTTTCCTTTTGTACCCCTCTATTTTTTTTTTCTATTTTCTTCTTCCTTTTTTTTTTAATTTTGTTTTTTTTATTATTATTTTTTTTGTTTATTTTTTTTTCTTCATGTAGTCAGTTTTTTTTATTTATGCTTTTTTTTAGCTTAGTTTATTTATTTTTTTAGTCATTTAAATTTCAAATTATTTATTTCTAGTTATGTTTTTTTATTTAATTTTCTTCTTTTTTTTATGACATATTATTGCATATTATTATTAATGTTTTGAAACTAGACATCTTGACATTGCTTTTGGCCACAAATTTGAAATATCTTAAATTTTTTTTTTGTCAAAAGACAAATAAACAATTAATAATAGTTATATTATGACCAACACTATTGCTGGGTATATTATATTTTGTAAATATTAATATTTTTATTTATTGATGTTCCTTGATTATTTACTAATTTTTATACTAAATTAATATATAATGTGGTCATAAAATAATATATTTTATTTGATTTACTTTCAAATACTTTATATTATAATATAATAATTATATATTTGAAAAATAATTATACTTGTTATACTATTAAAAAAAATACAAGGGGTATTCCAATCCCATAACAACAATCTCTTGGGGATTATGGAATGTTAATTAGTCCATATTGTTACTCTTGATATTCTTTTGGATTATGATTAAGTATAAAATCTTGTAATCTATATAAGTCATCAACTTTATGACCCAAACCAATTTTATTTTGGAATTTGAAATCGTGTAAAATACATTCATGATCATTAAAAATGACCGAGCAATTTATTGAATTGCAAAATTTGGATAAACATATCAAGTTAAAATTGAAATAATGAGAGAATGGAACATTAGTAAGATATAATCTTGATACATAAATTTGATTGGTTCTAGGGGAAGGTAGAGGTTTGTCGAATGAAGAAATATAATCATTAAACAACATATGATTTTTATAGTTTTCCTTTTATTTTTTTATATATTAGTGAAATACATTTTGGTTGAAGTGGACGATGGTCATTCTATTGAAGAAAAGATACAAAGGCTTCTAATGAAAGAAACTGCTCGGTGCAAGTTTGAAGAGCTAAAGGAAGCAAATGATGACCGCATAGTTGATGAGCTTGTTTCATTTATTAATGGAAAAGATGGTGGCGGCGGTGGTATGCTTTACACCCTAACTATAATTGCAAAATTAATTAATGGTTGAAATTATTGTCTTATCTTTTATTGATTAATGAAGTACAAGGTTATGGTAGTTTTTTTTTTTTTTAAATGTAGTGAATAAGATTCTAATATGGATTAGAGTTTTCAATTTGAGCATTTTATGTTGAATGACTAATCTAGTATTTGTTTGATTTAAAGTTTCGAGTAAGTGATAACAATGTTTGTTATTGAAAATAATGTTGTCAAGATTAAAATCAAGATATTACCTAGGATAGGGGTTGCAACATTATAAAATATGGGAATAGGAATGTAACTAGGATCAAATTATCCTTCCAAAATGAAAAACTATATTAATACACACACGGAGTGAGAGAGACACAAAGAGAGAGAGAGAGATGGAGAGAGAGAGAGATGGAGTGAGAGTGAGTGAGAGAATGAAGATAGGTCATATCTAGTGAATGCAAGGAGAATCTTCGCCCGGATGTTTGCATCATTGAATTTATGGATTATGGATTGCCTGTCCTTAACCTTTCCATGCATGTAAAGAATTTTTTCATCCTTGTTCCATTTTAAAGCCGACATTAATTGGTCTATAATTAAGTGTAGAGGATAGATGAATTGGCTGAACACAAGAACTTTCTTATTAGCTGCATCACAAAGACTAACCAACTCCACCAAAAACCTTGTTTTGCCCCATGCGCTGTAATCTAATCTATGCTTTTTTAACTGGTCCTGTCAATCGCAAGTTCTTCTTTTTCGAAAATTTTACATTCAAGGAAAAGAGACGGATGGATTGACATCATTATCTGATTATTCTCAAAGATCATTGCGTTCTAGGAACTTTTAAAACTCTCAAGAATTTTCTTATGAAAATTGTCTAACTTCAAAATCAGTACACATTCTCTTAACTCGGGAAGCTTCTTTTGCAAGATCTTGCCTTTGTGAACATGAACGAACGGATCCATAAACTGCTTCAACAGTCGAATATTATCATCAGAAGAAATATTTCATGTTTTCCTATTGCCAAAATATGGTTCCCAACTCAACTATAATGGACATTGGCGCAATAAATCTTCTGTATTTATATACATTACTAATATGGTTTACCTTAAATGCTTTATTCCTCCAAAAGATCCCTGTGTTGGTTGTGATTGTGTTTGTGACTGTTCTGATTCATTGAAATGTTTATGTGCTATAAAGAATGGAGGGGAATTACTTTTTAATGAGAATAAATGTCTTATACCAGAGAAGAAAAAGGATATAATTTATGAGTGTGGTCTTAATTGTAAGTGTCACCCGAGTTGTCGCAATTGAGTGAGTCAAAATGGCATTAAATTTAAGCTTGAAATCTTCAAAACTTATACGAAAGAGTGGGCGGTGAGATCGGATAATAATATTCCTGCTGGAAGTTTCATTTGCGAGTATTTAGGTGAAATAATCAAAGATGAGAAAGTTGTTAAAATGGTTGATAGAGACGAGTATTTATTTAATATCAACAATTATGATCACAAGGAAGAAGGTGGGAAAATGAGTTCATCTTCTGCATCAGGAGGAGGTAAGAAGGTTTTGGCGGATTACAGTGACAGTCGCAAGTTTGGCATTTATACCATTGATGGTACTTACTATGGTAATGTGTCTAGATTTATCAACCATAGTTGTTCTCCTAATTTGTATGCCCAACATGTTCTTTTTGATCATGATGATAGTAGAATTTCACATATCATGCTATTCGCGATTGAGGACATTCCGAGGATGGATGAGCTGACTTACAATTACAATTACGAGATAAATCAAGTGATTGATTCCAATGGAAATATAAAGATGAAGGATTGCTATTGTGAATCTTCTAATTTCAAAGTTCGATTGTATTGATGAGTTTCTTAAAAAAGGTGATTCTTAAATTTGTTTCATCAATTTGTTTGTTTCCCTGCTTTATTGAATGCTACCTTGTCATAAATAATGACTCTTAATGTTGTTCCTTATAATTCTTGTAGCTAACATTAAAGTGTAGCAGTTTCAACTTTCATGCGAGATCTTAGTTGTTCCTTAAAAAAAGGTGATTCTTAATGTTGTTCCTTATAATTCTTGTAGCTAACATTAAAGCGTAGCTAACATTAAAGCGTAGGAATTAAAATATATATGAAGTAATATTTGTCTGAAAGAATGAGATCAAGCATGAAAGTTGGAACTGCTACGCTTGAATGTGACCTACAAGAACTATAAGGAAAAACATTAAGAGTCATTATTTATGACAAGGCAACATTCAATAAAGCAGGAAAACAAACAAATTGATGAAACAAATTTAAGAATCACCTTTTTTAAGAAACTCATCAATACAATCGAACTTTGAAATTAGAAGATTCACAATAGCAATCCTTCATCTTTATATTTCCATTGGAATCAATCACTTGATTTATCTCGTAATTGTAATTGTAAGTCAGCTCATCCATCCTCGGAATGTCCTCAATCGCGAATAGCATGATATGTGAAATTCTACTATCATCATGATCAAAAAGAACATGTTGGGCATACAAATTAGGAGAACAATTATGGTTGATAAATCTAGACACATTACCATAGTAAGTACCATCAAGGGTATACATGCTAAACCTCCGACTGTCGTTGTAATTCGCCAAAACCTTCTTTCATCCTCATGATGCAGAAGATGAATTCATTTTCTCACCTTCGTCCTTGTAATCATAATTGCTGATATTAAATATATGCTCGTCTCTATCGACCATTTTCACAGCTTTCTCATCTTTGATTATTTCACAAAAATACTCGCAAATGAAACTTCCAGTAGGAATATTATTATCCGATCTCACCACCCACCCTTTCGTATAAATTTTTGAAGATTTCAAGCTTATATTTAATGCCATTTTGACTCACTCAATTGCAACAACTCGGGGGACACTTACAATTAGGACCACACTCATAAATGATATCCTTTTTCTTCTCAGGTATAAGACATTTATTCTCATTATAAAACAATTTCCCTCCATTCTTCATAGCACATAAACATTTCAATGAATCAGAACAGTCACCAACACAGGGATCTTTTGGAGGAGTAAACCATTTAGGCTAAACCATATGAGTAATGTATATAAATAATGGAACTTTTTAATGATCCATTCTTTTTTCTTATGAAAATGTCTCTTCTTATGATAATATTTGATGGTTGAAGCAGTTTATGGATTCGTTCGTTCATGTTCTTAAAGGGTAGATCCTGCAAAAGAAGCATCCTAGGTTAAGAGAATGTGTACTACTTTTGAAGCTATACAATTTTCATAAGCAAGTTCTTGAGAGTTTTAAAAGTTCGCAAAACGCAATGATCTTTGAGAATAATCAGAAAATGACGTCAATCCATCCGTCTCTTTTCTTTAAATGCAAACTTTTGGAAGAAGAAGAATTTGCGGTCCACGAGGACCAGTTAGAAATGCTTAGATTAGATTACAACGCAGGCGGAAAAATAAGGTTTTTGGTGGAGTTGGTTAGTCTTTGTGCTATTGTTAATGAGAAAGTTCTTGTGGTCAGCCAATTCCTCCATCCTATACGCTTAATTATAGACCAATTAATGTCGGCTTTCAAATGGATCGAGGATGAAGAAATTCTTTACATTCATGGAAGGGTTAAGGATAGGCAATCCATAATCCATAAATTTAATGATGCAAACAACCAAGTGAAGATTCTCCTTGCATCCACTAAAAACTAGGTCATATTTAGTGAGAGAATGAGATAGTCAGAGAGCGAAGATGGATCACATTTAGTGAGGAATTTTTATGTCTTTAAAATCCATGGCTAAAACTGAAAGCTTTAATGAAACAGGTATGCTACTTTACCTCTCTAATCTATTTCCATTGAAAATTTTCAAACTAATTTTTCATTGGTTACAGGTACATCCCATCTAACCACCATGTACAATACACCTTCCTACTGCCACAATTGACAATGTTGGATATAAGTAAGCATTGATAGATGTGTTTATCAATGAGTAGATGATATCTAAGTTATTTGAAACCCATATTAAACAAGAAGGTTGCTGGATCGAATAAGAATTGTAGTAAAGTCTGGATTAAATTGAGTGTTGTTGGAGGTGAATCAAAAGCAACATAAACGATGAAAATGCTTTTAGAAAATCAGAACCGATAAACCAATATTGCATAAATTCAAAAAGAATTAGTTAATTTGGAAAATTATAGTCTATATCATTAGATCTATTAAGAATTATTAGTATTGGATAAATCGCAAGAAAGGATACTCTGAATTCGTTGTCACGTGTAGGAAAGCACTTAATAGTGCATGAAAAACTTCAACAATGACGATCATGGTAGAGAAAGTCATGTTCAGGTTTGTGAAATATTGAAGATGAATAGCAAAGAGGAAAAGGCGTGTGATGTTTTTATTTCAGTATCCTAATCTCATCCATTTAATTTATTATAATGGTTGAAAATAGTATATGGATCTTATTATTATTACAATAACTTAGGAGGGGTAAGATGATTGCCTTGTAACTAAGTTAGGAGGGGTTGAACACCACCTAGTGTAACCACTAAAGAAGGCACATCTACTCAGGAGCTGAAGGATGAAGATCTGTGGACTAAAGAGGAGATAGAAGTTGCTGAAGCTAATGACAAGAAGCTTGGTTAATGCTCCAAAAAGAATCGTTTCAATCAGAGCTACAACGAGAGAGAACTTACTGATTTAGTAAAGGGTGATTTCCAAAGACGGGTTTTACCAAGCTCAACCCAAATCTTTTTGTTCTTATCCTTTTCTTACTGAACCCAACACTTAAACTTCATCTCTTGGTCACTCTAGATCAAGGAAAACGCACAAGCAGGATCAAAATGCCAAGATCAGATTTGTATTTAATTGAGGGAAAGGAAAAGTGTTAGTGTTTTTGTGTTGGCCTCATTTTTGGCAAAACATAATATGGAGGACAATGTGCGCACATCATTGAAGATGTGAAGAACAATGTGTGCACATCATTCGAGTCCGGAACTTTTGTGACTTATTTACGTGCCATATCTTTCTTGAAGATTTGTTTTGTTTTTGCATCGCTTACTTGCTGGGTAAGTGGCGCGCGTACTATGAACCATCAGGGTTACTTGTTAACCTAATTTTATTTGTAAGAAATATTTTCCAAATATGGGAATATTTTATATGGTTCAAATTTATGTTTCTTGGGTCAGAATTCTTACAAGACTTACTTGAAGCCCAAGACACGTCTGAAGACCTGTGCAAATCAGAAGACTATATATATGTGTGAAGACTAAACCTAATATTCACTTGAGCCTTTTGTGTTCTTGTGTTTTTGTTATTTGTGAGCCTTTGCTTCTGTCACCTAGATGCTTGCATAAGGACTGGGTTTATTGAGTTGTAATCCGAAGCTTTTAAGCAAGGAATATTGTTCATCACTCTAAGCTTTGAAGTACGAGTGGTGATTCATTGTTTGGGGAGTATTCTCTAAATCTTTGATTGTTGTTTTTCATAGATAACACTGGTCTGTGTTTAGATTGGAAGTGAGATGAGTTTCTCTTACCTATGGGGTACTGTTTACGCTGATTTTTGGTAAACAACCGCTAGTTTGCAATGTGTAATACCCTAATTTTGCGCTTTTGAAAATAAATATTTTATTTAAAAATTATTTCTTATCTTCCATAAGAAATACCCAAAAATAGATTTTAGATAATTTTTGTGTTACAATTTATCCTTTTCTTTTATTTCTTTAAAATATAGCAAGTTATCTTTTTATACGAAGAAATAGCAAAAATATTAAAAATAGTTTTTTCTGTCTTGTTTTATTTGATTTTATTTTTATTACCTTTTTTCAATTTTTTACTTTGCATTTTTCTAGCTTTTTATTAATTTTATTACCTCTTTTAGTCATTTGTGAGTTTTTCCCTTTTTGTGACCAATTATGTGATGCCACCTCATCTCATTCACTTTTTTATTCCTTTTCACATTTAAATAAATTAGATTTTTATATCCTTTCTCATTTTATCAGTTGTTACCCTTAATTTTGTGATTATTACCATTTGCCCCAACCCTAGGTATATATAGAACCTTGTAAGAAAGAGAAACCAATTTTTCATTCACTATTTACATCTTCTTTCTCTCGCGGCAGATCTATTTTTTCCTCTCCATTCTCTCATTTTCTTCACAAAAACTTCAAAACCCTAAAAGACATTTTCCCCCAAACCCATCACAAAACAATGAAAAAGACTTGAATCTGTGTGAATCCAAACCTCCTAATCGTGTTTCTCGTTCCATATTCGCTATCAATAACAGGAATCACGGCCAAAACAATCTTGAAACCCACTAATCCGAAACCGAAAATAGTAAGAACAAAGGTGGGATTTCCGCGCGATTTACAACCTGTTTTTGTTGATTTGGTTTGCGTTTTTGAGGATTATATCTGTACATGAACTATTCTGCATCGTTTAAACTAAAAATGGGTTGATTTTGTGATTTATCGTTTTCGGATCTGACTGGTGTTGTTCGATTTTGTATTAAGCACATGTTCGTTTGAAAAACTAATGTCAGATTCGCTTTCTAAACTTAAAAACGAGTTGAACTGATGATTGAAATGCTTGTATTTGTTTTGATTTTGAGTTGAAACGCTTTCGGATCCGGAACTTTCTCTTTCGTTCTCGTGAAATTTAAGCTTTATTTCGAAAAACCATTGTTAAAATCATGATCTATATGCGAAAAACCATGTCGATTGGACTATTCATACGTTCTGATTTGAATCTGTTTGAAGTTCTAACCGAGTTATGGCGACTCAATAATGGCAGCGAGTGAGTCACCGAGTCGCCTGACTCGGTCGTTTGAAGGGGATGACACCGGACACGTGTCGAGCCACGATTGGCCGATGGATTTTGTTTTTTATTTTTATTTTCTGGGTTGTTTGGTGACTGAATCCGGGTCGGGTCCTACCCGTTTGACCCGATCCAGTTCGGTTTGGGTGACTTCTGTTTGGGCTTAATCTTTTTTTTGGCCCATTTGTGCTGTTTTTTTTTTGTTTCTGCTGTGTTATACTCCCTCTGTTTGCTGTTCACACCCTCCCTCTGAATCTTGTAGAATGGGCCTTAAGCCCAAATGTTTTTTTCTGCCAGTTTTGTGACTTATGCTGCTTGCACCCCCTTAATCTGATTATGCACACTTTGTTGAATTTAATTAATTTTAAATGCTTTAATTTGATTTAACGTGAAAATTTCTTTATAAAAACGATATAAAAAATAAACGGGTCCCTGTAGTACAGATTGCGTCCGAGAAAGTGTCTGCCGCACGGCTTGTCTCCGACTCATTTTTTTATTTTAATTAATAAAGTTGTGATTTTTTTTCATCTGATATTCAATTAATTTCAATGGCTTATTTGACTGTACGTGCTATTTAACTTGTCTGAACCTTGATATTATGAAAAGCTTCGATTGAAGCGAGCATAAACGGGTCCCTGCCGAACGGCTTGTGTCTGTGAGTTATGCTCGGATCAATCGGAGGGAAACTTGTTAATTAAAGGGGATTAAGGAAGTGTCTGCCGCACGGCTTGTCTCCGACTTAATTCATTTTAATTGACGAAGTTCATATTGCTTTGTGATGTTCGATCTTTTATTTTGCACATATTCTTGAACTTGATTATTATCTGCTCGTATATATTCTGTGCATTTAACTGTTCAGTATCATCATTGTTATCATATCATTCATGTGCATTCATATACGTATATCTCTCTTCTACCCTTTCTTTTTTCTTTTCTTTTTGGTTCTGATATGAAGGTGAGAACCTCTTTTCTGTTACGATTGGAATGAGAATAAATCCGGACCCTGACGTACAGCTTGTGTCTGTGAATTATTCTCATCCCATTTAAACCGGAACTTTGTTAATTAAAGAGAATGAGAAAGTGTCTGCCGAACGGCTTGTCTCTGATTCATCTCACTTTAATTAATAAAGTTTAACTAATTTATTTGAATGAAAAGGGGATGTACGGTGAGTGACCTGCTTCTCTGGATAGTTCAGTCCCTGCTGCACTGCTTGTGTCTGTGACTTATCCTCATTCCCTAAACAATCTTGAAAACTCCTAAAAAACATTCAACACACTCAATCAGCTTTTCAAACTGCTTTTGCGCAATCAAAACTCTTTTCAACTGTTTTCTTAAACGGACAGTGCTTTATCCATTCCCCTGCTACAAACAAACGCTTAAGCCTCAGTTGAGCAGACAAGCATACTGTTGTATCAGTGGAATGTGACCTAAGCATCGTTCACTAAAAACAACCAACAAACAAAATCTTTCTTTTTAGGAAGAACTACGTGAGCTTTGACTTCCTCATTGTACTTGGGGGATACGTAGGAGTGAGAGCCTCTCTCGTCATGCTAAATCTTTCTTTTTTTTGAAATACCGGTTTGCTTCGAATATGGTAATGTTTGATGTTGTGACCAAGTTCGCCGTATGATACAGATGGTTACATCGGATCTACACATGTTGCATTCATACATTCATGCATCCATCATATTCAAGCACATTTGACATTTTTACTCATGAAATAACATTTTATTTTTTTAGGGAACTTAAAGAAGTTAAGGATATAAGCATGAGGGATAAGGATGTTGAACGAAGGAGGACTTTCACCAGTATTTTTAAGGCTCCAAAAGTGGACAGTATTTTGGCTTGGGAAGCTAAGTTGACTTCAATAAATAGGGGTAACTTTCAGTCAGAGTATGGTTATATTCTAGGTCTATTGCATACCAGAGTTGATACAATGCAGTTGTCGGTCTTCACTCAGTTCTATGATCCGCAGTTTCATTGTTTTACCTTCCAGGACTTTCAGATTCTTCCGACCTTGGAGGAATTTGAGAGAATTTTGGGTATTGACATAGAAAAACAAGATTGCTACATGAGGAAAAGTTTTGATGATCAAGACATTGTAAAAGCTTTACGCCTTGATAAGTTGCCTATTAAGGAGACAAAAGGAGGTTATGTAGGTTTCTATAAGGAGGTGCTAGAAGCCAAAGCTCAAAAGGCTTTGTCAAGTGGAAATTGGAAGGATAACAATGCTATTTTTGCTCTGTTGATATATGGTCTGATTTTGTTTCCTAGGATAGAGAATTTTGTCAATCTCTTAGCTGTGGGTGTTTTCTTGAGTGGGAATCCTGTTCCTGCACTATTGGCGGACTTTTTGTATTCTGTTCACGATCGATATGGCTCAAAGAGGGGGGGCAAATTACTTGTTGTGTTCCTCTAATCCAGAAATGGTTGGATTGGCATATGCCCAAGCGTGGTCCTTTTGCTAACAATACTCATGTCAAGTGGTCTGAAAGGTTCAGCGCCCTCACTGAGAAAGATATTGAGTGGTACTCTCGTGATGTAGCTTTTCCTAAGGTTCTCCTCAAAGGTGGCAGTTTCTCCAATGTACCTCTTATTGGGACTCGAGGGTGTATCAATTACAATCCTAGGCTTGCTCTCCGTCAGTTGGGACATGCTCTGAAAGTGGTACCCAAGAGTGCCGAGATAGAAGAATATATCTTAGAGAAAGAAGTTGATAACCCAATGTTGTGGAATCGAATCAAAGACGCTTGGGGAAAGGTTAACAGACAAGTTATGGGTAAACCAGACTGTGTGCTACAACACAGTATACTCAATGGATAGAAGAGCGGGTTCAGCTGATTAAGATGCCTTACGCTGATGTGGTTCCTGTTGCAAGACAAGAGCCAGAACCCGATGTGACTCCTACTTGGGATGAAGTCGAAACTATGAAGGCGGCCAATAAAGACTTACAAGAGAAGAACTTAGACTTGTCTGCTCAATGTAGCAAGTACCGAGAGGAAAATGAGAAGCAGGTGATCTGGTTTAAGAAAGAACAAGAAAGGTTGGGTGAGAGGAATCGTGAAGGAGAAAGAATAACCAAGGAACTGCAAGAGAAAGAGATTCAGATAGAGAAATCCAAGATGGAAGCGGCGAACCGTACTATTGAAAAGTTGAGAACATCGGGTGAAAAAGTTGTTCGGTCTCAAAATGATTTGAAAAGAAAATGTCAGTCTCAGGAAAAGGTTTTGAAAGATAAAGAGGATGAAAAAGCAGGATTTGAGAGAGCCTTGATAGCCGAGAGGGCTAGAAGAAGGGAATCTAAAGAAACACTACAAGTTGAGCGAGCAGAAAGGATGGTAGAAAGGAAGAGATTCGAAGAAGCTTTCCAAGCAGAGAGGGATGAAAAAGAAAAAATTAGGGAATCCCTTGAGAAACACAGACAGATGGTTGCCAATCTTGATAATAGTCTCCAGATACTCTACAGATCCATGGATCAGCAACAGGAGCACTATGATTCTAACATAAAAGAATTGCAAGACCAGATGAATGAGTTGCATGGGCAATGTGAAAGAATGGTCCTCATGAACTGTCATCGTGCTAAACATGTGGGGAGATGTTTTGGCAGGTTGGTATGCCTTTTCAATAGTGCCATTGCTGATTTGCCCGATAGACTAGAGGATGCTGAATTTGGCCTTGGCCTTAGAAGAGCTGACGAAAGAGTCATCAGGTTTGTGAGGGAGTTCAGAAAGTTACTAAATGATTACAAGCAAGAAGTCCGAAATGCTCAGAGGGTTGTTGTTTGATTCTTAGTGTTTCTGCGATGATGATGTAATAATTCATATGCAAGGCTTGCAGCAATTTATTGCACTCGCAATACTTGTAGTTTTTTATCTTTATATTATCAAGGCTTGTAATAATTTATTTTATACTCTAGCAAGGCTTGTAATATTTTACTCAAAGTATGTAATGAATTTTATGATTATTAATGAAAATGGTTATTCAAGGCTTCAATGTTTCCTGTACCTTCTTTGAGATATTACTGCAATGGTGTTGTATGTTATACGGTGTTTCTAAAAGTGCTAATTCGTTCTCTAGTCGAATCCCGAAATGCTTATAATTATTACACATCCGAAAGTTCCATAAAAAGCAAAACAAAATAAAAAAATAATAAAAATGCATACATATATATACGTATATATTTGCATACATTCATTTAATGATCAAAAATCTCATTCATTCATTCATTCATTCATTCATTCCAACAGCTACCTTCCCGGCACCGCTATTTTACAAGAAGAGTTGCTCATCACATTATGGACAAGAGAAGCACGATGCGCTCCAGGCTGAGGTTACCCAGATGGGTGGACAAGTAACCCAGTTGGGTGGGAGAATGACCTTGTTGGGTGGGAAGCTAGATCAGATTCTTGAGATGTTGGCTAATGTGAATATGCAACCAAGGAAGGTTGAAACTCCTGCACCTGTTGTTGTGGTTACTCAAGGAAATGCCTCTCCTGGTTATGATTGGCCTACTTTTGGTTTACCTAAGGGTTATGTTCCACAAGGATATGTGGCGGCGACTTCTGCTTCACTTGTAGAAGCTCCTGCTAGGGTCAGTACGATGCAACAGGTGATTGACCTAAATCAAGACGCATTTGAGGATCCTAGGGATGATTATCATGGTCCTGACCATCATGGGCCTAGATTTGCATACCAAGGAATTGCACCCCAAGTCAATGAGCAAAAGGTTGATTCTGCTCCTCAGTTGGAACAGAAATATCAGGCTCTAGAAGAGAGGTTGAATCTGGTAGAAACAGGTAATGATCCGTTGGATTTCTCGAAGATGTACTTGGTTTCTGATTTTGTGCTTCCACCAAAGTTCAAAATGCCTGATTTCGAGAAGTATAAGGGTTTGAGTTGCCCGAAGAATCATCTAGTTATGTATATCAGAAAAATGGCCTCTTATGCTCATGATGACAAGCTAATGATCCACTGTTTCCAAGACAGTCTGGCAGATGTGCCTCTCAACTGGTACATGCAACTTGAAAAAGAAAACATCCTTTCGTGGAGGGATTTGGCCAATGCTTTTATCAAACATTACCAGTATAATATGGATATGGCTCCAAGCCGCACTCAGCTCCAAAATACCACTATGAAGGAGGGTAAATCTTTCAAGGTCTATGCTCAAAGGTGGAGAGCCTTAGCTTCCCAAGTACGTCCTCCGCTCTTGGAGACGGAACTTGTGGACTTGTTTACCAATACTCTGCAAGGGACTTACTTTGAAAGGTTAGTAAGTACTTCCTCCTCTGACTTTGCCGATTTGGTTGGAGTTGGTGAAAGGGTCGAAATGGGGATCAAGAATGGAAAGATTCCATCTGCTGCTGGTTCACAAGGTAATAATGCAAGAAAGCCTGGTGGTGGCTTTAACAGAAAGAAGGAAGGTGAAGCTAACGCCATATCTTCGAGGGGCAGTCGAGCACAGCCTACAGCACCTGTTCAGTTCCCCTACTTTCCCATTCCATACTTAGCTGCCGCTCAGCACCAACAGTTTCCCAATTATCAGTATCAGAATCCTATGAATCCAGTGCCTCAACACCAGCAACAGGCACCACCGAAACAGAATCCTCCTCTAGCTCGTAGGGTTTTCGATCCAATCCCTATGTCATATAGTCAATTGCTTCCTTATTTGGTTCATAGTGGTAAAGTGACGCCCAAACCTTTGAGGGCTATGGTCCCACCATTCCCTTCTTGGTACGATGCTAATGCAAAATGTGACTATCATGCTGGTACTGAGGGTCACAATACCGATAATTGTAGAGCTTTTAAGCACAAAGTACAAGATCTGATTGATGAAAATGATTTGTCTTTTAAATAAAGTGGGCCCAATGTGACTAACGATCCATTGCCTAAGCACCCGACAGGCAATGTGAGTTGTGTTGAAAGTGGCGGAAATCTGATAAGGGATGTTTCGTTGATAAAAACTCCTTTGTCATCTGTCCGAGAAATGTTGTTGAATTATGAGGAATTCGTGAACCTGCATCCTGATTGTGAAGAATGTCAGAATGATCCGAATCATTGTTCGGAATTGAAAGAATGTTTGCAACAGTTGATGGACCAAGGCCTGGTACAGGTGGGTTATTCAAAGAAGGAAGATTTGGTCGCCACTGTTGATCAGCAGGGGCATGAAAAGAGTGTGGGACCGATTGAGATCTTGTATAGGAAATTGGTGATAGAGGTTCCTTATCGCAAAAAAGAGCCTCTTATCATTCAAATACCTGCACTGTTTCCTTATGAAAGCACTAAGGCTATTCCGTGGAATTATAGTACATCTGCCTATGTACAAGGGAAGCCTGTAGTGATTCCTGAACAAAGAGTGACTAGTATTGATGGGCCCGGTAAGATAACAAGAATTGGTAGGTATACTCTCCTGAAATATCTGCAAAGAATTCTTTTACATCTTCTCCATTACCTGCTAAGAGTTCACCGGCTGTTGACACTAGTGCTGAGTCGTCTAAAGAGAAGGGTAAGCAAGAGGAGGTTGATGAATTTCTCCGAATCATTCGAAAAAGTGATTACAAGGTTGTGGATCAGTTGAACCAAACGCCTTCCAAGATCTCCATCTGTCCTTGCTAATGAATTCTGAGGCCCATAGAACAGCTTTGTTGAAGCTTCTGAATATGGCCCATGTGAATCAAGACATCACAGTCGATCAATTTGATGGGGTGTGCAACAATATCACAGCTAGTAGGTGTTTGGGTTTTGTTCAATCTGAGCTACCTTCTAAGGGGTATACACATAATAGAGCTCTACACATTTCTATGAGGTGTCAAGACAACAATATTGCTCGAGTTTTGGTTGATACTGGCTCTTCATTTAATGTTCTGCCCAAGTCCACCTTGATGAAACTTTCTCTGCTTGGACCAACACTAAGGCCAAGCAATTTGATTGTCAAAAACTTCGATGGGTCTCAAAGAGAAGTGATTGGAGAAATAGAGCTGCCAATATTTATTGGTCCACAACTGTTCAATATAACTTTCCAAGTCATGGATATTAATCCATCTTACAGTTGTTTGTTAGGGCGACCATGGATTCATGCTGCTGGTGCTGTAACTTCTACCCTCCATCAAAAGCTCAAGTTTGTGTCCAATAACAAATTGATAACTGTGTAAGGTGAAGAGGATACTTTGGTGAGCCAGTTGACCTCGTTCAGGTATGTTGAAAATGATGAAGATGCTGTAGAAATTCCTTTCCAAGCTTTGGAAGTCGCAAGTGTCACCCTTGCAAATCCTGAAAGTGACGGTTGGAAAGAAAAGAAATCCGTTACTTCTTTAAAAAGCTTGAAGGTAGCCTTGGAAGAAGGACTTCCTACTGGTTTGGGGCAGATGTTGGTTTTGTCTGAGAAGAAGGATTGCTTCGGTTTAGGTTATCAGTCGTCCAAAGGGATAGCAACTCAGAAAAAGGTACAAGACAAGATTCCAAGGATTGAAGATACTTTCTGTAGTGCTGGTTACCGTGTTGATGGTCATATTTCTATGGTTGATGACAACGAGGCTGTTAGAAAGAACCAAGATTGGGTGCGCCAGTGTTCTCCAGATACTGTGCTCACTAATTGGACAGCTGTTGGAATCCCTGAAGTTGTTTTTATTTCAAAGTAATTTGGTTTCCTTTCAAAACACCTTTGTTCAGCCCAGAACAAATGGTCGTGCTTGTAGGGCCACTTTGTTTTAATGTCTAATTTGCAATTAATGAAAAAAGTACTTCTTGTGCAATTTCTGTCTTATTTATTCTTCTTTTTACAGTTTTAAAAAGATAAATTATAAAAATGGCAATAATTTTTGCATTTCATAAAAAACACTTTGGCATTCAAATCTAAATCAATAAAATTAAATCATGGAGAAATGAATCCATGAATCATAACAGTGCTGTAAATCTTCATGACTTAGATCTCCCAATTAATCAAGCTGAAGAGGATGGAGAGGAAAACTATGAATTACCAGAAGAGTTAGCTCGAATGTTGGATCAAGAGAAAAGAACGATTCAACCTCATCAGGAACCAGTGGATGTGATCAATCTGGGGACTGAAGAGGATAAAAAAGAGGTCAAAATAGGTGCCTCCCTACAGCCAGATGTGAAATAGAGTCTGATCAAGCTGCTTCGAGAGTATGTGGAAGTGTTTGCATGGTCATACCAGGATATGCCCGGTTTGGATACCAACATAGTTGAACACAAGCTTCCGCTCAAGCCTGAACTAGACCTGACATGGCTCTCAAGATCAGGGAAGAAGTCAGAAAACAGTTTGACGCGGGTTTCCTTGCGGTAGCCAAGTACCCTGAATGGATTGCTAACATAGTACCAGTCCCGAAGAAGGATGGTAAAGTGCGCATGTGTGTGGATTATCGGGATCTGAATAGAGCGAGCCCGAAAGATGATAACACAGCTTGTTTCCCGATCTTTTCCTTCATGGATGGTTTCTCCGGCTACAATCAGATTAAAATGACGCCTGAAGATATGGAGAAAACCACATTCATTACCCCGTGGGGAACTTTCTACTACAAAGTGATGCCTTTTGGTTTGAAGAATGCTGGGACAACATATCAACGTGCCATGGTTACTCTCTTCCATGACATGATCCACAAAGAGATAGAAGTATATGTGGATGATATGATTGCTAAATCTCAAACAGAAGAAGAACACTTGGTACATCTCATGACACGAAATCATATCGTATTTTTAGCTTAATTTAGGTGAATTTTAGTTGTATTTGCATATGTATTTATTTCGTTTATGTCTTTTTATATTAGAATTTGATTTGTTTTCAGTTTTGTCGAATAAAATAGGTCGGAAAAGAGAATTGAGCAAAAAATGTCAAAAACGGAGCAAAAAGGGGGTGCAAAGCCCAAATTCGCGCAGCCCACAAAGGAGCATAGCAAAAATGGGCATTGGCCCAAATTTGCACAGGGCGAGCGCCACAGTGGTGGTGGTGCTGAGCGCCACCAATTGGAGGCCCAGTGGCGAGCGCCACAGAATGGGTGGCGAGCGCCACCCAGTGAGAAAGCCCAGTAGCAACTGTTTTGCGCAACGTGGGGAGCAAGTAGGCGTTCGATCAACCGCTTTTCCTAATCGTGTGGCTATTGGATAAAATCAAAAGAGAGCTTATCATCTCCTATTTTTGTAGATTATAACCAGAAAAATCCCTCTATAAATAGAGGACGAGATTCTCTTATTTCCGACGCCTTACTTTCCTTCAATTCTGTTAGTTTATATTTCCAGTTACAGTAACTGTAACGGTATTTCCACACCGGGAATCCGTTTTCAGTTCTGTTTTTAGTTTCCTGTCAAGAATTTTGTAACGATTATTTATATCAAGTTTATTCAGCATTTACTTCCAGGTTTTTATTTAATGTTTTTATTTAATTATTTAATTATGTTTAATTTAATTTTCTGTTTTTGCTTATTTAATTTCTTTAATATGTCTAGCTAAATTTCTTAGATATCGGTATGTAAACTAATTCTCCGAAGGGGATTTAATAATGATTTAGCGCGCGCATTTATTAAACTATTTTTCTGATTCAAATTCCTAATTTAATACAATAGAGCGAGAGTAAAAGAAAGCAACTAAGGTTAAAATCAATAGAGCGAGAGTTTGAGGTTTTAACTAGATAGTAGGAATTTGATATTAATCTTTGAACGAGCGAGAGCCACGTTAGGATTAAGTAGAACTAATTGATTTTCAAAATATACTTTCGAAGCTAAGGTGGTAGAAAAGTGACAGTAAAACTCCTAGCTTAGAAAGTATGGTTTTTATCAACAAAACGAGAGTGTGAGGTTTAGACCTTTAAATTGAGAAAGTTCTTCTGAAAAATAAACCATTTTTCGCGCGCTATTGATTTATTAAATTCCCGATGGTTAATTAAGTTACATACCAGTTGCGGGATTTTTGAGACATACCCCACTACAGTTTTATTTTTCATTTCCAAAGGAGGGGAAAAATTGAAAACCTTTTAAATTGAGATTCTAAGGTACGGGGGTTAGTTGCACTTGAGGAAGGTGTTAGCACCTCAAGCGCCCATGGTACTCCATGGTAACCTCTTATATGTTTTTAGTGCTTTTTTATGTACATGCTTTAAGAATGGAGGGAGAAATTGTATAGAATAAAAAAGAAAGTGGAATAGTAAAGATTGAGAAATTTTCTTTCAAAAAAGTAAATAAAAGAAAAGAAGTGTAAATGTTTTTTCTTTGCAAAAAGAAAGTTTTTTTTTTTGAGAGTAATGTAATTATTGTATTGTAAAGAAAATGTTTAAAAGAAAAGAAATAGTAAGAAAGTATAGGTATTGTTATGTAAAAAAGAAGTTAAATGTTTAAAAATGAAAGTGTGTTCGTTTTTTTGTGTGTTTGCAAAAAGAGGTTGTAATGAAGATAAATTGTAGATAGTATACTGTTAAGGATGATTATAAGGTGAGCTTGCGTTTGTTTTTTAAAAGGATCGCACGTTTGTTTTGAAAAGGTTTTTTCGTTTCAAAAAAATCTCGTAATTAATTTGAAATTTAACTACGAGTCCTCCCCTTTGCAAATGAATTTTTGGCGTTTGTGTGTGATGTGTAAGCTAGGAAAGCAGTAGAGAGTGATAAATAAAGTTCTACGCTATTACAATCCAATTGAATAATTAATATTTACAACCATATTGAATTGAATGAATAAATAATAATAAGCAAATAAATAAATAAATGACAATGCATAAAAGTAAAATGCAAGTACGGAGAAATAAACATGATAATGAAATGCACATACAAGAGGAAAAGGAAACATCGCAAAATAACATCCTAATTAAAGTGGAGTGTGTGAAAGAAATGTGTCGGAGGCAAAGACATGATAATACATTTTTGGAGACCACTCACAACAACAAATAATTCTAACCTAGGCACACAAGCAACATGCAATTTTATTTATCAAAAGAAAAGTTTATTTTTATTTTTATGAAGAGAATGAATTTAGGCCAAAAGGCCCTTAACTATTAATGCTAATGTTAGAGCTCAATGATTTTATTAATTAAAATATTGTCTCTAACATGCATTTTTAAAATGATGCATTGTCCTAGTCTAAATGCAATGCATGTATGCATGTAGAAAAATGTAAAGTAAAATATTGTAATGTGAGATTGTAGTGTGATGCAAAAATTAGTGTCAATGTCATGTAAAATTGCAAAAAAGTAGATTGTGATGTAGTAAAAAAAAATGTAATGTTGCAAATGCATGTATGCATGAAAATGTGTAGTGAATATGTGATATATAAAAAAATATGATATAGAAATTTTGTAAAAAAAGTTATGTGACTAAAAAATGCATAATGTAATGTAATGCAAAAATGTAAAATTTTAAATGCATGTATGCATGAAAATTTCTAATAAAAGCATATTATATTTTCATAAAATGGAATTAACAAAGACATAATCAATCATCACAAGAAAAAGAAATCAAACATATCATATTTAAATTTCTCTAATATTTTTGTTGTTTTTATATTATTTATGCATACTAAAAGAAAACTATTTTTTTTTAAAAAAAGGCATGACTAAACAAACATCCTTACTTTTTGACATTAAAGTAAATTAGAAGAAAAAAAGTTTTTTATTTAAAGAAAAGTCTTTTGACCTTAGAAATTTTTGTCTCCTTTTTTAGAAATTTTTAATATAAATACTTAACTTAATAATTTTATACATAAAAAAACAGATAGACTCACACATACGTTTTTGGCATATCAAATCACTAAAATGTATCTTTGAAAATTAAAGGAAATGATAAAAAAGGAACACACACAAAAAAACAGATCAAAAAAACACAGATGGGCCTAAAAAGGCCCAAACCCCTCACAGCCCCATGGGGGGGCGCGCGCAGCAGCCAGGGGGCGCGCGTAGCAATTCAGAATGGGGGGACGAATTGGGCTGTGGGTGAAGCCCAAAATCATTTTAGAGAATCGGGTCAAACCAGACCCGGTTCATGACCCGGTTCACTGAACCGGTGGGGGGCGCGCGAGTAAACCCTAGGGGGCGCGTGAGAAACTGAAGAAAGGAAGGGGTATATGTGATTTTTCTTTTCCAAACTTGGTAAAAAAACATTTTCACTTCTTCTTCTTCTCTCGTTCTCTCTTTCTTTTCTTTCTTTCTCTGGTTTTTTTCTTTTCTTCATATCTTCAAGAACACAATGGTGTTCTTCAACCCAAATCCCAGAAATCACAAAACATGTTCAAATCCGAAAACAACAAACATAAACCCTACCTAAAAAAACCTTCTGAACATGAATCTAAAGACAAAAACATCAAATAAACAACCAATCGTCCGGATCGGACCGAAACCGAACCAAAGAAAATCACAAACCCTAATCCCAAATCGAAAACCCTAACCCCATAAACCAAGCATGAACACGCGATTCAAAGTTCGATTCATCAACAAACGGAAGCAAAACAGTGCATAATCATGTCAAAAACGAAAAACAAACCTACGTCTACATGCCTCTGTAAGTAAACGAGAGGAAGAAAAAAGATTTGATGTTGTACCTTCCCTTGCAGTGACACTTTTCGTAAGTCCTCTTTCCCTTTCGATTTCGTCCGTCTCCTCTCCCTTGTTTCGATCTACTCACCTTCTTTTTTGTTCTGTTCCTTCGTTAACCCTTCTGAACCTCCTTCTGTCTCTGTTTTTTTTGTTGTTTCAAGGTAACCGATTTGATGGGAAACAAGTGGATGGAAACTTTGATGAAGGTTTAGAGTTATAGTTTGGTTTTTTGATTTCTGAGAAAAAAAGTATTTTTGATTGATTTTTTGGTGTTTCTGTGATATTGTAAAAAATTTGAGTAGGATGCGGTTTTGTGTTTGTATTTACGGTTCTGTTCTGTTTTTTTTTGGTGTGGTTGAAGGCTTGAGGAGTTTTTGTTCTTGATTCTGTTTTGAAGATGATTTTTTGTGAAGGTTTTTTCGGTTCTGTGTTTTTTCTGTCCGCCGTTTCCTCCAATTTTTTTTTCCTCCCTGCTGTTGTGAATTGCCTGTGTTATATAGAGGGATGTTTTAGGGTTTGGTGGATTGAAGAGGGAAAATCAGAAATGGCTTTTTTGAATCAGTGATTGAATTTGAAAGTTTGTAATGAAATGAGGAAAGTGACAACAAACAGTCACTGTCTTGGTGCTGGCCTTTCAGAAAAATCTGTTGAGGCTTATTTGGATTTTTTGCAATTTTGTGATAGTTTGTTCCTGTGATCCCTCTTCTGGTTTCTGTGTTTTTTCCATTCCTGAGTGCTTTTCTGTTGACCGAAAAAGGAAAAAAAGAAAAAAAAAGAAAATAGAGCCAAAAAGATACTGTTTTTTTGTTTGAACAATAATAATGAAAATTATATTTATTTTTGGTATATAATAATAATAATAATAATAATAATAATAAAAATAATAAATGAAGAAGTAAAGAAAATAGATAAAGTAAAGAACTCTCTTTTTTTGAAAAAAAACAGAATTTTTGTCATAATAATAATAATGGTTAATATTAATAATGATAATAGTAATAGATAAAAGTGACCGAAAAAGAAAGGGTAAAAAGTAAACAAATAAAATTATCTATTTTTTTGAAAAAAGAAAATTTTTGATACTAATAATAATAATAAAAATAATAGTAATAGAAATAACGATGATAAATGAGCGGACATGAAAGTATGATGACAAAAAGTGATAAAAAAACTAACATAAACAAAACGACGAAAAAAGAACGGACAAAATGACACTTTTATTATGCGATGAATGTCTTTGATATTTACGCTAATTTAGCAACTATTTAAATAAAGTGAACTAAAAGAGTGGAATAGTTGAAAAAATGTAATTGTGAGAAAAGTGATAAAAATGTGAAAAGTATAGAAAATATGCATGAGAAAGAAAATCAAAACACATATAATGAAAGCGTATATTTTTTGTATTTTTTGGCATAAAAAATGTAAATTGGATTTTAGGTCCAAAATTGGGGTACAACAGCTGCCCCTATTTAAGTTTCTTCACCCGGAGAGATGAAGATTAAAATCTTTGTCTAGACGGGATTGAAGAGACTTAAATATAAAACGTGCACCATTTTTGGACCTAAAATCCTTTAACAATGCTTATGGTGCAAATATGAATGCATGAAATGCAAATGATCAGTTTTTTTGAATTTTGTAGGAATGTTGTAAAAGACAGACAAAGAAAGAAAAAATAGTTAAGACTTCACAGGGGAAGAACATAACTTGGCCCGACTGGGAAAATAACAAGACGTGCCCCAAGTCTATTGGAAGAACGAACTCCACTGGGGAACAGAGTAAAACACTGGGGAGAGTATTGTCCATTATCATATAGATGAAAGTATTGTGAGAAGAACATTATCCACCGCCCTACAAAGAGACGGATTGCAGATAAAAGACAATTTCTACAAGAAAAAAACAGGAACATTGTCCACCGCCTTGCAAAGTGACGGCTTGCAGATAAAAGACAACGTTTACTGAGAACAAGAGCATCGTCCACTGCCTTACGAAGAGACAGCTTGCAGATAAAAGACGACCTCTATAAAGAATAAGAACATTGTCCACCGCCTTGCAAAGTGACGGCTTGCAGATAAAAGACAATGTTTACTGAGAACAAGAGCATCGTCCACCGCCTTACGAAGAGACAGCTTGCAGATAAAAGACGACCTCTATAAAGAATAAGAACATTGTCCACCGCCTTGCAAAGTGACGGCTTGCAGATAAAAGACAACGTTTACTGAGAACAAGAGCATCGTCCACCGCCTTACGAAGAGACATCTTGCAGATAAAAGACGACCTCTATAAAGATAAAGAGCATTGTCCACCGCCTTACAAAGAGACAGCTTGTAGATAAAAGACAACGTTTATAGAGAATACGAGAATTGTCCACCGCCTGACAAGGACGGATTGCAGATAAAAGACAATTTCTACAAGAAAAACAGGAACATTGTCCACCGCCTTGCAAAGTGACGGCTTGCAGATAAAAGACAACGTTTACTGAGAACAAGAGAATCGTCCACCGCCTTACGAAGAGACAGCTTGCAGATAAAAGACGACCTCTATAAAGAATAAGAACATTGTCCACCGCCTTACAAAGAGACAGCTTGCAAATAAAAAGACAATGTTTATAGAGAATAAGAGAATTGTCCACCGCCTTGCAAATAGACGAAATGCAGATAAAAGACAATCTCTACATGTCACCCACTAGTAACATGATTCTCTGAAAGAAAAGTAACTTTGACGAGTACTTCGAAAAAAAGATTCAATTTGATTGAACTGTATAAGTGTATGTATTTGTAGAGAAAAAGATTTGTATGATATTTTGTGTAATGTACTGATAGGATTCACTGGGGATAAAAATCACATGAGGAACTGTGAAATGTATTTGTAAAACACAAGCTTCTTGTATGGAAAACTTGTCACTTGTTGTGTTGAGGATATAACTGATGATGTACAAGCTTCTCAGATGACGAGATTGCCACTTGTAATGTGTACAAGCTTCTCGGATGACGAGATTGCCACTTGTTGAAAGGGTACAAGCTTCTCAGATGACGAGATTGCCACTTGTAAACATGACTGATGACATACAAGCTTCTCGGATGACGAGACTGCCACTTGTAAAATGTGTACAAGCTTCTCGAATGACGAGATTGCCACTTGTAATAATGTGCACAAGCTTCTCAGATGACGAGATTGCCACTTGTGAACATGACTGATGACATACAAGCTTCTCGGATGACGAGACTGCCACTTGTAAAATGTGTACAAGCTTCTCGAATGACGAGATTGCCACTTGTAATAATGTGCACAAGCTTCTCAGATGACGAGATTGCCACTTGTGAACATGACTGATGACATACAAGCTTCTCGGATGACGAGACTGCCACTTGTAAAATGAATACAAGCTTCTCGAACGACGAGACTGCCACTTGTAAACTTGGATACAAGCTTCTCGAACGACGAGACTGCCACTTGTAAAATTGGGTTGACGTCCAATCCGAGAACAAACCGGAGGGAAACTGTAAACAAGACTCTGTGTCCAATTGAAGAATAAATTCAACTGGAATTTTCCTTTTGTTGTAGGAAAAACTGAAACAACCATCATCCACAAGAGAAGAGTCTAGTGGGGAATTTTTTGAAACAAGAGAGATGTACATTTATCTGCCTAAACTGACACTCTAATTGGAAAGAACAACATGCCCATCCCGACTCTATTTTGTAGACACAGACAAGACAAAATAAGACAAAAGTTTGTAAAATGATGTAGTAATGTACGAATGATGTAAATGTTTGTAACACATGTAAATGATATGTATGAATGTATGTATGAAAGTATGTATGAATGTTTGTATGTTATGAATGTATGTGTATATGTATGTATGTGAAACATCTTTTGATGGACAGACAAAGTGACCAAACCAGAAACACAAGCCAACGTCGCATCAATGTTCAGGATGTCTCTACAAAGTGTATATGTCGCTGTAGATAAAGTAAGAGAACCTCTTCATGGAGAAGGAACAACTTCTCTGGGGAAATGACCGTTTAATCCGAAACAATCTGTATATTGAAACTTGACTGCACTCAAGACAACATTGGTCAAGTTTCATTGGGGATGTACTCTTTTCTAGGAAGAAGATTGTTGACATTCTCTTAGAGAAAACATGTTTACTGTTGATGAACAACTTGAGAGAACAGAGACGACTTGCCCCTTGCTTCAGACTCTTTGCTTTAGTCTAAAGATCTTTGAAAGAATCGCTCGAAGAGCGTGACTGGTTGACCTTTTACATTCAGTGTACCTTTTCAGGAATATATGATCTTGACACAGTATGTCCCAAGTGCTTGAAATCTTGAAGGATCTACTCCTGACCAACTGATGTTTGTAATAACCAAATCCTGAACCAATTTCAACCTTGATAAGCAGAATATATAACTTGTTTGCCCCTGATTGGCATAATCCACAGATAACATGCCCCTGGCTAGGAGCGTCTCAAGTCAGCTTTGCCCCTGATCAGACTATAGCTCAAATTTCTTTGATGTCAAGTATTATTTTGCAAGTAAAATTATTTCTTTTGAAAAGTATTTTTGATAAAATGCATATGTATGTTTTTGAATTTGAATATTTGTGGTGGAAATACATATGGTATGTACAAAGTTAATTTGTGATTACTCAACAAACATGATGAGTCAACTTAACAACAAGTTTGTCGAATATGCTTTCACAGTGAACCTAGTTTCAATTAGGTCTTTTGTATGTTATAACGTGGCTGGGCTCACGGTTTTCAAAAAATTGTTAGGCTCAAAATTTTATTTGGTCCCACCCATTCTTCTTGATGTTCTTCAATCTTAAATTCAATTAATTCAACTGATGCATTCAGTCGACAAGAGAATTGTTGACAATGATGTTTGAGGTTGACACTTTGGTAGAAGCTTTATTATGTTCTTTTTGTTGAATAAACGTTGATGAGGTTTCTTGAAGTGACAGTCACTTTTTGTTTAGGAAGTTGTTCTTATTTTTTGAATCACTCTTTATTTGTATGGACTAGCTCTTTTCGAACTTTGAATTTGTGGTCCATCACGGTGCCCCTCCTTTTTTATGGGCTCTTTTTTTTGAATTTTTTTGTAAATACTTTTTTTTGAACAACTGTTGTAAGATTTTGGTGTATGAATATTGTGACTGCCATATGAACTGTTTTGAGTCTCATCTCTTGACAGCTTCTTTTGTCTGAGGAAAGCATTGTGACTAAACCTCTAATTTGGTATGATCAGGCAAATTGATTCTCTTGCATCAGGATGCATCATCAAATTAATTGAAAGACTACCCTGCCCTAGGTTATGATTAAGGGTTCAGAAAAAAGAAAGAAACACCGACTTCAGGCTCAAAGGGGCTGATTACGGATTATCTCCTTATATCTCCACTGTTTGGGAAGAGAAACAATGCCTTACATCGTCAACTAGGTTTTTCACCATTGAAAAGCATATATCAGCCAAAATTAGTTATTTATTTTCATCATCCTCGCTCCAAGTTTGCAAGTAATAAAACAAGAAATGAGTGAATACGAATGAATTTATTCCAAAAACATGCATGTTTATTATATTAAAAGTTCTTGACAAAAGACATAATGTTAAAAGCAAACAAATGCTTGACAAGAAAGAAATAAAAAGTCTAGCGATCATAGGGATGAGCTTCCTTGTACCACTGACTTCAACTGGATAAAAGAGTAGCATAAGCACCATCAACAACCAAAATGCAACAAATCACTCCATGTAGAACAGAGCTGGGTCTATATCCTCGAAAGAAAATTTGTTAGTTTCGATCAATCTTTGGACTTCCCCCTTCAGAGTTAAACAATATTCAATATTGTGGCCAGGTGCCCCTTGATGAAAAGCACAAGATAACTCAGGTTTATACCACCATGGCAATTTTGCAGGTATCTTAGGCGGTGCTCTAGTCTGAATTTGATTCCTCTCAAGCAAAATAGGGAGCAAATTTGCATACAACATAGGGATCGGTTCAAACTTAGGTTCTCTTATAGGAGCAGGATTCTGTTTGCTTGGCTGTTGTAGAGCCAGTTGGCGAGCCTGTTGTTGAACATGATGCCTTTGTTGAGATTGGAAAGGCAAAAACAGTTGCTCGAGGAGAAGATGGTGGTTATTCTGCGCCACCATTAATGAAGCAATCAGAGCATTTTTCTTTTCCAATTCTGCCTGAAGTGTGATGACTTCTTCATGAAGCTGAGTATTCTCTTGTTCAACTGCTTCCATTCTTTTCTTTTGATTAACACAAGTGTTGACTTGAAAGTTGACTGATGACAAGAGCGTCGGACTGTACAAGACAACTTGATTTCTGACTGAACAAGGTGTGAGACTAAAACCTTTGGAAATATGACCATGAATGTAAAATGATGCATGTTATGTTATGTGAAAAACTTTCTTTGATATGTGTATTTCATCTATTCAAAGGATCCTTAAAAATAATGAAACAAATGTAATCATAACAGGGACCTTAATTCATTAATGATAAAAGTGAGTACAACTGTTTTGAGTTACAAAGAACAACACAAACATAAAGAGATAAAGAAAATTTACACATAATTGTTAAAGTTACAATCAAACTGACATTACACCAAACAAATACATAACAAATAAAAACTAAGCACACTGGTCCCTTCTTCATGTAATCTTCAATCCTTCTTCTTCCTTAGTCTCTTGGCCTCATGTTTTGGAACTCTTTCCGAATACAACCATGCGTCTAAAGGATCCATCACTTGACCTTTTCCCTTTTTAGGTTCTTCAGCTTTCTTCTTCTCAAGTTCAAGAGCACGACACTTTTCTTCTAGTTCCTCTCTTAATCTGGTTTTCTCAAGCTCGGCTGCATGAAATTTTTCTTTCCATAGGTTCTTCACGCCATCCTCTTCAATTGATTGTTGTTCCAAGACAGCTGATGTAGGAGAAAGTGGTGGTGCAGTGGTAGAAGATGAAGATGCAAGTGTAGAAGATGATGATGTTTCGAGGGCATATGGCATCTTGAGTCTAGCAGCTCTAGCAACGACCCAATCGAGATAAGGTTTCTCAGCAATGCAGTCTCGCCTCCCCAACTGACTCTTTGTCTTCTTGTTAACCTTGTCCCAAGCACTTGCAAACCTTCCTTTCAAGAGCAAGTCTTTTCTATTATAGGAATGGAATTCCCCAGATAACAAGAGAGTATTTGGAGGCTCCTTCATAGGAAAACCAAACTGACGCCTGGCAAGAACAGGACTATAGGTAATCCCCCCGTCTGTGCCAATAAGAGGCACATTGGGAAAATCTCCACAACTGTCGATGATTACTCCATTGTCATAGTAAGGGTTGTACCAAACTATTTCTGAATGAGTGAGGGACATAATCCTCTTAGACCACCAAAGATGACCAAGGTTGCTGAAAGAGTCATACTCAGGCAAATGTGAAGTATACCACATTTGAAGTAACGGAGCACACCCATTAAACCTTCCTCCCCCTTGCAAAGTTCTCCAATGAATGGAATGATACGTATCAGCAAGTAGGGTCGGAACAGGATTCCCAATTGAGAATATTTGAAGAGCATCATCATCAACAAGGTAATCGACTTTAGGGAATAGTAACACCCCATAAATGAGCACAGCCAGGATAATCTCGAAAGCAGCAATATTCTTGTCATTGAGAAACTTGAGAGCTTTCTTGTATAAGAAATTCACAGTCAACCCTCGGTGGTTATCTCTAGAAACCAAATTATCTGAAACCTCGGACACACTCAGATGTAACATAGATGCAATGGCCGATTTATTGAGCTTTCCTTCAAACCCATCAAAAACAGCTGTAGTCTTCACCAGTATACCCATCCAATAGGCATACTCTTCCAAAGTAGGGAGAAGCTGGTAATCTCTGAAGGTAAAACAATGGTACACAGGATCATAAAACTGCAACAAAGTACCGAGACATCCCTTATCAACCCTACCATGAAGAATATGCAAAAGTCTTCCATAGCGACGTTGAAAACCATCAAAATCTAACACATGAGTCCCTAATTCCTTCAACTTGTTCAAATCCGGACTTCTGAAAGTGAACTTCTTGGTAAACCTTCCTCTTGGTTCCATAACTGTGATGATTACATTTTTCATTATTTTTTGTCCTTTTGAATTTGTAAAAGAATTTTTCATGGATGCATGAATGCATGGATGCAACAATCACAAACATAAGCAAACATGGGGTCATGGGTTAAGTATCCACAATGTTGGAGTCAAATGGTAAAACCCGCCCGAAAAGGTGTGAACTATTGGTTTACTTTGTACCTGCATCACGGGTTCTACAAAGTTCCCGGGGTTCTCAACCTAATTCTCGAATACCTTTTTCATCACAAATAACTCGTGACTCAAAGATACCCAAAAAGAAAGTCTCGTCCGAGCGTAGTATCGCGGAACAAACCAAAGTCAGGAAAATAAATTCCGTCATACTCTAGCCATCGCACTACATCCTAAAAAGGCTAAGATGGGTTAAATGTGACTAAAAGGTCCTCAAGCTTCTCGGGATTTCCGAAAATAGCATTGCCAATACAAATGACTCGTATCAACGAACAATCCATTCTCGTAAACCCTCCACTTGAGCGTAGTCGTACCACATGTGCCTCATGAAATGAAATAACTCCAAACATGTCACTATGGTTGCACCACATTTCCTATCTTATATGTTCACTCAAGCAAGGGTATTGTGCTTGTCTCACCACTCAAGAACCCCCACAAGATATATATAAAGCATGTAAATAAATAAACACATATAAACACATAAGTTAGGTTCAACCCTCTTAAGGAGAGAATCCCCAGTGAAGTCGCCATTTTTCAGTTGCGGGATTTTTGAGACATACCCCACTACAGTTTTATTTTTCATTTCCAAAGGAGGGGAAAAATTGAAAACCTTTTAAATTGAGATTCTAAGGTACGGGGGTTAGTTGCACTTGAGGAAGGTGTTAGCACCTCAAGCGCCCATGGTACTCCATGGTAACCTCTTATATGTTTTTAGTGCTTTTTTATGTACATGCTTTAAGAATGGAGGGAGAAATTGTATAGAATAAAAAAGAAAGTGGAATAGTAAAGATTGAGAAATTTTCTTTCAAAAAAGTAAATAAAAGAAAAGAAGTGTAAATGTTTTTTCTTTGCAAAAAGAAAGTTTTTTTTTTTGAGAGTAATGTAATTATTGTATTGTAAAGAAAATGTTTAAAAGAAAAGAAATAGTAAGAAAGTATAGGTATTGTTATGTAAAAAAGAAGTTAAATGTTTAAAAATGAAAGTGTGTTCGTTTTTTTGTGTGTTTGCAAAAAGAGGTTGTAATGAAGATAAATTGTAGATAGTATACTGTTAAGGATGATTATAAGGTGAGCTTGCGTTTGTTTTTTAAAAGGATCGCACGTTTGTTTTGAAAAGGTTTTTTCGTTTCAAAAAAATCTCGTAATTAATTTGAAATTTAACTACGAGTCCTCCCCTTTGCAAATGAATTTTTGGCGTTTGTGTGTGATGTGTAAGCTAGGAAAGCAGTAGAGAGTGATAAATAAAGTTCTACGCTATTACAATCCAATTGAATAATTAATATTTACAACCATATTGAATTGAATGAATAAATAATAATAAGCAAATAAATAAATAAATGACAATGCATAAAAGTAAAATGCAAGTACGGAGAAATAAACATGATAATGAAATGCACATACAAGAGGAAAAGGAAACATCGCAAAATAACATCCTAATTAAAGTGGAGTGTGTGAAAGAAATGTGTCGGAGGCAAAGACATGATAATACATTTTTGGAGACCACTCACAACAACAAATAATTCTAACCTAGGCACACAAGCAACATGCAATTTTATTTATCAAAAGAAAAATTTATTTTTATTTTTATGAAGAGAATGAATTTAGGCCAAAAGGCCCTTAACTATTAATGCTAATGTTAGAGCTCAATGATTTTATTAATTAAAATATTGTCTCTAACATGCATTTTTAAAATGATGCATTGTCCTAGTCTAAATGCAATGCATGTATGCATGTAGAAAAATGTAAAGTAAAATATTGTAATGTGAGATTGTAGTGTGATGCAAAAATTAGTGTCAATGTCATGTAAAATTGCAAAAAAGTAGATTGTGATGTAGTAAAAAAAAATGTAATGTTGCAAATGCATGTATGCGTGAAAATGTGTAGTGAATATGTGATATATAAAAAAATATGATATAGAAATTTTGTAAAAAAAGTTATGTGACTAAAAAATGCATAATGTAATGTAATGCAAAAATGTAAAATTTTAAATGCATGTATGCATGAAAATTTCTAATAAAAGCATATTATATTTTCATAAAATGGAATTAACAAAGACATAATCAATCATCACAAGAAAAAGAAATCAAACATATCATATTTAAATTTCTCTAATATTTTTGTTGTTTTTATATTATTTATGCATACTAAAAGAAAACTATTTTTTTTTAAAAAAAGGCATGACTAAACAAACATCCTTACTTTTTGACATTAAAGTAAATTAGAAGAAAAAAAAATTTTTATTTAAAGAAAAGTCTTTTGACCTTAGAAATTTTTGTCTCCTTTTTTAGAAATTTTTAATATAAATACTTAACTTAATAATTTTATACATAAAAAAACAGATAGACTCACACATACGTTTTTGGCATATCAAATCACTAAAATGTATCTTTGAAAATTAAAGGAAATGATAAAAAAGGAACACACACAAAAAAACAGATCAAAAAAACACAGATGGGCCTAAAAAGGCCCAAACCCCTCACAGCCCCATGGGGGGGCGCGCGCAGCAGCCAGGGGGCGCGCGTAGCAATTCAGAATGGGGGGACGAATTGGGCTGTGGGTGAAGCCCAAAATCATTTTAGAGAACCGGGTCAAACCAGACCCGGTTCATGACCCGGTTCACTGAACCGGTGGGGGGCGCGCGAGTAAACCCTAGGGGGCGCGTGAGAAACTGAAGAAAGGAAGGGGTATATGTGATTTTTCTTTTCCAAACTTGGTAAAAAAACATTTTCACTTCTTCTTCTTCTCTCGTTCTCTCTTTCTTTTCTTTCTTTCTCTGGTTTTTTTCTTTTCTTCATATCTTCAAGAACACAATGGTGTTCTTCAACCCAAATCCCAGAAATCACAAAACATGTTCAAATCCGAAAACAACAAACATAAACCCTACCTAAAAAAACCTTCTGAACATGAATCTAAAGACAAAAACATCAAATAAACAACCAATCGTCCGGATCTGACCGAAACCGAACCAAAGAAAATCACAAACCCTAATCCCAAATCGAAAACCCTAACCCCATAAACCAAGCATGAACACGCGATTCAAAGTTCGATTCATCAACAAACGGAAGCAAAACAGTGCATAATCATGTCAAAAACGAAAAACAAACCTACGTCTACATGCCTCTGTAAGTAAACGAGAGGAAGAAAAAAGATTTGATGTTGTACCTTCCCTTGCAGTGACACTTTTCGTAAGTCCTCTTTCCCTTTCGATTTCGTCCGTCTCCTCTCCCTTGTTTCGATCTACTCACCTTCTTTTTTGTTCTGTTCCTTCGTTAACCCTTCTGAACCTCCTTCTGTCTCTGTTTTTTTTGTTGTTGCAAGGTAACCGATTTGATGGGAAACAAGTGGATGGAAACTTTGATGAAGGTTTAGAGTTATAGTTTGGTTTTTTGATCTCTGAGAAAAAAAGTATTTTTGATTGATTTTTTGGTGTTTCTGTGATATTGTAAAAAATTTGAGTAGGATGCGGTTTTGTGTTTGTATTTACGGTTCTGTTCTGTTTTTTTTTGGTGTGGTTGAAGGCTTGAGGAGTTTTTGTTCTTGATTCTGTTTTGAAGATGATTTTTTGTGAAGGTTTTTTCGGTTCTGTGTTTTTTCTGTCCGCCGTTTCCTCCAATTTTTTTTTCCTCCCTGCTGTTGTGAATTGCCTCTGTTATATAGAGGGATGTTTTAGGGTTTGGTGGATTGAAGAGGGAAAATCAGAAATGGCTTTTTTGAATCAGTGATTGAATCTGTTGAGGCTTATTTGGATTTTTTGCAATTTTGTGATAGTTTGTTCCTGTGATCCCTCTTCTGGTTTCTGTGTTTTTTCCATTCCTGAGTGCTTTTCTGTTGACCGAAAAAGGAAAAAAAGAAAAAAAAAGAAAATAGAGCCAAAAAGATACTGTTTTTTTGTTTGAACAATAATAATGAAAATTATATTTATTTTTGGTATATAATAATAATAATAATAATAATAATAATAATAATAAAAATAATAAATGAAGAAGTAAAGAAAATAGATAAAGTAAAGAACTCTCTTTTTTTGAAAAAAAACAGAATTTTTGTCATAATAATAATAATGGTTAATATTAATAATGATAATAGTAATAGATAAAAGTGACCGAAAAAGAAAGGGTAAAAAGTAAACAAATAAAATTATCTATTTTTTTGAAAAAAGAAAATTTTTGATACTAATAATAATAAAAAAAATAATAGTAATAGAAATAACGATGATAAATGAGCGGACATGAAAGTATGATGACAAAAAGTGATAAAAAAACTAACATAAACAAAACGACGAAAAAAGAACGGACAAAATGACACTTTTATTATGCGATGAATGTCTTTGATATTTACGCTAATTTAGCAACTATTTAAATAAAGTGAACTAAAAGAGTGGAATAGTTGAAAAAATGTAATTGTGAGAAAAGTGATAAAAATGTGAAAAGTATAGAAAATATGCATGAGAAAGAAAATCAAAACACATATAATGAAAGCGTATATTTTTTGTATTTTTTGGCATAAAAAATGTAAATTGGATTTTAGGTCCAAAATTGGGGTACAACAATACCGATATCCGTCTTTTATTAATTAATTAAATTCTTAATTTAATTTCTTTTAATTCTAAACTCTAAACAAACCCCTAAAAATCACTAGCCTTAGATTTACACCGTGACAACAGATTACGGTAGTTCAACTATTGGTCCCTGTGGATTCGATATCTTTTAAAACTACACGACGAGACTGTGCACTTGCGGTCAATCAAATCTATTGATACACAAATCGTCGATCAAGTTTTTGGCGCCGTTGCCGGGGACCAATTTAGTCGATATTGTAACTCCGTCGTTACAACGTAGAGACTAAGGCAACTTTTATTTTCTGTAAAAAACAATTAGAAAATCGAAAAAAAATTAAAAAGGAAAAAAATCTAAAAAAAAAAAGATACCCTTTTTGGTTTGTCGATTGTATGCCAAGTACCCGCTCTCATAGCGAAGAATTAGAAACTCCAGTCGACAACCCAGAGCGTCTACTAAGTGTAGGACGCCGAATTGAGCAGTTTAGGGAAAGATACATAGTTCCCCAAAATCAGATTATCTTTCCCGAAACAGACGAGGACTCGGAACAATCCGAAGAGGAATTAGAAATGGAAATAGGTCCTCAAAACCGCCCTCTAAAGTACTATGCTACCCCTACAGATGCTGAACCACATAACAACATTGTTGCCCCTGCGATAGAGGCTAACAATTTTGAGCTTAAACCTTCTCTGCTCTCAGCAGTTCAGCAAAGTCAGTTCTCGAGTGGTCCTTCAGAAGACGCTAATCTCCACCTCTCTGTCTTCTTACAATACGCCGATACAATGAAAGCTAATGGCGTAAGTCCCGAAGCGATAAGGCTTCGTCTCTTCCCCTTCTCTCTAAGAGATCGAGCCCGTGCTTGGCTCTAGTCCCTACCTTCCACCTCTGTCACTACATGGGAAGGGTTGAAGAAAGTCTTTCTGGCTAGGTATTTCCCACCTAGCAAAACTGCTATGCTAAGAGCCCAAATCAATGAATTTAAGCAGAAAGACAACGAATCTCTTTATGAAGCGTGGGAGAGATTTAAGGACATGTTGAGGCTTTGTCCACATCATGGTTTAGAGGAGTGGCTAATTATCCACACCTTCTACAACGGTCTCTTGTACAGTACAAGGATGACCATAGACGCTGCCGCGGGCGGCGCCCTCATGGACAAGCCCTACAATGATGCCTATCAGCTCATCGAGAGCATGGCTCAGAATCACTACCAGTGGGGAGGCGAAAGAACCTCCGCAGAAAAACCTCTATCGAGAGGAGGAATGCATGAGATAAGCGGCCTTGACCACGTCAGTGCCAAGATTGATGCACTCACTCTGAAATTAGATAGCTTACTCAATGCTCCTGCTGCTACCGTAGCAGCAACTGTCTCTAGTTGTGAGATATGTGGCGCTCTAGGGCATCCTATAGCTGAATGCCAACTCTTGGCCGGAACTCCTTCCGATCAAGTGAACTACGCCGAAGGAGGCCCATATTCCAACAACTACAACTCAGCTTGGAAGAACAGTCCCTATCTTTCATACAAGAACAACAATGCATTGTATCCACCTAGACAAGGACAATCCTCTGGTCCGCCCGATTTTCAAAAGGCTCCCGTGCTAAATCAAGAAAACTCTGGGAAGTCTACCCTTGACGCCATGTTTGAAACCTTCATGGCGTCCCAAATGCAAACTAACGAGGGGATTAAAAATCAAAACCTGCATTTTGCTAAAATATTCGAGCAATTGAATAGTAAAGTTGATGTTTTGACCACCCATCATAAGATACTAGAAACTCAAGTTGCACAGGTGGCTTAACAACAATCATCCATGTCTGCTCCTGCAGGAACATTTCCTGGCCAACCTCAGCCCAATCCTAAAGCCCATGTAAACGCTGTGACACTGCGAAGTGGAACACAATATGATGAACCAGTTGACCCTAGGATTGAGAGGCCTGCCATGCAGCAAAAGCCAGATGAACCAGCTGAGAAAGAGAGTGAACCCAAAAAGAATGAAGGAAGTGGCGTCGAGGCGAAAAAAAAAAAAGAAACACCCTATGTGCCTCCGCCACCTTACAAACCACCCATTCCTTATCCTCAAAGGTTGGAAAAGACCAAAAGCATGGGGCAATTCAAGAAATTTGTGGAGCTTCTCAAGCAGTTGAATATCACCATCCCATTCACTGAAGCTATCACACAAATGCCCGCATATGCTAAGTTTCTCAAGGAGATCCTAACCAACAAAAAGAGGATTGAGGATAACGAAACTGTTACACTCACTGCTGAGTGTAGTGCTATCCTTCAAAACAAAATGCCTCCTAAACTCAAGGATCCAGGAAGTTTCTCCATACCCTGCGTCATTGGGAAGTTTGTTATTGACAAAGCCCTATGTGATTTAGGTGCCAGCATTAGTTTGATGCCCATGACCATATGCGATAGACTCAAGCTAGGCGAGCTAAGACCCACCAGAATGTCCATCCAGTTTGCCGACCGTTCGGTCAAGATGCCTATAGGAGTCTTAGAAAACGTTCCGGTGCGTGTAGGTCAGTTCTTTATTCCAACCGACTTCATAGTCATGGATATTAAGGAAGACTCTAACACGCCTATCATTTTAGGAAGGCCATTCCTTGCTACAGCCGGTGCGATAATTGATGTCAAAAAGGGAAAGCTCACCTTTGAAGTGGGAGATGAAAAAGTTGAATTCATTTTGACTCAATTCCTAAGCGCGCCTGCTATAGATGATACTTGCTATCATCTTGACGTCATTGACGAATGCATAAAGGAAATGGAGAATGATCAAACCGTTTACACTCAAATTCTCACATCTTCTCCAACCCCTACTCTCGAAGTTCAGGATGACGAGCTCGGTGAATGCTTTGAGATTACACCAAACCCGACGCCGTCTCCTGATCAATCTTCTCTCGAACTAAATCCTCTACCTGAGAGTCTAAGGTATGAATTCCTTGATCAAGAGCTTAAGCGCCCTGTGATTGTGTGCGCCGATTTAGGACAGTCAGAGACCGAAGAGTTGCTAAAAGTCCTAAGAAAATTCCCAGCTGCTTTAGGATATAGCATATCTGATCTTAAAGGAATAAGTCCTTCTCTTTGCATGCACCGAATCTACCTCGAGGAAGATTGCAAAACCTCTCGAGAACCGCAAAGAAGGATAAATCCCATTCTCACTGAAGTAGTTAAGAAAGAAGTTGAAAAACTTTTGGATGCAGGAATAATATACCCGATCTCCGACAGTAAATGGGTCAGTCCCGTTCATGTCGTGCCTAAGAAAGGTGGAGTGACTGTAGTTACCAATGAGAAAGGAGAGTCTGTAGCACAAAGAGTCGTAACGGGTAGTAGAATGTGCATTGACTATAGGAAACTCAACAAAGCCACACGCAAGGATCATTTCCCTTTGCCCTTCATTGATCAAATGCTTGAGCGTCTGGCTAATCATTCCTACTTCTGCTATCTAGATGGTTATTCGGGATTCTTCCAAATTCCTATTCATCCCGACGACCAAGAGAAAACGACTTTCACTTGTCCTTTTGGCACATTTGCATATAGGCGAATGCCATTTGGATTGTGTAATGCCCCTGCGACGTTCCAAAGGTGTATGACAGCAATCTTTGCCGATTACATCAATAACATTATGGAGGTCTTCATGGATGATTTATCCGTATGTGGGCAAAGTTTTGAAGGATGCTTGACAAACCTAGAAAAGGTACTTGAAAGATGTGAAAAAGTCAATCTTGTGCTTAATTGGGAAAAGTGCCATTTCATGGTTCGTCAAGGAATTGTTCTTGGACATATAGTGTCCAACAAAGGGATTGAGGTAGATAGAGCTAAAATCCAAGTTATAGAGAATCTACCACCTCCCAAATCTGTGAGAGAAGTCCGAAGCTTTTTAGGACACGCCGGTTTCTATCGGCGATTTATTAAAGACTTCTCAAAAATCACAAAGCCGTTAACCGGGCTGCTAATGGAAGATGCCGAGTTCATTTTTGATGAGGAGTGCCTAACGGCATTCACGCAATTAAAGGCAGCTCTCATTTCTGCCCCCATTATGCAGCCACCTGATTGGAGTCTACCATTTGAGATCATGTGCGACGCTAGTGACTATGCTATAGGCGCAGTCTTAGGTCAAAGGAAAGATAAGAAGCTTCATGCTATTTACTATGCTAGTAGGACCTTAGACCCCGCACAGATGAACTACGCAACCACAGAAAAAGAGCTCCTGGCTGTTGTGTTTGCAGTTGATAAATTTCGTTCCTACCTAATAGGGGCCAAAATCATTGTCTATACAGATCATGCCGCAATTAGGTACCTATTGAACAAAAAGGACGCCAAACCAAGGCTCCTAAGATGGATCTTGCTCCTTCAAGAATTTGATTTAGAGATCCAAGATAAGAAAGGAATCGACAACACAGTCGCGGACCATTTGTCAAGAATGGAGGGAATGGTGCCCGAAACGGTACCCATAAATGATGACTTCCCGTATGAGAGGCTTGTAGCCCATATGGAGAGTGTCGCCTCCGAGTGCCCTTTGTTTCAAGATGACATCGAAGTCATCAACTCTGTCTTCACAAGAGACTCTTTGCCATGGTATGCTGATTTTGTTAATTATTTAGCGGCAAGAGTCCTTCCGCCAGATTTAACTTACCAGCAAAAGAAGAAGTTCTTTAGTGATCTAAAACATTACTATTGGGATGACCCTCTTCTTTTCAAGAGAGGTGCCGATGGAATCTTCCGTCGATGTGTCCCCGAAGATGAGGCGCAAAGCATTATCACTCATTGTCATTATGCGCCCTATGGAGGACATGCAAGTACTTCCAAAACGTGTGCTAAGATCTTACAAGCCGGCCTCTTTTGGCCCACTCTTTGGAAAGATGTCCACGCTGCCATAAGGAGTTGTGATCAGTGCCAACGCGCTGGTGGCATCTCTAGGCGTGATGAAATGCCTCAACATGGCATCCGTGAAGTGGAAGTATTTGATGTATGGGGGATAGATTTCATGGGACCATTCCCAACTTCTTTTGGGAATAAATACATACTTGTGGCTGTTGATTACGTGTCCAAATGGATCGAGGTTGTTGCCTCTCCAACTAATGACGCCCAAGTAGTGATTAGACTGTTTAAGAACCAGATCTTCCCTAGGTTCGGTGTGCCGAGACTTGTCATCAGCGATGGTGGCTCCCATATCATTTCTAGGGTCTTTGAAAGATTGTTATCTAAATATAGGGTCCGACACCGTGTAGCAACTCCCTACCACCCGCAAACAAGTGGGCAAGTGGAGGTCTCCAATAGGGAGATCAAGCAAATTCTTGAAAAAACAGTTTCAACCTCTAGGAAGGATTGTTCTTTAAAACTGAATGAGGCATTGTGGGCGTATCGGACAGCCTACAAGACCCCAATTGGGACCACTCCCTTCAAGCTTGTCTATGGCAAATCATGCCATCTACCGGTGGAACTGGAACACAAAGCTTATTGGGCTATCAAAGCCCTCAATTTTGATTACACCACCGCCGGTAGGAAGAGGACCTTGGATATCCACAAGTTGGAAGAGCTTAGATTGGATGCCTATGAGAATGCAAGGATTTATAAAGAAAGAACAAAGAAATGGCACGACAAGCGTCTATCTAGGAGAGAGTTTAAGGTAGGACAGTTAGTACTTCTTTTCAATTCAAGACTTAAACTCTTTCCCGAAAAATTCGCTCCAAGTGGTCAGGCCCCTTTACAATTTCTAAGACATATCCTCATGGGGCGATTGAGATAAAGAGTGACTCTGGTGATACATTCACAGTTAATGGGCAGCGGTTGAAACATTACAACCTTAGGGATAGTGACACTAATCTTGCAAATTTTAACCTAACCACCCTGTCCGCTGTCACGTGAACTAAGTCACCGTCTTTAAAGTCGAGCTAATCGACCCTAAACAAAGCGCTTGGTGGGAGGCAACCCGCTGATTTTGAATTTAATGTTTTTCTTTTTAGTTCATTTTATTCTGCAGGTATTAAAGAGATAGCACGCTCGACGACTTTACAGTTGTGAAAGCTTCGCTACTCAGGTTGTACCCTTCCAAGCTCACCTTTAGTCGTTGCATTGGGGACAGTGCTCGATTTAAGTGTTGGGGAGGAAGCTTTATCGCTTTCCTTTACTTACATTCATTTAGTTTTGCATGCATAATAAAACCTTTGGTTAGTTCACTTAGATTGAGTTGATTTTGCGTGTTGGTTTTCATATCGTCTGATTTTCCCATTTCTTGAGCCATACCAAAAATTTTCTTGTGACAAGCAAGTGTTGAGTTCTGATGCTTGATGTTGATTGTCTGAAAGTATATAGGTTGTTTGCATTATCTAGGCTATTTTGGGGAATTTGGGTAACGGTTAGATAAAATCAATACCGTTTTAACACATTAGATTCCCTGAAGTGTGTAGAACTGATTTGAGTACTAGTTTTGACAAAGCTTTGAACCCGAGTTTTAATGAACCCTTAGTAGTTTATCTAGCAGTCGGCACCATCTCAAGGCGCAACCTAAGTGGGAAACGGAAGAAAATAAGTGAATGATTTTGAATATAAATGTTATGAATACTATTGGTTGATTCCTTGGAATAATTGATGAAAATTCAGCAAATGTTGAAACATGAGAAGGAAAAAAATACCATAGTATAGAAACTCATTAGTAGTTGGTTCAGAGGTGTCTGATTTTGAACTTGGTACGAAGTGGGCAAAGCAAATAGGGGTTACCAAACTTATGTTATCAGCACCCCTCGCTATATGATGATCATAATCACTAACAGGTTTCCTACCATGGGCGTGTACAAGATAACGGGCTTAATGTGATTGCGCTAGAATGAAAAGGGGGAATGAAACTTAGGTGAGAGGTAGAGTCAAGAGGAAATGCTTCAGGTCTGTTTTCACATAACGGGAATCTCTTGTGTCACTACAGTATTCTTGTTATTTGCACTGTTACCTGATTTTCATGGTTTAGCCAGCAACCACGTACGAGTAAGATTTTACTTATACCATGCGATTCACTATTCTTTTATGCTTGAGGACAAACAATGGTTCAAGTGTGGAGGAATTTGATGACACGAAATCATATCCTATTTTTAGCTTAATTTAGGTGAATTTTAGTTGCATTTGCATATGTATTTATTTCATTTATGTCTTTTTATATTAGAATTTGATTTGTTTTCAGTTTTGTCGAATAAAATAGGTCGGAAAAGAGAATTGAGCAAAAAGTGTCAAAAAAGGAGCAAAAAGGGGGTGCAAAGCCCAAATTCGCGCAGCCCACAAAGGAGCATAGCAAAAATGGGCATTGGCCCAAATTTGCACAGTGGGGAGCGCCACTGTGGTAGTGGCGAGCGCCACCAATTGGAGGCCCAGTGGCGAGCGCCACATAATGGGTGGCGAGCGCCACCCAGTGAGAAAGGCCAGTAGCAACTGTTTTGCGCAACGTGGGGAGCAAGTAGGCATTCGATCAACTGCTTTTCCTAATCGTGTGGCTATTGGATAAAATCAAAAGAGAGCTTATCATCTCCTATTTTTGTGGATCGTAACCAGAAAAATCCCTCTATAAATAGAGGACGAGATTCTCTTCTTTCTGACGCCTTACTTTCCTTTAATTTTGTCAGTTTATATTTCCAGTTACAGTAACTGTAACGGTATTTCCACACCGGGAATCCGTTTTCAGTTCTGTTTTCAGTTTCCTGTCAAGAATTCTGTACCGATTATTTATATCAAGTTTATTCAGCATTTACTTCCAGGTTTTTATTTAATGTTTTTATTTAATTATTTAATTATGTTTAATTTAATTTTCTGTTTTTGCTTATTTAATTTCTTTAATATGTCTAGCTAAATTTCTTAGATATCGGTATGTAAACTAATTCTCCGAAGGGGATTTAATAATGATTTAGCGCGCGCATTTATTAAACTATTTTTCTGATTCAAATTCCTAATTTAATACAAAGCTTTTGAACGAGAGTAAAAGAAAGCAACTAACGTTAAAATCAATAGAGCAAGAGTTTGAGGTTTTAACTAGATAGTAGGAATTTGATATTAATCTTTGAACGAGCGAGAGCCACGTTAGGATTAATTAGAACTAATTGATTTTCAAAATATACTATCGAAGCTAAGGTGGTAGAAAAGTGACAGTAAAACTCCTAGCTTAGAAAGTATGGTTTTTATCAACAAAACGAGAGTGTGAGGTTTAGACCTTTAAATTGAGAAAGTTCATCTGAAAAATAAACCCTTTTTCGCGCGCTATTGATTTATTAAATTCCCGATGGTTAATTAAGTTACATACCGATATCCGTCTTTTATTAATTAATTAAATTTTTAATTTAATTTATTTTAATTCTAAACTCTAAACAAACCCCTAAAAATCACTAGCCTTAGATTTACACCGTGACAACAGATTACGGTAGTTCAACTATTGGTCCCTGTGGATTCGATATCTTTTAAAATTACACGACGAGACTGTGCACTTGCGGTCAATCAAATCTATTGATACACAAATCGTCGATCAACATCTCCTGAAATTGTTCAAAAGGTTGAGAAAGTATCAGTTGCGGTTAAATCCCAACAAGTGTATATTTGGTGTCAGATCCGGCAAATTGCTAGGCTTCATTGTTAGTGAAAAGGGAATTGAGGTTGATCCCGACAAAGTCAAAGCAATTCAGAATATGCCAGCACCAGTGACTGAGAAAGAAGTCAGAGGTTTCGTAGGACGATTGAACTATATCTCCAGGTTTATCTCTCATCTTACTGCAACTTGCGAACCAATTTTCAAGTTATTGAGAAAAGATCAGGCTGTTGAATGGAATGAAGACTACCAAAGGGCATTTGAAAAGATTAAACAGTACTTACAAGAGCCACCAGTCTTGATACCGCCTGTTCCTGGAAGGCCGTTGATTTTGTACCTACATGTGCTAGAGGAATCCATGGGGTGTGTACTTGGACAACATGATGAAACTGGTAGGAAAGAGCATGCAATTTATTACTTGAGCAAGAAATTCACTAGCTATGAAATCAATTACTCACTAGTTGAAAAGACTTGCTGTGCTTTGACTTGGGCTACTCGCCGTTTAAGACAGTATATGGTGTGTCATACAACTATGCTAATCACCAAGATGGATCCTATCAAATACATTTTTGAGAAGCCTGCTTTAACCGGAAGAATTGCCCGTTGGCAGATGTTGTTGACTGAGTATGATATTCAGTATGTTACACAAAAAGCTATCAAAGGAAGTGTGCTAGCAGAACATCTAGCTCACCAGCCTTTAGATGATTATGAGCCTGTGCGCTTTGACTTTCCTGATGAAGATATCATGGCTTTGAGTGAAAAACCTCCCATTGGTGATGATGAAGGGCCTGAACCAGGATCTTTGTGGAAGCTTGTGTTCGTCGGTGCGTCCAATGCTATGGGTCATGGTATAGGTGCTGTTATAATCTCTCCTCGTAACACTCACACACCATTCACAGCCAGGTTGTTGTTTGACTGTACCAACAATATTGCTGAATATGAAGCTTGTATTATGGGTTTAGAAGGGGCAATTGATTTGAGAATCAAGAATTTAGAAGTGTATGGAGACTCCGCTCTGGTTATCTACCAAATCCGAGGTGATTGGGAAACTCGTCATCCTAATTTAATTCCATATCGGGATCATATTATGGAAATGACGAAGTACTTTGATGTTATCACTTTCCATCATATTCCCAGAAAAGAGAATCAGTTGGCTGATGCTTTAGCTACTTTGTCAAGCATGTACAAAGTAAGCTATCCAAATCATGTGCCTCGTGTAGCAATTGAGCGCAGAGAAAAACCCGCTTATTGTTCAGCAGTTGAAGAAGAGAAGGATGGAAGACCTTGGTATTATGATATCAAGAACTTGATCAAAAACAAAGAATATCCTTCCGATGCCTCCGAGCAAGATAAGAAGACTTTGAGAATGCTAGCAGCCGGTTTCTTCCGAGATGGGGAAGTGTTGTACAAAAGAAACTACGATAAGGTCCTTCTCCGTTGTGTAAAGAAGAGAGAAGCGGACATGCTTATTGAAGATATTCATGAAGGAGCTTTTGGTACCCATGCAAACGGGCACTCTATGGCAAAGAAAATCCTCCGTGCGGGCTATTACTGGTTGACCATGGAAGTAAATTGCATCAGCTATGCTAGAAAGTGTCACAAGTGCCAAATCTATGCGAACAAGATTCATGTTCCACCTACCCCTCTGCATGTTATGACAGCACCTTGGCATTTTGCTATGTGGGGCCTACATATGATTGGTATGATTGAACCAAAGGCGGCAAATGGTCATCGCTTCATCTTGGTTGCTATTGACTATTTCACCAAATGGGTCGAAGCAGCATCCTATGCCAATGTCACCAGAAAAGTGGTTTCTAAGTTCATCAGAAGGAAGATAATCAGTCGCTACGGAGTTTCTAACAAGATTATCACTGCTAATGCCAGCAAATTGAATAATCAGACAACAAGAGAGTTATGTGCTGAGTTCAAGATTGAACATCACAATTCATCACCATACCGGCCCAAGATGAATGGCGCCGTTGAAGCAGCTAATAAGAACATCAAGAAGATCATTCAAAAAATGGTGAAGACTTACAGGGATGGCATGACATGCTTCCTTATGCTCTCCATGGATACAGAACCACAGTACGCACCTTAACAGGGGCAAACCCTTTCTCTCTGGTCTATGGTATGGAAGCAGTACTACCACTAGAAGTTGAGATACCTTCGTTAAGAGTCTTGAGAGATGTCAAACTCGACGAAGCAGAATGGGTTCAGAATCGGCTTGATCAGCTCAACCTCATTGAAGAAAAGAGAATGACAACTTTGTGTCACGGTCAGTTGTACCAGCAAAGAATCAAGAGAGCATTTGATAAGAAAGTCCGTCCAAGACAGTTCAAGGAAGGTGACTTGGTGTTGAAAGAAATACTGCCTGTTCATAAAGACTTACGAGGAAAATGGACTCCTAACTATGATGGACCATTTGTCGTAAAGAAAGCCTTCTCTGGTGGAGCACTAATCCTTGCAACTATGGATGGTGAAGAGTTTGCACATCCAGTGAACTCTGACGCAGTCAAGAAATACTATGCCTAAAAAAAAAAGTGATAAAAAAAAATATCTGCCCGTCAAGCTGAAAACCTGAAAGGGCGGCTTAGTCAAAAAAGAGGGCGTCTCGGTCGATCGAAAACCTGAAAGGGCGGTTCATACAAATAAATAAATAAATGAGACCTAAAAAAGAAAAAGAAGGCATAAGACTGCGTCACTTGATCAACATGAAGGCGAAGCTTCAGATGGAAAAGATTGGTTCAATTTCCTTTCTCAAAAGCAAGATATTGTGGTGTCGAGCTCATGGAGAAGGACAACTTTGTTATGATTCCATGGAATTCATTTATTTTTCATTCCCATTATCTTAGTTTCAATTTGAAATCACCTCATTGAGGGATTAGCATCCAGTTGTAAAAACTTTCCGCATTTTGCGCAATGAATAAAATTTCCACTTTCAATCATATTGTCTCTGCTAGCTTTTATGTTCTAATTGCATACATTTGTACTATTCATTTTTAACAAATAAAGCATTTAAACATTGTGAAAAATAAAAGCATTTGAAAAGATTACAAACTATTTTGATTTTTAAACATCTAAAGAGAAACCAGCGGCATATATTAATTTGCCCCAATCCAACACAGAAAATCATGGCAATCTCTCGATTCCATCTCCTGAAGAAGTTGCTATCCTTTTGGAAGCTTAACTGAACGTTTGTTCCGCAACTCCAGTCGACATCTCAAGAGTTTATTTCAATGGAGTTACTCAAATTCTTCGTGCCGGGAAATTCAAAGTCTCCTTAACACAAAAACTCAGAAATTCATGCACTCATGCATACAAATTAATGCTTTCATACATATAGGGTCATGTATAATAATAAAAAGTCATACCAAATCCTGCACATAATCAGATATTCCATCTGCATTAGTTCTGCATTTAAGCATCAGAGGTGCACAATCATGCATTCATAAAGTACATGTTCAAAATGTTGTCTTAACAGGTTATGGACTTGGATCCTTTGTTCAGTGACAAAAGTCTGTGGATCTAGTTCTCCAACAAGATGGTTATTGAACCACCATTTCTCAACAAAAGAAAGGGGTTGATGAACCTTTTCCTTGATTAATTGGTCAAACAAAGTGTCGTCCTCAAGCAGATCAGTTAGTGCATCATTTTCTCAAATAAGGAAGGTTGAAGAATCGGTTCTTTTCCCCAGTAGGACAGTTGATAATTGCTCATCCCAGTAAGTCGATTGGAACATCGCATCTTCAACAAAATGGTTTGTGAACCATGATTTTTGACGGGAAGGATTGGCAGATCTTTAACATCCCAAGTGAATTTATTTGGTTTTACCCCTATCACTGATGTTCAGCAAGTGGATCAACAGAGTTTCATCCTTATCGAAGGGATTTTCACTCTACACATTCCAAAAAGGGTTGATGATCCTTTCCCCAGTAAATAATCCGACAAGTGTTACCTACAGCAGATTGGTCTACATACAACTTTCCCAGTCAAAAAAGTTAAATAGACCCGTTCTCCAGTGGTTTGTTCGAGATGGTTATCTCTAGTCGATTGATAGATTATATTCTTCAGCAAAATAGTTTTCAAGCAGTTGTCTTATGAATTTTGCCAAAGATAATGGCAGGGTATTCAATTTTGACTCCCAGCATGTTTTCTTTACTCAAAGACACATCAAGCGTTAGTGGAGCGTTTTCCAAAATCAGTTTTTCTGAGTTGAGGGACCCCGAGGGGAGAAGACTTCAATTTTATTTTGTGATCAACACACCTGGAGGAGAGGTAATGATCAGTTTTGGAGTTCAGGTACCCTGAGGGGAGAAGACTTCATTTTTCTTTCGTGGTCGACACACCAGTGAAGTAGTAACGATCAGTTTAGGAGTTCAGGTACCCTGAGGGGAGAAGACTTCGTTTTTTCTTTTATGGTCAACACACCCGGAGGAGAGGTAATGATTATTTTTGGAGATAACGCACCCTGAGGGGAGGCAACTCAGCTTTTTATGGTCGACACACCAGTGAAGTGGTAACGATCAGTTTTGGAGTTCAGGTACCCTGAGGGGAGAAGACTTCATTTTTCTTTTGTGGTCGACACACCAGTGAAGTGGTAACGATTAGTTTGGAGTTCAGGTACCCTGAGGGGAGAAGACTTCGTTTTTCTTTTATGGTCAACACACCCGGAGGAGAGGTAATGATCATTTTATTCTCAGGCATTCAGTTACTAGTGATTCCAGGTATGTTTCCACCTTCATCTTCCATATGCATTCATTATCATTACATCACACTCACACCACAAAATTAGGGCATTTGTATTTAATTATCTTTTACTTCGAACACGTAAAGACGCAAGTCATTTACGCATTCGAGTATAAGACAATTAAATAGGGGCAGTTGTAATACCCTAATTTTGCGCTTTTGAAAATAAATATTTTATTTAAAAATTATTTCTTATCTTCCATAAGAAATACCCAAAAAATAGATTTTAGATAATTTTTGTGTTACAATTTATCCTTTTCTTTTATTTCTTTAAAATATAGCAAGTTATCTTTTTATACGAAGAAATAGCAAAAATATTAAAAATAGTTTTTTTTGTCTTGTTTTATTTGATTTTATTTTTATTACCTTTTTCAATTTTTTACTTTGCATTTTTCTAGCTTTTTATTAATTTTATTAGCTCTTTTAGTCATTTGTGAATTTTTCCCTTTTTGTGACCAATTATGTGATGCCACCTCATCTCATTCACTTTTTTATTCCTTTTCACATTAAAATAAATTAGATTTTTATATCCTTTTTCATTTTATCAGTTGTTACCCTTAATTTTGTGATTATTACCATTTGCCCCAACCCTGTATATATAGAACCTTGTAAGAAAGAGAAACCAATTTTTCATTCACTGTTTACATCTTCTTTCTCTCGCGGCAGATCTATTTTTTCCTCTCCATTCTCTCATTTTCTTCACAAAAACTTCAAAACCCTAAAAGACATTTCCCCCAAATCCATCACAAAACAATGAAAAAGACTTGAATCTGTGTGAATCCAAACCTCCTAATCGTGTTTCTCGTTCCATATTCGCTATCAATAACAGGAATCACGGCCAAAACAAGCTTGAAACCCACTAATCCGAAACCGAAAATAGTAAGAACAAAGGTGGGATTTCCGCGCGATTTACAACCTGTTTTTGTTGATTTGGTTTGCGTTTTTGATGATTATATCTGTACATGAACTATTCTGCATCGTTTAAACTAAAAATGGGTTGATTTCGTGATTTATCGTTTTCGGATCTGACTGGTATTGTTCGATTTTGTATTAAGCACATATTCGTTTGAAAAACTAATGTCAGATTCGCTTTCTAAACTTAAAAACGAGTTGAACTGATGATTGAAATGCTTGGATTTGTTTTGATTTTGAGTTGAAACGCTTTCGGATCCGGAACTTTCTCTTTCGTTCTCGTGAAATTTAAGCTTTATTTCGAAAAACCATTGTTAAAATCATGATCTATGCGAAAAACCATGTCGATTGGACTATTCATACGTGCGATTTGGTTCTGATTTGAGTCTGTTTGAAGTTCTAACCGAGTTATGGCGACTCAGTAATGGCAGCGAGTGAGTCACCGAGTCGCCTGACTTGGTCGTTTGAAAGGGATGACACCGGACACGTGTCGAGCCACGATTGGCCGATGGATTTTGTTTTTTTTTTATTTTCTGGGTTGTTTAGTGACCGTATCCGGATCGGGTCCTACCCGTTTGACCCGATCCGGTTCGGTTTGGGTGACTTCTGTTTGGGCTTAATCCTTTTTTTGGCCCATTTGTGCTGTTTTTTTTTTTTTCTACTGTGTTATACTCCCTCTGTTTGCTGTTCACACCCTCCCTCTCAATATTGTAGAATGGGCCTTAAGCCCAAATGTTTTTTTCTCCTAGTTTTGTGACTTATGCTGCTTGCACCCCCTTAATCTAATTTTGCACACTTTGTTGAATTTAATTAATTTTAAATGCTTTAATTTGATTTAACGTGAAAATTTCTTTATAAAAACGATATAAAAAATAAACGGGTCCCTGCAGTAGAGATTGCGTCCGAGAGTTATTTTTTGTATCAAAAATGTTAAAAGAAGCTTATTAATTAAAATAAGAATACGAGAAAGTGTCTGCCGCACGACTTGTCTCCGACTCATTTTTTTATTTTAATTAATAAAGTTGTGATTTTTTTTCATCTGATATTCAATTAATTTCAATGGCTTATTTGACTGTACGTGCTATTTAACTTGTCTGAACCTTGATATTATGAAAAGCTTCGATTGAAGCGAGCATAAACGGGTCCCTGCCGAACGGCTTGTGTCTGTGAGTTATGCTCGGATCAATCGGAGGGAAACTTGTTAATTCAAGGGGATTAAGGAAGTGTCTGCCGCACGGCTTGTCTCCGACTTAATTCATTTTAATTGACGAAGTTCATATTGCTATGTGATGTTCGATCTTTTATTTTGCACATATTCTTGAACATGATTATTATCTTCTCGTATATATTCTGTGCATTTAACTGTTCAGTATCATCATTGTTATCATATCATTCATGTGCATTCATATACGTATATCTCTCTTCTACCCTTTCTTTTTTCTTTTCTTTTTGGTTCTGATATGAAGGTAAGAAACTCTTTTCTGTTACGATTGGAATGAGAATAAATCCGGTCCCTGACGTACAGCTTGTGTCTGTGAATTATTCTCATCCCATTTAAACCGGAACTTTGTTAATTAAAGAGAATGAGGAAGTGTCTGCCGAACGGCTTGTCTCTGATTCATCTCACTTTAATTAATAAAGTTTAACTAATTTATTTGAATGAAAAGGGGATGTACAGTGAGTGACCTGCTTCTCTGGATAGTTCAGTCCCTGCTGCACTGCTTGTGTCTGTGACTTATCCTCATTCCCTAAACAATCTTGAAAACTCCTAAAAAACATTCAACACACTCAATCAGCTTTTCAAACTGCTTTTGCGCAATCAAATCTCTTTTCAACTGTTTTCTTAAACGGACAGTGCTTTATCCATTCCCCTGCTACAAACAAACGCTTAAGCCTGAGTTGAGCACACAAGCATACTGTTGTATCAGTGGAATGTGACCTAAGCATCGTTCACTAAAAACAACCAACAAACAAAATCTTTCTTTTTAGGAAGAACTACGTGAGCTTTGACTTCCTCATTGTACTTGGGGGATACGTAGGAGTGAGAGCCTCTCTCGTCATGCTAAATAATAAAAAACTTTTTTTTCCCTTTTCTGTTCAATATGTGGTATTTAGTTTCTTTTTATGCGGTTATATCATTTTATGCAAACCAAAATTCCTCGAATGGTTCCCGTTGAATACAACGGATATGAGGGGGTGTTAACGCCTTCCCCTCAAGTAACCAACTCCCGAACCTGACTTTTCAGGTTTTATCATTATTTTCCTTTCCCCTCATGGGATAAATAAAGTATGGTGGCGGCTTCATTGTTTACATTTGTGCATTGCATTTCATCATTGCATATTTGTATATTTTTTGCGCCGGGTACTACACAATGCTTGAGAGACCAACTAGAGAATATCGGGACATGTTTGTGCATTTATTGTTTATGATTGAAAATAGCAATGTTCATTAACGCAAATGAACAAGTTTGATTGGAAAAAGTAAGTAAAATGACAAGAAAAGTAACTTGAATGACAAAAAATGTAAAAATACCCAAAGTGAGTATGTATTGACAAGAAAAGTAAATGATTTAATGAAATAAAGTGCAAGAAATGTAAATAAAAACATGTAAATTGCATAAGAATGTAAATTGCATTGAATTAATAAATGGTGATCACAAAATCATACATTTTGCCTTTTGTATTCTTTTCACTCGAACGCATGAATAATCAGAATTTGTAAGGATTTCTTAGTATGGGAATTTTTGATAGAAATTACATCAAATGAACCTATATTTATAGCTAAATCCTATAACGTCTTAGTAACACCTATAGAACGTCCATTTGACATGTGTACAGCCACCTTATCTTCATCTTTGAATGTCAAAAGTCATGAGTCTTGAATGAAGCGTTGCAATGGTTTAAATTTTGAATTTGAATCTTCAAAGAAATATTAACTATTTGCTAAGTTACAAACCAGTACTCGAGTTCGAGAGAGCTTGGTGTTACTCGAATGGTTAGTTACTCGAAACAAGTTTTGATACTTGAACTTGTGAATATTTTTCCATCTTTTGAGGTTCATTAATGTTCTTAAAGACGTTACCCTTAGCCTTCATATTAAAATAAATAGTTTGGAAACATTAATTTCCATGATTGAAGGTCTATTAATTTCATTCAAAGAACATTTTGTGCATATTTTGACTTAACCAGAATATGGGCTAACAAATTGCCCCCAAAAAATGCCAGATTCGAATCGAATTGAGTTAGTGGAGAATTTGGCGTTTTTTATTCCACATTTATGGCACGTGATAGCAATGATGAATGTAACCGTCAGCGCGTTTTCCCACTACTAGCACCACTTCGCTTTTTGCAGTGATCATGGCACACGTGGCGAGTGCGGAAGTTGGAAGGAAATTGAATTTCTTTTTTATTTATTTTATTCCAACTGAAGCAAATCCTATAAACAGGACTAGGTCACCACTTGGTCATTTTTCTGCAAGTTTTCAACTCATCTTCTTCTGTTTCAACAATTTTCTTCGCTTTCGTTTCTTGAATCGTTCTAAACCATTACACAATCTGTGTAACTCATCAAACCATTGAACTAAAGTACTTTCTAATTTTACGAATCTCAGATCTATTTGCTAAAACAAATCTGTCTTCGACCTGTTGCGGGATTTTTGAGACATTCCCCACTACAGTTTTATTTTTCATTTCCAAAGGAGGGGAAAAATTGAAAACCTTTTAAATTGAGATTCTAGATACGGGGGTTAGTTGCACTTGAGGAAGGTATTAGCACCCCAAGCGCCCATGGTACTCCATGGTAACCTCTTATATGTTTTTAGTGCTTTTTTGTACATGCTTTAAGAATGGAGGGAGAAGTTGTATAGAGGAAAGAAAAAGACTAATTTCATTTTTGAGTCTAATGAGTGTGAAAATAGTAAAGATTGAGAAATTTTCCTTTCAAAAAAAGTAAATAAATAAAGAAAAGAAGTATAACTTTTTTTTTGTGTTTGCAAAAAGGTTTTGTATTTTTTGAGAGAAATGTAATTGTTGTATTGTAAAGAAATTATTATTGAGAGGAAGAAATTGTAAGAAAGTATAAATATTGTTATGTAAAAAGAAAAGAAGTTAGATGTTTGAAAACGAAAGTGTATTCGTTTCTTTTTGTGTGTATGCAAAAAAGTGTGTTGTAAAGAAAGTAATTGTTGATAATAGCATGTTAAAGATGGTTATAAGGTGAGTTTGCATTTGTTTTATAAAAGGATCGCATGTTTGTTTTGAAAAGGTTTTTTTCGTTTCAGAAAGTCTCGTAATTAATTTGAAATTTAACTACGAGTCCTCTCCTTTGGAAATGAATTTTTGGCGTTGTGTGTGTGATGTGTAAACTAGAAAGCAATAAAAGCGATAAATAAAGTCCTACGTTATTACAACCCAATTGAATAATTAATTTACAACCATATCGAATTAGAATAAATAAATAATAATAATAATAATAAGCAATAGATAAATAAATAAATAGCAATGCGTAAAATAAAATGCAAATGCGAAAAATAAATATGGCAATGAATATGTACACAAACAATTAAGAAGAGAAATCATAGCAAGATATTATATTCTACTTAAAGGTGAAGTGTGTGAAAAAAGGTATGGGAGGCAAAGACATGATAATGGAAATTTTTAGAATCATCCATAGTAACAAACAAATCTAACTAAAACACAAGCGAAAAGGAAATTTTATTTAGCAAAAGAGATGTTTTTTTATTTTTATGAAGAGTATGAATTTAGGCCAAAAGGCCCTTAACTATCAATGCTAATGTTAGAGCTCAATGATTTTATAAATTAAAATATTGTCTCTAACATGCATTTTTAAAATGATGCATTGTCCTAATCTAAATGCAATGCATGTATGCATGTAGGAAAATGTGAAGTGAGATTGTAATGTGAAATTGTAGTGTGATGCAAAAATTTGTGTCAATGTCATGTAAGATGCGAGAAATGTAGATTGTGATATAGTAAAAAATGTAATGTTGCAAATGCATGTATGCATGTAAAAATGTGTAATGAACATGTGATATAAAAAATGTGATGTAGAAATTTTGTAAAAAAAGGTTATGTGACTAAAAAAAGTGCATAATGTGATGTAGTGCAAAAATATAAAATTTAAAATGCATGTATGCATGAATTTTTTTTAATAAAAGCATGTCATATGTTTTTATAAAATGAGATTAAACAAAAAAATATAATCAAGACATCAATCATCGAAAAAAAGAAAACGAATTCAAACATAGCATATTTTTAAAAAAAAATGGCATTTTTTGTTGTTTTATATATTTATTTATTTTTTTGCAATTTTTAGATGACTAATTAAAAAGAAAACATAACAAAACAAACATTTTTATTTCTTGACATTTAAATAACTAAAAAAGTCTTTTTATTTAAAAGATAAGTTTTTTTTTTTAAACTTAGAAGTTTTTTGAATATTAGTGTAAAATTTGGTCTCAATAAGCTTAAATAAGCTATTGTCCCCAAATAAGCATTTATTGAAATAAGCTATTAAAATAAACAAAGTTGCAGTGGTATAGCAGTAGAAATGGGGGTGTAAATAAGAAACTGTTAACACAAACCACAAAAAAAAAAACCAGCAAAGGCCCAAAGTAAAGCAGCCCAAACCCTTATTCAAAAACCGGACCGGGTCGGTTTGATCACGGGTCAACCCAGACCCGGTCCATGACCCAGTCTGTTGACCCGGTTGGGGGGCGCGCGAGAAGGGTAGGGGGCGCGCTGAGAAACTGAATAAGGGGGAGATTATATGTGGTTATTTCCTGATTTAGCAAAAAAACATTTCTTTCTCTCTTCTCTCTCAGACTCGCCCTCACTCTCTCTTTTCTCTGTTTTTTCTTCTGTTCTCCATTTTCTCTCAACAACCACTATGAACCCTAAACCCAGAAACTATTCAAATCAAAAAAACTCTAAACACAAAGCCTACCTAAAAAGTTCTCCTAAACACGAATCCGGCAACAAAATCCACAAAAACCCATCCAAGTGGCCGGATCGGAAGTGACCGAACCGAGCCCTAGATCTAAAAAAACTCATGTAAAGCATGTATGGAAGACCAAAAAACGATTCATACCGTCCTTGCCGTGAATCTTGAAGGTTTGTACTTTCTACCCTCTTTCTCCTTTCGTCTCCGTCTCTTCTCTTCAACTTCTTCTTCTGACTTATCTTTCTCTTTGTGTTGCAAGATGATGAAGATGAATGGAGGACGAAATCAAGGATTGGTTCTTCACTGTGAGTGAAGAACTAATCTAGGATTAGGTTTTTTGATTTAGGTTTTTTTGATTTCTGAAAAAAAAGGAACTTTTGTTTCTGTTGTTTGTGGTTTTTTTTGTGATGTAAAAGGCTGTTTGTGGTTACTGTGAGTATGCTTTTGATTTGTTTTGGCTTTTGGATTGGTGGCGGAAATTTGAAAGAGAGGGAGAGGACAAAATTTTTGATTACTTGTTTCTCTGTTCCTTTTTTTTCTTCTCCTCTATTTTCTGTTCTTGTGAATCCGCCGTTTCTGTTTGTTCTCCTCCCCCTCTCTGTCTTGCTTTTGTTCTGTTTAATACTGTGAAATTAGGGTTTAGAATTGCCAAAGAAGAAAAATGGGCAGAAAGCTTTTTGTTGTAACAGGATTGGTTTTGAAATTTCTGTGTTGTGATGGGAAAGGGACAAGAAAAATGTCACTGTCTTGTGCTGGAAATTTCAGAAAAGCATTGGATCCATTTGTTTCGAAATTGCCTCTGTATTCTTTTGTTTTTCTTTTCATGTTGTGTTTTTTCCTTTTGTTAAAAAAACAGTGACCGAAAAAAAAAGAGATAAGGAATTAAAAAGAAACTGTTTTTTTTGTTTTTTGAGTAATAATAATAAATATATTATAACAGTAATAATAGTAATAATAATAATAGCAATAATAAGAATAATGATAATAAGATAGTAATGATAGTGATAAATAATAATTGTGGTAATAACAATAAAAGTGATAAAAGAAAAAAAGAAATATGATAATAAAAAGAATGTTGAAAAAGGTGAGTAATAATAAATATAAATTTTTTTTATAAAAAGGGTAATGATAAAAAGTGTTTTTTTTTTAGTAAAAATAGTAATATGATAATTTAAAAAACAATGATAATAAGTAAAAATAAAGTAAATAGACGGAGATAGAACCGATGCGAAAGTATTTTTCAAACGATGGATATTTTTGATATTTTATAACGAAAAAAAAAAAAAAATGGACAATGGATTTTAGGTCCAAAATTGGGGTACAACACGACCCATTTAAAAATCAGAATTTTTTCGCACTGTTCATCTTCTTCAATCATTGATATGGCTGAACATAATCAAGAACAAATTGTAGTTCCTTTTGCTGGAAAATAGAAAAATACCGTAATGAAACCTAATGGTATTGAGGTAGTTCCTGAACCTCATGGAACTGACGAAGAACAAACGCGTTGGGAAGACGAATTGGTCATTCCTTTTTCTGTTGCTGACAACATTTTCGCGTTTGGAGGTCCGTTACCAGATGAAGCTACACTAAAACCCCAAGTTTCTGAGTTTTTTCCAATTCGAGAAACTCGTGATCCCAAGATCTTCAGTACTGACCCTTTCGATTTCACCTTCATTCGAAAGCCTCACAACATGTGGAGATCTGCTCCCAACAGTGAGAACCCTACCTATCGGATGGCTTACTCGAGTCGAGGAAGACTGAGGATCTTACTAGAAAAACTTAGGTATTTATGACGTAATCCAGCTTTCGAGGTATGGCCCTCCCTATCAACAAGAAATGCTCACTGCTACGTTGATGTTCTATGAAAGAAGTACCCACACATTTCAATTCCCTTGTGGAATGATGACTCCAACTCTAGTGGATGTGGCTGCTATTACTGGCCTAAGGCCTAGTGGGGAGACGTTCGATCCCTCACAATCAAGTAAGAATACATATTTTAAACTCAACGATGCAACTTTCTACAAGTTCATACTCGAACACCAAGATGAAGGTACAGTCTCTGCTAAAGAGCATGTAGCTTTTCTAACTTTATGGTTATCTCATTATGTATTTTGCTCGAGGTCTCTACAAGTGACTCAAATGTATATTCCCTTGGCAATCGAAATTCATGAGGGTCACCCAATTTCACTCGGACACCTACTTCTTGGCGTTTTGTATGAATCAATAGGGGAATTTTGTGACAACCTCAAGAAATCGAAGGATGGATCTCCTTTCCCTGTCTCAAGACCATTATGGTTGTTGCAATTATGGCTAAATGCCACATTTACAAGGGAAATGGAACTAACGATCCCTTCGAAGTTTAAGGATGATGTGAACAATTGTTCGATCGAGGGAGTTAGATTGGCTGTATTAACCCCTAGCTCGAATGAAATTGACCCTCAAGAACTTTTCATCAAGTACATGAAGGTTTTTTAAAGTTTCAACCAATTTTTACCCCATCATGCTCCATTTGTAAGAAGGGAGATTGGACCAGCATGGCTACAAAATGAATTCCCAGCAACCAATCCGGATAATGCTGATGAAGTGAATGAGTTGTGGCAGCATTATTTACATCCAACCATTCTTTCTTGTAGAATTGGCAGTAAATCGAACCACCGAGTCTTAGTTGGATATCAACCAAACTTGGTTTCGAGACAATTTGGATTGTCCCAGATTTACCCTAAATGTCTATTCAAGAGTGAGAAGAACATGGTGATAGGCAATGAAGTTTCTAAATATTTGTTTGCCAAGTATCTTAACATCCATGGCAATGTTGCCTATAATGTGAACCCTATAGAATTCAACCACTCGTACTATTGTACTGAGAAATTCTTCAACTGGTGGAGTAATCACTACAACAAACATATTGTTGGGGATTCTCGAGCCAATGTCATCAGGTTGAACAGTGGGTTCATAAGGCAGCAAATCAATGACATCCAAGAACAACATAAGAACAAAGGTATGTTATTTGCAATAAAAAGCCAATTCATTTATTTCTTATGTTTCTATGAATTGATCTCTAACCTGTTACTTGTTTAGCAAAGAAGTATTGGAAGGACCATCACAGCCTACTACTCGAACAGTAGTGAAGCCTAAGAGTAGTAGCATTAACTTGGCTGATGATGATGACAGAAGGAAGGCTGATGAAGAAGAAAGAAGAAGAGAAGAAAATAGAACCAAAGCAAGAACAGACAAGGTAATAATTTCTCATTTTTTCTTTTGGTTCGAGTCATGCATCTGTATTGACAATAATTTTCCTTATGAAACTATGGTAGATAATGCGAGAAAAACACACCACTAGCGTTGTTAGGCCCTCGAAAGAAAACAAACCTCCACAAATCATAGTACATGAAGATGAAGTTAGTTGTTCGAATGCCTAATACCTTAAATTTTTTGTCAGCTTTTCTCATATGTTACTCATCTCATGTTTTTATTCTATGTAGGAAGTTGAGCCAGAAAGACCCTTGAAGAGGAAGCACACACATACTACTACAGAGGGTAGCAATGCACAAGGAACTTCTGTTGCAACGGACCCTGCACCCCATCAATCCAAAAAACATAAGAAAAGCAAGGACAGCAAGAAGAGAAGCTCCTCAAATGCTGAGGCTAGCAAGAAAAAAGAGGAAAACACTAGGAATGAAAACGAGGATCCCACAGTGGCTAGGGACTTGAAGAAAAAGAAGAAGAAGAAAGGGCATTCCAAGCCTTCAAAATCCTCCAAGTCTAATACCACCAGCACTGCTCGAGTGGATCACGACTTCACTGTGGAGCCTGAGGAAAACACTGATAAGGTCATCAATGATGATGTAACTACTCAAGGCAACCATCCACTTTCTCTAGTGGCTGAGCATGTTTCGGCTACTCCAGAAGAAGAAAACCGAAACAAAGCTGAGAATGACAAGGTATGTCATTTTATTGGTCTTATGCTCGAAATAGATATGTTAACCAATTTCTCAACCTTCGTTTTTTTTATTATAGAATGAAACTGTTGTTGAAACTCCTGCTGGAGAAAATCAATATAAGAGTCCTACCCCAATGGAGAAATATATTGGAGCTAAATATGGCAAGATATTTATTTCTTTTAGTACTTACGCACATATTCACCATTTCAAACTCAAACAATTTCTTTTAACTGAATGTAAATATTCCAATTTCAGGTGGACTCGAGTGTACAACTTGACATTGGTCCTCCCATATACATGACTCAGGATCAAGCCAATGCCATGTTTGCACGGGAGAAAGGACCAGGTGATTGGATGAGCACAACTGAGACAAAGTTGCCAACTCCAACTCCTAGTGAGGGTATCAATGATTCGAGTGACTTGATTGAGACTAAATCAATTGAAGAAGGAGAAGATATTGATGAGGCTACCACCCATATAAAAGAAGCAAAAGCTGGTGGGCCAGAAATATTGTCAGTCTCTTCTAGCTCAAGGCTTTCAGCTAGCATTAGGGTTCCAGAAGAAGATTTTGCAAACATCCACAAGACTGACCAGTAGTTGCGTTGAACCGTCTTCTCTAGTATAAGTCTCAATCTCAATCCTCGAGTGGAAAGACTGATGGTGCAACTTATCCCTCCACTTCTAAGATAAATGCTAATGTAAGGCAAGACTCACTACTCAACAGACTCAAAACTGAGTATGCTTTGCAAAATGTTTTGGAGACACACAAAGACAATCCCTCGAAAGCATTTGAGTACTTGGGGTTTTTGAAGAAATTGCATAATCCTTCGACTGACACTATTATCTTGTGCAAAGTTATTCAACTAGAAAACTTGATCGATAGATATGCCAAGGTAGTGCAACAGGAAAAAGAGACTGAGACCAAGCTAAACGTTCAGAAGAATGCTCACTCCGCTTTGTTAGCTAAGGCTCAAGAGGCAAACCTCGAAGTCTCTAGGATTTGAGAGAAAGCTGCTGAAGTCCAGCCACCTAAGCTCATTTCTTGCAAGAACAATATTGCTGCTTGGGAAGCAATTATTGATGATCTTCAGCGTCAAATTGACGAATATAAACTCAAGGTTGCTGAAGAACAGAAGACCCAAGCAGCAATCGAAGCTGAAATTGTTCAATCCTTCCAAGTTGAAATTGATGCCAAAGGTAGAGAAGGAGTTCAAGCCTTTGATGACTCTAAAGTCATTGCAGCTGAAGTTCGAGCTCTCGAAGACAACCAGCGAGTCATAGCAACAAAAAAACTGTCTTTAAGAGCTTTGTACCACAATGTAGCTGAAGCTCTGTAGTTTTACTTTAGGCTTTTATTTTACTGTCTCGAACAATATTAGCATTATTCTATAATCACTTTGGATGTAATTTGACAATGCCCTTATGTGGCAATTTTATTATTTTTCTCGCCACATTATTTGTTCTAAGTCTTTATTCTGCGCTTATATTGATTTTGAGCAATGCTGGTCTGTATTTTTTTAAATACTTACCATTTATTCCTAAAACATGTTTTTCTGGACTTAACTCTTCAATTTCATATGCACCATTTGAATATACTTGAACAATTTTAAATGGGCCTTCCAAATGAGGGGACCATTTGCCTAAAACTCTATCATTTTTATCCATAGGCAAAATGACTTTCCAAACTAAATCCCCTAAGTTAAAAGCTTTTGACTTCACCCTTTTATTGTAGGCTTTGGCAACTCTTTCTTTTTGCCTAGTCATACATTCTAAAGCTTGTAACCTTTCTTTATCTAAATCAACCAATTCATCTAACATCATTTCCCAATAATGATCAGTTGGTATTTCCATCTGCCCTTGCACTCGAAACGATTGCACGTGGATTTCCATAGGTAAAACAGCATCATGGCCATATGTTAATCGAAATGGCGTAGTTTTAGTTGATTCCTTAGGGGAATTTCTACATGCCCATAAAACTTGATCTAAAGTTTTATGCCAGTTTCTTGGCTTTTGAGCAATGTGTTTTTTAACCAAATTAATGATTATTTTGTTGGCTGCTTCAACTTGACCATTTGCTTGAGCATAATATGGTGTTGAAGTGAGTAATTTAAAACCAGTTTCACTAGCAAACTCTTGCATTTTCCTCCCAGTGAAAACTGACCCTTGATCAGTGGTGATTGTTTCTGGAATGCCATATCTATAAATAATGTAATTTCGAATGAAATCAATTATTGCCTCTTGATCCACATTGGGTAAAGGCACTGCTTCTATCCACTTTGTAAAATAACCAATGCCAACTAAAATGTAGCGTTGATTTTTTGAAGAAGCTGGCTTAATTTCACAAATCAAATCCAAAGCCCAACCTCTGAATGGCCATGGTTTAACTATAGAATGTATTTCACTTGCAGGTACATGTTGTATTCCTGCATGTCTTTGGCACTCTTGACACCCTTTGGCATAATCTCTGCAATTTTATAACATAGAAGGCCAATATAAACCTTGTCTAAACAATAACCACTTCATTTTGTGGCCTGCTTGGTGAGAACCACAAGCACCACTATGTATGTTAGAAATAGCTATCAAAGCTTCAGAATCACTTAGGCATTTTAATAAAACACCTTTAATTGTCTTTTTAAACAATTCATTTCCAACTATGACATAGCTTAAAGCCCTATATTTGGTCTTTCTATCAGTCTGCCCATTAGGATCTTGTAAATATTCAACTATTGGTTTCCTCCAGTCACCATATAACAAGTTATCAATGGTAAAACTGTCAACAATTTCAACATCTAACTCCTTGTTCGAGTCATTTTCATCACTATGTGGTGAATCTGCCCCCACAAGTTTTGTCATTGATAACTCTGAAGATAATGGTTCATTGAAAACCAATTTCTCCTTAATCTCAATCAGTTTGGTTAGATTTTCAGGAGAAACTCTATAGCCTGAAGCTATTTGAGCCAAGTCATTGGCTTCTTGATTCTGAAATCTAGGTATATGCTCGAATACCACTGAATCGAATCGAGCTAGTAAAGAACTTGCAATTACAAAATATTTAGCCAAATGTTCTTTAATACACTTGTACTCTTTTGTTAATTGCTTAATTACCAACTCTGAATCACCTTTGATTATAATGTTTTTTGCCCCCAAGTCTATTAAAAGAGCAAGACCTGCTATTAAGGCTTCATATTCTGCCTCATTATTAGAACAAAAACCATTAATATTGTATTTAAACTTAGTTGGAATCTGTATTGGAGAAATTATTAAAATTCCAATTCCAGTTCCATGCTTATGCTTGGATCCATCGAAATACAATGTCCAAGGTTGAGTATCCACATAACTTAGGGGCATTTCAACCATTGAATGTTCAATAAGAAAATCTGCCACTATTTTCCCTTTTTTATCTCTTAAAGGTTTATAAGTTAGTGAATATTCAGTTAAAGCCAAAGCCCATTTACCAATTCTACTATGTAAAATAGGTTTCGAAACCATATGCTTAATAATATCATAATGAGAATAAACATAAAGTTCAATAGGCTTTATAAATTGCTTAAGTTTAATACAAGAAAAGGATAAACAAAGACGAAGCTTTTCTATTGCACTATATCTAGTTTCAACATCATTTAGCACTATACTTGAATAATAGATAGCTCTTTCAACATTATTATCATATTCTTGGGCAAGCATGCTGCCAATTATTGAATCAGATGCTGCTATATACAACTTCATACTCTTGGCATTAGCGTTGGTGGATTTGACAAATAACTCTTAATATCTTCGAACGCTTTTTATTGCTCTTGCGCCCAATGAAACTGATCAGCTTTTTGTTTCCTAAGTAGTGGAGAGAATGGATGAGCTTTTCCACTTAGATTCGAAATAAATCTTCTCAAAAAATTGATCTTTCCCATAAGGGATTGAAGTTGCTTCTTTGTACTTGGAGGTTGTGTCTCCATAATTGCCTTTGTCTTGTTCTGATTTATTTCAATGCCTTTTTTATGCACCACAAAACCAAGGAAATCCCCTGCATGTACACCAAAAGCACATTTTAGTGGATTCATTTTCAATCCACATTTTCTCATCCTTTCGAATGATTTTCTAAGATGATTTAAATGATCATCCTTAGAAGAGGATTTCACAACAATATCATCAATATAAACTTGCATAAAGGCATCAATAAAGTCATGAAATATAGAATTCTTTGCTCTTTGGAATGTGGCACCAACATTTTTTAGGCCAAATGGCATAACAACGCATTCATAAGTCCCTAATGCCCCTGGGCATCGAAATGCAGTTTTGGCCACATCTTCAGCAATGAATATTTGGTTATAACCAGAATAACCATCCAACATGCTTAGGTACTCGAACCCTGCTGCTGAATCAATTAGCATTTCTGTCACTAGCATTGGATATTCATCTTTAGGAGTAGCATTATTTAAATCTCTAAAATCTATGCATACCCTAAGGCTACCATTTTTCTTAATGATAGGAAAATTATTTGCTAACCATTCAACATACCTTGTAGTTCGAATGAATTTGCTTTTCACCAATCTTTCAATCTCACTTTTGATCTTGGAAAGAATCTCAGGGTTGAATCTCCTTGGCAGTTGCTTGATTGGCTTCTTTCCTGGCTTGAGTGGTAGTCGATGTTCCACCATTTCTCTGCTCAATCCTAGCATTTCATTGTAGTCCCAAGCAAAACAATCTTTACATTCTTTGAGCAGATCAACCATTTTATTTTTTCATTCGAGGTCCAGATTGGCACTTATGTATGTTGGCCTTTTCATCAGGCCATCACCAATATCAACCTCTTGCAAAGGGTCTTGGGCTTGCATCTTTGGGTTCGAGTTTAATGGATCTTGCTCGAATCCTAAAGGTTCATCATCATAGATGCAATCCAGCCTTTAATTATTTGGCAAAATGTTGCCATTATGTTTAGCTATGGTTTCACTAACCAAGTTTTGTTCGATAACAGCCTCTAAGACCGTTTCGAGCTTTCGTTCGGCAATATATGCCGCAATTTTAGCCCAAGCAGGGGGCTCAGTCATTATCTGGGTAGTCAACATCCCACCCAGATGGTGGAATTACTCCATCTTTAGGAGGGAAATCATCAATTTCTTCCCTTTCCCAGCAAAATCCATGAGTTGGATGGAGTCTTACAGAATGGTACACATTGTTTGTGGCTCCTCGAAAGCCACTGTCTCTTTCTCCACAAGGTGTTATGGAGGCTAAGTGTTTGTCAAAATTTGTTTTTGTTATATGGTCAACTTCTGACATATAGAAGCTTTGATCAGCCTTTATATTCTCTACCATATTATCTTCCCTCCAAACTATGAGTCTTTCGTGGAGGGTAGAAGGTATAACACCTACTCCATGGATCCATTCTCTTCATAAGAGTAGGTTAAAGCTAGCCCTCGAAGGCACAACTATAAATAGAGTTGGCCTTATGGTGCTGCCTACAACAACATCCATTTGTATGGCTCCCATAGATTGGCCACTTTTTCCCTCATAATTTGAGAGAACAACATTGTGAGAATGCATATCAGTGTCATACATTCCCAACTTCCTGAGCATAAAATGGGGCATCTGATTTACAACAGCATCCCCATCTACCAAGACTTTGTTGACTCCAATACCACCAACTTTAGCCTTAATGTATAAAGGATTGAGGTGGTTTTTCATTCCTTCATGAGGTCGTTCGAATACAGCCTTCTGTTTTTCTATACACCTACATAGTAGCATACAGAGGTGTAATCCTCAAGTTCAGGTTCCACAAACTCCTCTTCAGGGTCAGATGTGGACCTCACATCATATTCACGTGGTAAAATAGATACCACATTGACCAGAACATCAAAGTCAGGTTCAGAGCCAGACTCGAGTAGGTCTTCATCCTCCATATCATCCTCCATATTATCATCAGGAAGTGATATTCTTTCTTTAGCAGGCCTCCTTGAAGAAGAGCCTTCATCTATTACTAAGGCTTTTTTAGCCACATTTGGGACAACTTGTTTCTTGTCCCCAGCATCAATGTGGTTGCCCCTAGCATGGGCAACTTTGGTATTGCCCCAAGCATGGGAAATTTTGTTATTGCCCCAGCATGGGCAATTACATTGGAGTTGCCCCCAGCATGGGCATTCTCTCTCCAATTTCTTTAGGCGCTGATACCTGCGCCATTGAGTTCGAGTCATAAGGTTTTTACCCTTATAATTTTTGTTATAAGAGTACTTCCTAGTTTCAGCAGTGTTGCTCGAAAGAGCTTGATTCGAACCACCAACATCCATCCTTCTCTTTTGATAGGCCTGATGTTGGCAAGAGGACCATTGGTTAACAGGAGTTCTATTGGAAGGTACATAGGTTTGTGTCCTTCCTAGCCTGTCATGAATGGTAGGCCCTTGTTTGTGGTCTTACTCTTGTTTAGTCTTTCATTAGACCATTTGTTTCTGTTATCCACATAGGGCATAACATTTCTATGGCCTGCAGTAGCCTCTTTGTCACACACAGCACTGCAACGAGGACATAACATGACCTCCTTGTTTCTTAGGTTGCATCTATTCATAAAATCAATGAGTTCCTCTTCAGCTCGAGTATACACCACTTTGATCTTCTCAGCATATTCTCCCTGAGTTACAGCTCGAATTGAGGAAGACTCCATGGCATCTATCACCAAGGACTTGAATGGCTCCACATAGGAAGTTTCAGCCACTTGGAGGGGGTCAGTATCTACCTTTATAGGTGGTTTAGCCTTTTCATCAAACTTCAACCTCCCCTCATTCAATGCTTTTAGCACCAAGTCTCTGAAAACAACACAATGAGAAGTTTTATTACCCAAAAAATTATGAAATTTGCAATAACCTCTTTTCTTTCTTTGTTCTAATGCAGGAATGGTGCAGGGATTTTAGGATTTCCACCACTACATTGACCTTTCATTTCCAAAGAGGGGAAAGTGTCAAAAACCGTTTAAAAAGAGAGATTCTAAGCTCGGAGGTTAGTTACGCCTAGGGAAGGTTTTAGCATCCTAGGTGTTCATAGTATCCCATGATAACCCTCTAGTTTATTTACTTTTTTTTTACTTTTATGTGCTTAAGAAAATAAGGGAGAAAGTGGTAAGAATTGGAGGGAGAATTGTGTGTGTAAGTGGAGAATATAGATGAGAAAGAAGCTTATTGCATGAAAGTAAAGCGTTTAGACTTAAATTTCTAATCGTGCGACTAATTGGATTTTGGACTAAAAGAAGTTGTGATTAAAGATAGAAGACGATGTTTATTTATTTTTCTAAGTTTTTTCTAAGGAAAATTATTATCGTACCTCTTTGGAAACGAAAGTTCGCGCTTACTAAATTTTTTAGCGATTGCAGAAAGCCATAAAAAAGTAAAATGCATGCGATGCGATTTTTCTACATCCTCTTTGGGGTTACATTTTCATCCTAAATACATTCTAAAAATTTGCGAAAAAGATAAACATGAATGAACTAAAACTAAAAAAAAATCCTAAAAATAAACTAAGGCTAAGTTCTAAGCATTTTCTTGGTCCGTCTTCATTAGCATAGGTTTAATTTTTAGTCCAAATCACAAATCAAGTGTCACAAACACTATGCAATAATATAATGATATGAAATAAAAATGAAGAAAAAAAAACTAAGTAAACTAGTAAATAATAATAATAATAATTATAATAATAATAGTAAACTAAACTAATAAAGTGAATTAACAAACTAAAAAACGTTAGTGTAGTACCCGGCGCAAAAAAAAAAAATATACAGATATGCAATGATGAAATGCAATGCACAAATGTAAACAATGAAGCCGCCACCGTATTTTATTTATCCCGTGAGGGGAAAGGAAAATAATGATAAAACCTTGAAAAGATCGGGTTCGGGAGTTGGTTACATGAGGGGAAGACGTTAACACCCCCTCATATCCGTTGTACTCAACGGGAACCATTTGAGGAATTTTGGTTTGCATAAACAGAGATAACCGCATAAAAGAAATAAATTACCGCATATTAAACTGAAAAGGGAAAAAAAGAGTTTTTTATTATTTGGCTTGACGAGAGAGACCCTCTGTAACGTCCAAAATTTTTATCTAAAATATTACATTAAGTACTATTTCAAAATTATTTGAAAAGTGGCTAAATTAATTTTCTATTATCATTTTAACCAATTTATAAAATATGATTGAAAATAGATCATACGTAGAGAGAGAGAGAACGTGTCAATATAATTTTGAGAATTTTATAAAATTAAAAGCTAATTTTCATCATTACTATTTTTCTTGTTTTGTAAAAATATTAAATCTTGTCTTCTAACCAAAACTCATTAGAATTTAAAATAATATAATAAAACAAAATGTATATTGAATAGAAATCAAATATTAACAACAATCTTAGTGGAAGAAAATTTGTTTCCACACATATAAAAATATTCAATAAATTATATAAAAGATTAAAAATATCTCGATATAATTGTTTGTTACAAAAATTGTTTAATAATACAAAAACCCTTTCGATTCCCCGCGACGCATAAAATCCAACACAAGAATATCAATCATCTTCAAGCAAATTTGTACCTGTTGGTGGTAAGGGTCAGTAATATTTCCCATCGCCCATATCAAGAATATTAAACACAAAATATAGAAGCATAAAATAATGTACAAATAAGGACACAAACACAAATTTCAAAATATGTAGATGCATGCTTCTATTCTAAATGATCCGGATATAATCACCCATACCAATGGGAAAATCAAGTACCCCCTTACGCACAAGGCTGGAGCACACCACAAGCATTCAAGTACCCCCTTACGCCAAAGGCTGGAGTACACCACATCCAAAAATGCATATGTTCATGCCATGTCCACACACAACACCATCACAATAATCCAAAGGTAATAATCATATATCATATAACCTCAATTCATCAAAACAAACATGGCCATCATCATACAAATATTAAACACTACTAAATTTATGTATAATAACTTATATGGAGGAAACTGCCCTTAGAGTGATTTCATTCCTTACTGCAACCACAAGTCCCACAAGGTTGAAGGTTTATTGTTTCTTTGTCACATAACTAAAACTTGGTTGCACAGTAGATTATATTTTTCTAAACTAAGAGAGAGATCATTATGTTGAGGGGTGAATGAAAGAATATCGCATAAGTCTCTTTAAATATAATGGAGTGACAAATTGAAGAAGAGAGTACCGTATAAATATAGGTAGAAAAGCAATTGAAAGTAAAGAATTGAAATACAATATTAAACCAATTTAATTATGTTTTCCGGTCCCCATAGAAATTAATCTGGCGTGAATCTTAATAAAAAGGGGAGAATAATTTTTCATTGAATTGCCAAATTAATCATGATAAATGGGATTTAAATGTCATTAACTTTAAATAACAAAACGCACGGGGTCTTTAGCATTTAGAATCAATCAAAGCATTGAAATGGAGTCAAAATTTGATTAAAAGGTAAAATTGAAACATATGAGAACTTTGCACATACCATACGTGAGATGGTTAGCAAGGCAAATCCAATATGTTATCACATGCTTAAAAATAAATCCAAAAGTAAGAAAATGACTTATCAATAAGTTAACTAATATAATCAAAATATTTAATTATTCAAGAAATAGTTATCTTATTGCCACACCAATTTGGTTAAAAGATAATCAATAAATAATTAACTAAGTAAATAGGAATGATTAAAATAAACATATATTAACTAAAATAAATAAATTTAATTAAACAGATAACTAAATAAAATAAGATAATTTATTTCAAAGAGAGGTACTATGGTATTGATTAAATAATCACTCATGCAATATATTGTTGAGCACATAATAAGTCAAGGAAGTTATAAAAATAGATATATGTGAAAATTTTAATTATATAAAATATTGGGTCGTTACACCCTCGCTCTTACGTATCCCCCAAGTACAATGAGGAAGTCAAAGCTCACATAGTTCTTCCTGAAAAGAAAGATTTTGTGTGTTGGTTGTTTTTAGTGAACGATGCGTAGGTCGCATTCCACTGATACAACAGTATGCTTGTAAGCTTGCTTCAGAGGCTTAAGCGTTTGTCTGTAGCAGGGGAATGGATAAAGCACCATCCGTTTAAGAAAAACAAGTTGAAAAAAGAGTTTGAAAGTTGAAAAAAGTTGACTGCACAAGCGTTTGTGTGAGTTGAGTGTCTTTTAGGATTTTAAGATATTGTTTAGTGAATGTGGATAACCTCATTGCCACAAGTCATCCGTCAAGGACGAGGTTATCCTAGCAAAGACAAGTCATCCGTCAAGCTCCGCCGTTTCATTCAGTTTATTATCGAATTAATTAAAAAGTGAGAATAGCCGGAAACGAGTCATCCGTCAGGCTTCTTCTATGTCATTTTTAATTAATAAGTATTTTAGGTTTTAGAATAAAAATAAGCTCAAAGCCACAAGTCATCCGTCAAGGACTAGCTTATTCTTATTCTACTTCTTGAGAAAAGATTACCACATATTCCAGTCCAAATAAACAAAAGAAAAAGAAAGAGGTAGAAGATGATAGAGATGCAGATGAATGCACATGAATGACAGATAATGATGATGCTGAGCAGTTATAATTAAATCAATCAAAGCAAATAATTAATTCAACAAGATATCAGTCAAACAAAAAGGGACACGGTTAGTTAAAATAAAATAAGACGAAAGCGAGTCATCCGTCAGGCTCCTTCTTATTCTTTTTTAACTAACGTGTTTTATTTATTTTTAAAAGTTCGGAATAATGATAAATTAAACCGCAAGTCATCCGTCAAGTGCTTATTTTATCATTACTCGTTTTTTACTAACAAATGTTCACACCTTTAAAGAAAACGAATAACGATAAATTAAACCGCAAGTCATCCGTCAAGGGCTTATTTTATCCTTATTCATTTTTCATTAACAATTTTCATCTTTTAAAAAAAAAAATCTGAATAACGATAAATTAAACCGCAAGTCATCCGTCAAGTGCTTATTTTATCGTTATTCATTTTATTTGCGAAAACTTTCAAGTTTAAACTATCAAAAAAAATTAATTAAAATAAACAGCAGGGGTGCAGAAGCAGCAAAGGGGTATAAGCAGAAAAACTCATAAAAAGAACAAACAAAACATAAAGGGCCCAAAAGGAAGCCCAAACCCATATCAAATAAAAAAATAAATTAAATAAAAAAAAATAAAAAAAGAACGGGCCGGATCCGGGTCAAACCCAACCCGGACCGGTCCAACACCCAACTGGGGGTGTATTGAGAAGGACTGGGGGCGCGCGGAGTAAACGCATCAGCCACCCAGAGAGCGCCACGTGGCGCTCACCTTCTCCTTCTTCACAAAACAGAAACGGAAACAGAGCTGCTCGCGCGCGGTGGTTCACCGGCAGCGGATTCCTACCGGTGGCTCTTCCAGCCACCAAAAAACTCAAGTAAATACATCAAATTGAACGGTTTTTTCACGTGGATCATAGATTCACAATTAAATTTAACAAATAACGCATGAAAAAGACGAAATGAACCGAACAAGGTTTGGATCTATAAATCCGAATAAACCAAATCACAACGAATTTCGCGAAACCAAATGAAGGAAAGTGTTCAGATTAGTTTCAAAGGCATGAATCCATTGTCATATACCTTCGTTTGAGCTTGAAATGGCCGGAAATGGAGGTTTTGAGATCGCCGGAACTTTGAAGTTCCGATTCGTTGTTATCCGGTCGTTGTTTGGCAAAACTGGTTGCAGATTCGTGTTCAGGAGGGTCCGAACTATAGAAATCGAGTATTTGTTTTTTGATTTTGGTGAATTTTCGTGGTGGTGGTTGGTGGTGGTTGAAGTGGTGGTTTTGGAATTCCGGCGGCGGCGCCGGAAAAGTGTTGGTGGAGGAAGGAGGATGTGATTTTTCTGATTTTTTGTATTGGAATGTGTGAAAAATGATTGGTAATGACTGAGTGATGTGAGGTTTGTATTTATAGTGGTAGGATTAGGTGAGTGGTATTTGTGTAATAAAATGATTATGAGGTGGAGATGATGAGGTGTCGCAATGATATTGGTCAAAAGCAAAGAATTTTTATAAAATGATAAAAAATGTCAAAATCAATAAGGAAAAATGAATAAAAATGTAGAAAAATATAAAAATGTAATATAAACTTAAATAAAGAGATAAAAACTATTTTTGATTATTTTTGTTATTCTTCGTATAAAAAGATAAATTGCAACAAATTAAAAGAAATAAAAGAAAATGATAAATTGTAAAACAAAAATTGTTTTAAATCTATTTTTTTTGTATTTCTCATAAAAATAAGAAATAATTTTTAAATAAAATATTTATTTTAAAAAGCTCAAAATTAGGGTATTACAGTTAGAAGTAACATAGCCATTTAATGAACAAAAAAAACTAGATTAATAACCATAAGAGAGAAGAAAAGAAAATCGTAAGAAGAAAAAAAGAATTGAACCAGGCAGGGGGTGTATCAGTAATGAGGAGAGTATAAACAGTAGAACAAAAATGAAAAGTGAGTAAACAGAGCCCAGGCCCAATACAAATAAACCGAATCGGATCTGGACCGGTTTAGTTCGGTTCACCTCAGGGTGATCCTGAACCAGTCTTCAGATCCAGTGTTTTGCACTCACCGAAGATCATTGTGCACCCTCGCATCAGAATCACATGATCAGATTAAAACAAATCAGACAACCATAAAATAAACAGATATAACGTTCCAGATCAAAGTAAGTAAATCGAACGGACATGATTAAAACTACAGAAACAAGATGTATATTATGGACCTTTCTTCTTTCTCAGTAAACAGTAAACATAATAACAAAACACCATTAACCAACAAACTAAGCTTCACAAAAAAAATCATCAACCAAATCCGAACCAAAATCAACAATCATGTATACCATTTCGCACGAAATTTCACGAAGATCTAAAATCCAGTATCACTTTTCTCAAAATAGTTTTGGATTTTAAAATAAAAGCAAACGAAGTCTAGATCTCAAAAATCAATAACGGTTTGTACACGAAATTGGTGGAAAATGATATGTACATCAGATTCCATATATTTTCGCGAGTTCAATGGACCAAGAATTAATCAAAACGGAGTTGTAAATTGTGAGAAATCATCACCTCAAGTTTGGTTTGATTTGTTTTCGGGTTTGAGTTTATGGTTTGTGTTGTTGCGTTTTGTTGATGATTTCGCACTCAGTGAGTAGTTTTGATGCTTTATGAAAGGATAAATCAAGGTTTGGTTGAGGTTCTGTGAGTAATTTTGGATTGATTTTTGGTTTTGATAATATGAAGGAGAAGAATGAAGGAAGTGTTGTGGTTGTTACGTACTGCTTCCTTTTTCCTTTCTTTTCTCTTTTTGATTTTTTTCTATTTTTTGTTTGATTGTGATTGGTTGAGAGAATAGAAAATTTGGGAATGAAAAAATCTGCCCCTCTGTCATCAACGAGGGTGTTTATTTATAAGAAAAAAATTAGGTTAAATGGCATTGGTGTAATAATGATTGAAATGATAAGATATTTTGGTAAAATGATAAAATGGGGATATTTTGATTTATTTTTAATTGGGAAATGAGATATATGATATATGATGGAGATGAGGTGAGGTGTCACATGGTGAGTGGTCTATGTAAAGGGATTCCCTTGAGGTGGAAAATAACTTTTTTTGATTTATTTTAAAAGAGATAAAGAAATAAGATTGATGAGTCATGAGTTAGAGCAACTTGTGCTCTACTCCTTCTCTTCTTGGCATATTTTTAAAATAAATGTAAATGATAATAAATTGAACTAAAATAGATGAAAATAAAATATAAACGTAAATATTTTTTGATATTTTTGAAATATATGATAATAAAATATAAAACGAGCATAAAATAGAAAAAAGACTATCTTTTTAACATTTTTTGGACTTTTAGGCTAAAATGTGAACTATTTAAAATAAAATATACTAAGAGTAAAATATTTTTTTATATTTTTATGAATGAAAAATGTAAATTGGATTTATACGTCCAAAATTGGGGTACAACAAGGAACTTTTAATCCTTTTTGAACAATTATTTGGCTATCAGTGACCAACAAATCAAAGATTTCATCACATTTGGTAACATCAAATGTGTAGGTCTTTGCAATATACTTATAATTTTTGGGTTCTACAGGATTTTTTCCATTCGAGGGTCTCAATAACTTACAAATGTGAGGATGTCCTGGCTTTAATTCGGCCAAATCTATTTCATTTTCCTCAACCTCCTCACAATCTAAGTCATAATCATTGTCACTATCATAGTTTCCCACATAAGCTATCTTTTCTTTCTTATGAAATTTAGTGTTTCTGGCTATCTCACTCTTAAGTCTTTCAACTTGTCTAACCCTATCATCAAGTTGAGCCATATCTCTAAGGTGTTGGGTATCTAGCTTCTTTCGAATCAAGTAATCCAAACCACCAGCAGCCATTTCTACTAACTCATGTTCAGGAATTTTTGTGAAACATCTGGCTTTGAGAAGCCTAAACCTATTAAGGTAATCATCAATAGATTCTGGTGTTTTACGCCTCACACTTGCTAACTCTTTGAGGCTTATTTTGGTTTGACCCATGTAAAATTGTTCATGGAAAAGTCTTTCGAGTTGGGTCCAAGTAAACACAGAATGTGGGGGTAAGGTTGTAAACCAAGTGAAAGAATTATTGGTTAGAGAATTTGGAAAGTATTTCATTCTCAAATTCTCATTGTTTGCTATATCCCCAGCCTCTGTTAAGTACCTTGCAATGTGTTCGACTGTAGATTCAGTTGTGTCACCAGCAAACTTAGTAAATTTTGGGGTTTTCCAACCCCTTGGTATTTCTGTTTGCATCACATATTCAGATAAAGGTGACACAAAATTAGGCCTATGTAGGCCAACATTTAAACCATTTTGGGGTAGAATGGTCTCAATCAAATTGGCTAAGTTATTCTGCCCAAAATCATTGTGTTGGACATTTCTCAAAACCTCATCAACATTCTGGTTTCGATTAAACAACGCAACTTTTGGTTCATCATTTCTTGGTACAAGTTGCTCAACCACTCGAGGCAATGGTTGTTGTCTCTGGTTGGCCTCGACTCGATTTTCCACCACTTGTTCTGGTATCCTAGGTGGGATTGGTCGAAGTGGTTGTTGGTTAGGCATCTATGGCCCCCCAAAGAAATCAACAATTCTTCCCATTTGGAAGGCTAAAGCCTCATAACTTCGATTTGTATCTTGAATCAAAGAGTTAATTACTGTACCCATTTGTGATGTGAGTAAATTTACCATTTCATGATTACTCTCATCCATTTTGTTGCCTCATGGACAACAATGAATCTGTAGTAATCGATGGCTGGTTTACTCGAGCACGATTATTCTTTGAAGTTTGTCCCACTTGGTAAGGGGATCTAGCTGTTGCCCTATCAGAATATGTGGACGGATGTGGATACACATTCTGCATCATGGATGTGGGGATCCCATAAGGGTAGGTTCGATTCGAATGGAACAAACCTTCTGATTGATTTCTAAAATCAAATGTGGCCCCTGAAAGTGGAGAACTAATCCCCACTGGCATTAGAGTCTGCAAGGGCATGGTTGGTGTATTTTCAACCATAGTTGTTGCATCATTAGACACAAGATGGTGCCGACTGCTAAATAAACTACTAAGGGTGGAATTCCTAGCGCTCAGAAGTAAGATGCTTTAGAAATTGCTACAGCGTCTACGCACAACACAGATAATAATAAAAACAATAAAGTGCTTAACGTAAATAACACAGATGTTTGTTGACCCAGTTCGGCGCAAATAGCCCTAGTCTAGGGGATACCAATCCAGGAAGGAATCCACTAAATAGCCCTAGTTCAAAGACCTCAGTAAACGCCCCGTTTACGTCTCTTCACCTCGCAACTACCCGTGCAACTCAATCTAGGAACTCCTAGATCAAAGGCGCCCCGCCTTACTTCCTAACTAACAACACAAACACAAGTGTTGTATACAAACAAACAATCTGTAATGGTGAGACACACTCAAACAAAGAATTGACTCCGTACCTACAGGCTTTGGAGCGATCACACAATAACAAACACAAGGCCTATGTCCTTATCATGTACCAACGTGATACAGGAAGAGGCTCACAAGTTCACTACTTAAAAAATAGGATTACACACGCTTTAGTGAACACAATAAAATTCCCACAAACCTAAACTAGGTTTGACACAACTATATATAGAGTCTTCATGCTGGGCTTGACTTGTTCCTAAAGAATAGGAGTCTTCAAAAATATATCCAATAAGTCTTCAGCAAAAATAAAATAATTCCTAAAATATAGGAGATATATTTTAGAATTAAATCTTCACACAAGAGATTACTTGTGACACAAGGCACGCGTGCTGTGCCAGCTCCGCCTTAACAAAAATATAATTTCTGAAACAAATCTTCTTCAAATATAGCTTCTAGAAATAACAAACAAAAACGCGCATGCGACTAGAAGCTTCCGGTCACAACATACTCAGATGCTACAGCATTTTATAGAGCATGTGACAAAATGGGTTTTTGCAAAATTATAGCCAACATACAAAAACGCCAACAATCTCCCCCTTTGGCAAATTTTGGCTAAAACACTTTTGATCAGCATGCATAAAAATAATTCTTCAATTCAACTTCAATTTATAACTTTAGAAGAATAAAACATAACTTGAATGCATAGGCTAACCATGTATCAGAGGCATGCATAGCGGATAAGAGATAAATAGCCTCATAAAAAGTAATCAGAGAGACTTAAACTCTCATAGTGGATTCCAGGGTAAAGTAATAGCTTCAAGAAGCAACAACAGACTCTAAGGTCAAGGAAAAATAAATTCCTCCCCCTCACGTCAACAACACTTCCTCTTCAGATATACTCCCCCTCAATGATAGGTAGATAGGAATAATTAGATACGGAAAAAAATATACTTCACTCCCCCTGTCTTCATGGCAGATAGCTATAGCAGCACTTATAGCAATCACAGATACGCATGTAAACATGCTATAAACTTCAGAAACCAACTACTTCTAATTACTCATGTGATATTAGAGCATATAAGAGAACATGTCAGAGCAGTAACTTCTTCAAAACTTCAGTACTAATACTCCCCCTTTTTAGCCAAATAATTTGACAAAAGGAAAAGAACATCATATTGGCAGAAGCAAATAAGCACATAAAAGAGTTAGTACTTATTACAGACCAACAGCACACATAGGTGCATAATATTCAGGGCTTAACCCACAATAAAAAACATAACACCATAATTACAAAAGAAAAAATTGAGCATTAAAACTCAGCACTTCCTTCAGAATCCTCCACAACTAATGCTTCATCATGAGCAGCCATCTCTTCATCTTCCAAGGTTTGAATCACACGATCCACTAAAAACTTCTTATCATCCAGTGCCTTGCTCACAGTCTTCAAATCAGCAATCATTTGCTGTCTACTGAGCATAGCAGATTTGCCTTTGGCAGATGCTAGAGCAATATCTGCAGCATGTGATTTTTCCAAAAACCTAGGATCTAAAGTAATCTCTGAATCTCTTTTAACAGCCTCATCAGTAGATAAACAGAGCTCAGGATATTGTTGCAAGATAATATCACAAATCAGGGTTGAAAAAGCAATAGGGATCTTAGTAGCATTGGTTTTTCTATGTGCTATAGTTTGGTAAAAAATAAATTCACCATAATTGAAAGCAGATTTTGTACCTATAGCATAGATAAACTTACTCAGCACCCTGAAGACATCATTAGAATTGGTAGTAGGCACCCAATTTGCAGCTGCAATCTTGTTCAGTATAGCATACTTGGTAGAGAGCTTGGTAGCAGACAAATTATTCTTCATTGGCCACTCCTTGACCAGATCACCAGTAAGGGTCTTGCAAATTTGATTATGAGTTACTTCCAACTCAGCTACATCTTCAGTACTCCTGCGTAGGTATTGATTAATTATAGCAGGTGAAAAGTTAACACATTTGCCACGTACAGAGACCTGTCTATATTCAGCACTCATAGGAACATCACACTCAGTTCCTATGTTCACAATGAACTCCCTAACCAGCTTGCTGTAGCATTTGCCCAAGCATTTGACAGTCTTCACCAAACCAGCTGCCTCAATGACCTCCATAAGCTCTTGCAGATTCAACATGTCATGATGTAGATTCCTTTCAACAGCGATTCTCCTTTCACAAATGAATTTCCATCTAGAGGCACCTTCCTCATGATGAAAGGACACATTGTCCAAGGGCACAGATGGGACACTTTTAGCCCTTTTTCTTCCTGACTCTACTGGCTTGTCAGATGCGCCAGCATCTTCCACAGCATCTGCTTCAGCCACAAAATCATTATCATAAGATTGCAAATGCTTCCTCTTAAAGGTCTTCTTCTTAGTCTCAGTAGTCACAACAACCTTACTCTTTGTCCTACCAGGACCATATTTCACAGGTTTCAAGCCATCAGAATTCTTGGCTTTCTTTGTTGACTCTGGTGGTGGTGTAGGATCCCTTTTTGCTCTACTCCTTAACCTTCTAGCCATGCTAGGTTCAGGAGCCTTCTTAACCATTGTCTCCATAGCAGACAAAATTTCGACATCAGGTTCCTTGTCTTGTGAACCTGTTTGCAAATCAGAGAGGGTATGATCCTCTATTTCTTGTTCAGCAGACTTTGTGCTCTCATCATTTTGAGAGACTTCAACTGTATCATCAGACAAAATATCTTCAGAAATTTTTGCAGTGTCTAGAACATCAGATGCTCTAGCATTAGTTGCAACATCTACATTATCAGGAAGGTTAGTACTTTCATGATCCTCAGCCTTTTAAAAGGCAACAACATTTGAATCATTTTCCTGAGTTGTCTCCAGCACAACATTCTCTTTGGTCTTAGTAATAGCACCACCGTCAACATTATCATCACCAGAATCATCTAATCCTAGGGTTTGAGACTCTTGAACTACCCTACTAGAAGATTCAACATTCTTTTCATCTAAATCATCAAGATACAGTTCTTGCATAGTATGAGACTTACTAGATCTAGATTTTGACTTAGACTTCTTCTTTTTCCCTTTCGATTTCACAGATGCAGAGGGAAGATCACTTACCGGATTTTTCTTCTTCTTTGACTTGCTTTTCTTTGATTTTGCAGTAGTGTCGGGAACGACAACAGATATAGGACTTGCGACCGCAATCATCGTTTCAGGTTCAACCGGTGGTGGCGATTTGGGAGAAGATTCTCTGATCGGTGAAGAAATAGTTGAAGACATGGTCGATTTGATGAAGTAAAGATGACGAAATATGAGAAGTCTGAGAGATGAAAGACTGTTGTTTGATTTAGAGTGATGCAGCAGAGAGTTGATCGTTTTGAGATTTTGAGAGAAATAGCAATGATTACGGCAAAGAGAAATTAGTAAAGAGAAAACTGTTCCTTGACTAGCGTGCGCCCTAATAGGATAGGGGGGAGAGTCAGTTGCACGCCTTTTGAAAATTAACTGCTATTGGTTTTCAAATAGGCAAATTCCCAATTTGCCCCTCAACCTTTCAAATTGTGTTGCATCTAGTGCCTTTGTGAAGATGTTAGCTAGTTGATCATTTGTAGCTATATGTTCCAATGTGACAATCTTTTCTTCAACAAGATGTCTAATAAAATGGTGTCTTATATCAATATGCTTAGTCCTACTATGTTGAATAGGATTCTTGGAGATGTTAATGGCACTCATGTTGTCACAGTATAATGCCATAGCATTTTGTACCACATTGTACTTTTTCAACATTTGCTTCACACATACTAGTTGAGCACAACTACTACCAGCTGCAATATATTCTGCTTTTGCAGTTGATAACGATACACAATTTTGTTTCTTACTAAACCAAGAGATGAGATTATTTCTCGGGAAGAAACATGCTCCTGAAGTGCTTTTTCTGTCATTTGCACTTCCTGCCCAATCAGCATCACAATAGCCTACTAACATAGAATTATCACTATGACAATACAAGATTCCATAGTCACGTGTCCCACTCACATATTTTAAAATTCTTTTGACTTTTGTGAGGTGACTCATCTTAGGTTCAACTTGATATCTTGCACATAGTCCTACAACAAATGTAATATCAGGTCTGCTTGCTGTGAGATATAGTAAGCTTCCAATCATACTCCTATAGAGACTTTGATCAACATTAATTCCTTTTTCATCTTTGGTAAGCTTCAAATGTGTTGCTGCTGGTGTTCTTTTGATGCTAGCATTCTCCATACCAAACTTTTTCACAATATTTCTTGCATACTTACTTTGAGACACAAATATAGTATTCTCCATTTGTTTTACTTGGAGCCCGAGAAAGAAAGTTAGTTTACCTACTAGACTCATCCCAAATTCTGACTGCATATGTTGTACGAATAGCTGGACCATCTGATCGGACTTGTTTTTGTAGACCCATTTTGTACCAATTACTTTCACATTTTTAGGTCTAGGCACAAGATCACACACTTCATTCCTCTTGAACTGATCTAGTTCTTCCTGCATGGCATTAATCAAAAACTCATCTATAAGTGATTCCTTGACATTATTGAGTTCATCTTTTGAGACAAAACATGAGTTAGACACCACATGTTGCTTTCTTCTTGTAACAATGCCTTGATCAAGTTTTCCAATGATAAGCTCTTTTGGATGATTTTTCTGGACTATTATAGATTGAACTTTGTTAGGTTTAGCACCACTAGATTCATAATCAATATCTTCTTTTTCAGTTTCAGATACCTTATCCTGCTGGTCAAATGCTATAGAGATTGTTGGAGCATCTGATCTCTTATCTTCACTAGAGTCATCTACAATAATATTAAAGGATTCCATCATTACTTTAGTTACCAAGCAAGTTGACATGCCAGCTTCTTCTTGAGGTTCCCATAAGTAGCAATTATCTTTTGATCTTACACCCTTCATTAAGACTTCTCCCTCATTATTAGTAACTAGACATTGAGATTTTGTGAAGTTTACTATCAAACCTTGATCACACAGTTGACTGATACTGATTAGATTAGTTGTCAGACCTTTCAAAAGCAGAACCTTTGTAAGTTTAGGTACACCCTTTTTGATCAAGTTTCCTATTCCATTGATTTCACGTTTAGCACCATCACCAAAAGTAACAAAGTTTGATGAATACGATTTTATATCAACCAGAAAATTTTCAATTCCAGTCATGTGCCTGGAACAACCACTGTCAAAGTACCAATCTTTCTTAGATGTTGCTCTTAGAGATGTGTGAGCCATGAATGCAATAGAGTCTTGTTTAGGTTTCCACTCCTTCTTGACAGGCTTACTAGGTTTTGCTTGATATACCTTCCTAGGATATCTATAGAGCATGAAGCAAAATGGCTTTATATGTCCTTTTCTTCCACAGTAGTGACATATCCATGGTTTGAATTTTTCTTTGACTCCCAGATGCTGCACAGATTGCTGAAGCAAATGACTTGACCTTGTTGAGAAAGTTTCTTTGAGAGGTGTGTACATAGTACTCTGATTGTATTTCATCCTTTTGTTAAGCCTCTCATAATTAAATCCAATAGCTTTTGGCCTACCTGGATTTTGCTGAACCAGAATCTCATCTAATTTTTCAGTACCATTAGTCATCATAGAAACAAGTTTCTTTTGCTCTTTAATTTTCGAGTTCAACAAAATCACCTCTTCTTGAAGATCAGAAATAGTTGTTAAGTATTTTTCTTTTTCATCCTGGAGTTGAGATATGATCTTCTTCTGTTCTTCATTAGTTTTGTGCACTTCTACAGTCTTAATACATAACTCCTTATAAGAAGCTGCCAACTTATCAAAGGTTAATTCTTCATCACATGATTCTTCATCAGATAAACATACTCCTGTTAGAGCACATATGTGTTTTGCAGTCTCAGACTCAACTTCCTCCTCAGAACTATCCCCATCTGACCAAGTAACGGTCATACCTTTCTTCTGCCTCTTCAGATATGTTCCACATTCAGTTATAATGTGGCCATAGCCTTCACACTCATGACACTGGACCCCTTTGCCTTGAGCCGGTCTATCATCAGTCTTTGGCCTCCTTTGAAAATTTGTGTTTCTGTTAGAGTCATATGATTTACCCTGAGCAGATGTTCTAGCATTTCCTCCATCATTGTTTGATAACGTCCTTCTATCAATGGATCTGAGAACTTTGTCAAGTTGTCTTCCAAGCTGCACCATGGCATTTGATAAGCTTTCATCAGTATCTAAAGTACTCTCTACGCCATCTTCGTCAGTGTTTGAAACAAAGGCAACACTTTTATTTTTCTTGTTTGACCTCTCATTGATTTTCAACTCAAATGTTTGAAGAGACCCAATCAACTCATCAAGTTTTATATTACCAATATCTTGTGCCTCCTCTATTGCACATACTTTCATATCAAACATTTTGGGTAGAGATCTCAGAATCTTGCCTACTAGCTTCTCATCAGACATCTTTTCTCCTAAAGATTCAAAGGAGTTAGCATTATCTAGCACATTCATATGAAAATCATGAACACTCTCTTCTTCCTTCATCTTGAGATTCTCAAACTAAGTTGTTAAAATTTGAAGCTTTGATTTTTTTACCTTCTGAGTACCTTCATGAGTAGTTTTCAAAATATTCCAAGCATCTTTGGCAACAGTACATTGTTTAATCAGTCTAAACATGTTTGCATCCACTCCATTAAATAAAGCATTTAAAGCTTTGGAGTTTCCAATTGCTGTAGTGTCTTCAGCCTGAGACCATTCTTCTTCAGGTTTAAGCTCTTCAGTATCAACATTATTAGCATCTTTTACTTTAGGATGATCCCAACCTTTAAGCACAACCTTCCAAGCCCTGCCATCTAGTGATTTCAAGAAAGCCGTCATACGAGACTTCCAAATATCATAGTTAGAGCCATTCAGCAGGGGTGGTTTAATCAACATTCCTCCTTCCATTATGCCAGAAATAGTTCCCTGGAGCTCACCCAATCAAGCAGGGTGCCTGCTCTGATCCCAATTGGAATTCCTGGCGCTCAGACGTAAGATGCTTTAGCAATTGCTACAGCGTCTACGCACAACACAGATAATAATAAAAACAATAAAGTGCTTAAAATAAATAACACAGATATTTGTTGACCCAGTTCGGCGCAAATAGCCCTAGTCTGGGGGATACCAATCCAGGAAGGAATCCACTAAATAGCCCTAGTTCAAGACCTCAATAAACGCCCCGTTTACGTCTCTTCACCTCGCAACTACCCGTGCAACTCAATCTAGGAACTCCTAGATCAAAGGCGCCCCGCCTTACTTCCTAACTAACAACACAAACACAAGTGTTGTATACAAACAAACAATCTGTAATGGTGAGACACACTCAAACAAAGAATTGACTCCGTACCTACAGGCTTTGGAGCGATCACACAATAACAAACACAAGGCCTATGTCCTTATCATGTATCAACGTGATACAGGAAGAGGCTCACAAGTTCACTACTTAAAAAATAGGATTACACACGCTTTAGTGAACACAATAAAATTCCTAAAAATAAAATAATAGGAAATAATTTAGAATTAAATCTTCACACAAGAGATTACTTGTGACAAAAGGCACGCGTGCTGTGCCAGCTCCGCCTTAACAAAAATATAATTTCTGAAATAAATCTTCTTCAAAGATATCTTCTGGAAATAACAAACAAAAACGCGCATGCGTCTAGAAGCTTCCGGTCACAACATACTCAGATGCTACAGCATTTTCTAGAGCATGTGACAAAATGGGTTTTTGCAAAATTATAGCCAACATACAAAAACGCCAACAAAGGGTTCATTAAAACTCAAGTTCAAGACTTTATCAAAACTAGTACTTAAATCAATTTTACACACTTCTGAGATTCTAGGGTGTTAAAACAATATTGATTTTATTGAAACGTTACCCAACTTTCACAAAATAACCTAAAAGTGCAAACAACCTATATACTTTCGAACAATCAATATCAAGCATCAGAACTCAACACTTTTGCTTTTCACAAGAAATTTTTTGGTATGGCTCAAGAAATGGGAAAATCAGACAATAACAAAACCAACACGCAAAATCAACTCAATCTAAGTGAACTAACCTAAGTTTTATTATGCATGCAAAACTAAATGACTGAAAGTAAAGGAAAGCGATAAAGCTTCCTCCCCCACACTTAAATCGAGCATTATCCCCAATGCAACGACTAAAGGTGGATTTGGAAGTGAGGACCTGAATAGCTAAGCTTTCACAACTGTAAAGTCGTCGAGCGTGCTATCTCTTTATTACCTGCAAAATAAAATGAACTAAAAAAGAAACATTAGATTCAAAATCAGCGGGTTGCCTCCCACTAAGCGCTTTGTTTAAAGTCGGTGAGCTCGACTTCAAAGAGGGTGAACTTGATTCACGTGTTAGCGGACAGGGCGGATAGGTTAAAATTTGGAAGAGTAGTTCACTATCCTTAGGGTTGTAATGTTTCAACCGCTGTCCATTAACTGTGAATGTATCACCGAAGTCACTCTTTATTTCAATCTGACCAATTGGAGCGAAGTTTTCCGGGAAAAAGTTTAAGTCTTGAATTAAAAAGAAGTACTAACTGTCCTACCTTAAACTCTCTCCTAGATAGACACTTGTCATGCCATTTCTTTGTCCTTTCCTTATAGATTCTGGTGTTCTCATAAGCGTCCAACCTAAGCTCTTCTAACGCATGGATATCCAAGGTCCTCTTCCTACCGGCAGTGGTGTAATCAAAATTGAGGGCTTTGATAGCCCAATAAGCTTTGTGTTCTAGTTCTACCGGCAGATGGCATGATTTGCCATAAACAAGCTTGAAGGGTGTGGTCCCAATTGGGGTCTTATAAGCTGTCCTATATGCTCACAATGCCTCATTCAGTTTTAAAGACCAATCCTTCCTAGAGGTGGCAACTGTTTTTTCAAGAATTTGCTTTGATCTCCCTATTGGAGACCTCCACTTGCCCATTTATTTGTGGGTGATAGGGAGTTGCTACACGGTGTCGAACCCCATATTTAGATAAAAATCTTTCAAAGATCCTAGAAATGAAATGGGAGCCACCATCGCTGATGACAAGTCTCGGCACACCGAACCTAGGGAAGATCTGGTTCTTAAACAGTCTAATCACTACTTGGGCGTCATTAGTTGGAGAGGCAACAACCTCGATCCATTTGGACACGTAATCAACAGCCACAAGTATGTATTTATTCGCAAAAGAAGTTGGGAATGGTTCCATGAAATCTATCCCCCATACATCAAATACTTCCACTTCAAGGATGCCATGTTAAGGCATTTCATCGCGCCTAGAGATGCTACCAGCGCGTTGGCACTGATCACAACTCTTTATGGCAGCATGGACATCTTTCCAAAGAGTGGGCCAAAAGAGGCCGGCTTGTAAGATCTTAGCACAGGTTTTGGAAGTACTTGCATGTCCTCCATAGGGCGCAGAATGACAATGAGTGATAATGCTTTGCGCCTCATCTTCGGGGACACATCGACGGAAGATTCCATCGGCACCTATCTTGAAAAGAAGAGGGTCATCCCAATAGTAATGTTTTAGATCACTAAAGAACTTCTTCTTTTGCTGGTAAGTTAAATCTTGCGGAAGGACCCATGCCGCTAAATAATTAACAAAATCAGCATACCATGGCACAGAGTCTCTTGTGAAGACAGAGTTGACGACTTCGATGTCGTCTTGAATCAAAGGGTACTCGGAAGCGACATTGTCCATAAGGGCTACAAGCCTCTCATACGGGAAGTCATCATTTATGGGTACCGTTTCGGGCACCATTCCCTCCATTCTTGACAAATGGTCCGCGACTGTGTTGTCAATCCCTTTCTTATCTTGGATCTTTTAATCAAATTCTTGAAGGAGCAAGATCCATCTCAGGAGCCTTGGTTTGGCATCCTTTCTGTTCACTAGGTACCTAATTGCGGCATGGTGAGTGTAGACAATGATTTTGGCCTCTATTAGGTAGGAACGAAATTTATCAACCGCAAAAACAACAGCCAGGAGCTCTTTTTCCGTGGTGGCGTAGTTCATTTGCGCGGGGTCTAAGGTCCTACTAGCATAGTAGATAGCATGAAGCTTCTTATCTTTCCTTAAGTTAGAACCGCGCCTATAGCATAATCACTAGCGTCACACATGATCTCAAATAGCAAGCTCCAATCAGGTAGCTGCATGATGGGGGCAGAAATGAGAGCTGCCTTTAATTGTTTGAATGCCGTTAGGCACTCTTCATCAAAAATGAACTCGGCATCTTTCATTAATAGCCCTGTTAACGACTTTGTAATTTTGGAGAAGTCTTTAATAAATCGCCGATAGAAACAAGCGTGTCCTAGAAAGCTTCGGACTTCTCTCACAAATTTGGGAGGTGGTAGATTCTCTATGACTTGGATTTTAGCTCTATCTACCTCAATCCCCTTGTAAGACACTATAGCCTTAGGTTTCCATGGCCACTTATCAAGTGCTCTCACATACCCCTCACTTTTTCTCTTTTTTCTCCTATAGGGCGGTTCAACTTTCTTTCCCTCTTCTATTATCTTGTCTTTTGGGAGAAAAGAAGATTTACTGATTTGAGGCGGGGGTTCTGGTTCAATTTCAGCTGTCCTCCTTTCCTTTGACTTAGTATTTTCACTCACCTTTCCGAGTGTTACCTTCATCCTCTCTGTACTAACGACTCCTTTAAATTTTCTTTCCCCCAATTTTCTCTTTCTTTTTGCGCCCTCAACCCCATGTGTGTAGATTTTTATATTTTTTACCTTTCCACATGTTTGGGGTTTTGGGTCCACTCTCGCCTTTACTAACTTTTGGGGAACAAGGATTGGTGGGATATAGGGAGCAGGGAAAACACACAGTGTTCCCTTCTCTACCTCTTCGATTACCTCTTTAGGGAGGGGTATCGGTGATGTTTCTTCGATCTCCACTTCTTCCTTGCCAAAACTCTCGACAACATTATCGTCTTTACTAGGCATCTCAATCTCGCTTTCACTGAAGTTTGCTACAACGTTTACTTGTCTCTCATGAGAGAGTTTTATGGCTGACTGAGCGAGCTGGAAGATTTTCGTCTCCATTGACTCTAGGCTAGTCGCTATTGAGTCGACCATATAGCTGAGCTTCTCTAGGGCTTTGATATATTCGAGATTGCGTAGCCTAATCCTTTCATTTGCGAGGGTTTGTACTCTCATAAATTCTCTAAATTGTCGCTCTAGCCTAGCATTAGCGGAGGTTTCCATAAATTCATTAAATACTGCTAATAGGCTAGGACTCACGGAGAGTACTGAGAGTTGGGGGTAGTAATCGTACTGAGAGTTAAGGTATTGTACCTCGAAGTATGTGGACGATTGAGGCTGGTAGTTATGATGGAAATTATGATTAGGGTAGTTGAAATTTTGAGGATAGTCATTATAAAAAGGATTTGAGTTATACATCAGATTAAGCTCAAAGGACTTATCCTAAAATTGTTTATATTATTGTTTTTTTTTCAATTTTTAAATTTAAAACGCCTTAGTCTCTACGGTGTAACGACGGAGTTACGATATCGACTAAATTGGCCAAAAACTTGATCGACGATTTGTGTATCAATAAATATTTTATAACTGCAAGTGCACAGTTTCGTCGTTGAGTTTTGATCGAGGATTTGTGTATCAATAAATATTTATAACTGCAAGTGCACAGTTTCGTCGTTGAGTTTAAAAGATATCGAACCACAGGGACCAATAGTTGAACTACCGTAATCCGCTGACACGGTGTAAATCTAAGGCTAGCGATTTTTAGGGGTTTGTTTAGAATGATTAGAAATTAAATTAAAATTAAAGAATTAAATTAATTAATAAAAGAAGGATACCAGTATGTAACTTAATTAACCATCGGGAATTTAATAAATTAATAGCACGCGAAAAAGGGTTTATTTTTCAGAAGAACTTTCTCAATTTAAAGGTCTAAACCTCACACTCTCGTTTTGTTGATAAAAACCATACTTTCTAAGCTAGGAGTTTTACTGTCACTTTTCTACCACCTTAGCTTCGAAAGTATATTTTGAAAATCAATTAATTCTAATTAATCCTAACGTGGCTCTCGCTCGTTCAAAGATTAATATCAAATTCCTACTATCTAGTTAAAACCTCAAACTCTCGCTCTATTGATTTTAACCTTAGTTGCTTTCTTTTACTCTCATTCAAAAGCTTTGAATTAAATTAGGAATTTGAATCAGAGAAATAGTTCAATAAGTGCGCGCGCTAAATCATTATTAAATTCCCTTCGGAGAATTAGTTTACATACTGATATCTAGGAAATTTAGCTAGACATAGTAAAGAAATTAAACAAACAAAAACAGAAAATTAAATTAAACATAAATAAATAATTAAATAAAAACATTAAATAAAAACCTGGAATAAAATGCTGAATAAACTTGATATAAATAACCGGTACAGAATTCTTGACAGGAAACTGAAAACAGAACTGAAAACGGTTCCCGGTGTGGAAATACCGTTACAATTACTGTAACTGGAAATAAAAACCGACTGAAAGAAATAAAATTAAGGCGTAAGGAATTCTGAAATTGAGCTTCCTATTTATAGAGGATTTTTGCTGCTCCGATCCACAAAAGTAGGAATGAATATGTTTCCTTTGATCTCATCCCTTTGGCCGTACGATTAGGAAAGCTGTTGATCAGACGCGTACTTGCTCTCCACGTTGCGCAAAAATGAGTTACTGGGCTTTCACAATTGGTGGCGCTCGCCACTCATTTTGTGGCGCTCGCCACTGAGCAGATTTGGGCAAAGGCCCATTTTTGCTGGGCTCCTTTGTGGGCTGCGCGAATTTGGGCTTTGCACCCCCTTTTTGCTCCGTTTTTGATACTTTTTGCTCAATTCTCTTCTCTGACCTATTTTATTCAACAAAACTAAAAAAAAATCAAATACAAACATAAAACGACATAAATGAAATAAAAACATATGCAAATGCAACTAAAATTCACCTAAACTAAGCTAAAAAATACGATATGATTTCGTGTCAGCAAATTCCCCCACACTTGAACCATTGCTTGTCCTCAAGCATAAAAGAATAATGAATCGCAAAGCATAAGTAAAAACACATGACACGATCATCCTACTCGTACGTGGTTGCCGGCTAAGCCATGAAAATCAGGTAACAGTGCAAATAACAAGAACACCGTGATGACACAAGAGATTCCCATTATATGAAAACAGACCTGAAGCATTTTCTCTTGACTCTACCTCTCACCTAAGTTTCATTCCCCCTTTTCATTCTAGCGCAATCACATTAAGCTCGTTATCTTGTACACGCCCATGGTAGTGATTATGATCATCATATAGCGAGGGGTGCTGATAACATAAGTTTGGTAACCCCTATTTGCTTTACCCACTTCGCAGTTGCGGGGGATCGGATCGTAACCCGCCCTACCAAGTTCAGAATCAGACACCTCTGAACCAACTACTAATGAGTTTCTATACTATGGTATTTTTTTCCTTCTCATGTTTCAACATTTGCTGAATTTTCATCAATTATTCCAAGGAATCAACCAATAGTATTCATAACATTTATAATCAAAATCATTCACTTATATTCTTCGGTTTCCCACTTAGTTTGTGCCTTGAGATGGTGCCGACTGCTGAATAAACTACTAAGGGTTCATTAAAACTCAAGTTTAAGGCATTGTCAAGATTAGTACTCAAATCAGTTTTACACACTTCTGGGAATCTAAGGTGCTAAAACGGTATTGATTTTATCTAACCGTTACCTAAATTCCACAACATAGCCTAGATAGTGCAAACAACCTATATACTTTCAAACAATCAATATCAATCATCAGAACTCAATACTTTTGCTTTTCATAAGAAAATTTTTGGTATGGCTCAAGAATTGGGAAAATCAGACAATAACAAGACCAACACGCAAAATCAACACAATCTAAGTGAACTAACCTAAGGTTTTATTATGCATGCAAAACTAAATGACTGAAAAATAAAGGAAAGCGATAAAGCTTCCTGCCCCACACTTAAATCGAGCATTGTCCCCAATGCAACGACTAAAGGTGAGATTGGAAGGGTACAACCTGAGAGAAAAACTACTGGCGGCCCGGGCCGCGCCTCCTCGTGCGCCTCTCATGTTGTGGAGGTCCTGCACCTAGCTGCTGGAAATAGTCATCAAAATCATCCATGCGTAAGGACATATCCGCCATGCCATCAATCAAGCCACGCTGGTCGCTCTGAAACTGCTGCATCATGCTCATCATCTCTGTCTGACGAGTCTTGATGTCCTGGATATGCTGGTCCCTCTGGGCATCTAAGGTGTAGTGCTGCCTCATCTCAGCTAAAACAGTATCAAGCGTGGCTGTGCCACTATCATTGGCAGCTCCAGAAGTAGTACCTGCAAAATAACCAGAAGAAGTGTGTGTGCTGTGTGTATTAGTTTCCGGAGCCTCGCGCTCCTCCTCCTCAGATCCGTCACTCTCTCCCTCATCAGAAGGTGCATTTGGTACATTCCAATCTCGGGGAATGGGGGGGTCGGGGAGAAAACGGTAATTGGCTATCGAGCGCACATTGAAGCGCGCGGGGTCAGGGAGGATGATATTGGGGCAGGCTTTGTTATCGATCATGAGAATGTATTTTCCATCAGCCCGCTGCTTTACTAGCCTCATGTTTCGTACCATGTCTAAATCAATGGTACGAGAGTCAAGTGGGGTAAGGGTAGAAAGTTGCGCCCCGTGGTTTAGCAAGCGTGCTAAGGTTGTGATCAGACCACCAAAAACAATTGCCCCTTTGGACTTAACCATTGAAAACATGTGATACATCATAAAGCGGGCAGTATGGACCTTTTCTTTTGAGACGCTGTAAGTGAACAACAAAAATAGTTCTTTTTCATTGACCTTGTTAGAACCGAGACGGCAAAAAACAGTGCAAGCCAAAAGATGGCGAAAGTAGCGAATGGCGGGGTTTTGGATCAATGACGCTCTGTTACCCTCAAAACTACTTGTTTCCTTTCCGGTTAATCCCCACCAAAGTTTCTTCGCGGCATCTGCCCACCCCACTTGAGGAGGCATCTCATCTTTCACTCCCTCACCGTGTGGTAAATGAAACAACTCGGCTAACTCATCGTAGCTAAGGTTGTAGTCAACACTAAATAGACGGAACCTCACACGGTCGGGGGTGGGGTTTAGTTCTAGAGAGCTAAGAAATTCCGCGATAAGTTGGACATGAACGGGGTCTTTAAAAGAAAGCAAGAAATCAAGCTTAAATGATCGAACCAAATGGCGCACACTATCCGATAATCCTAAAGTCTCGAGACAAAAGTCATCGGCATACCTCGTTGGTTCGTATTCCTTTCGGCGGAGGAGTCGGTAGAGCTTAGCTTGGTCTCCATCTCGGAAGTTGATTGTGAAGTAGCAAAGTTTCACAAGAAAGGGGGGTTTGAATTGTGACCCTTTTAAAATTAAACTTCTAAAACAAACAACTTTGTTAGTTTAATAATAATTTAAACAGTGAGAGTTAGAACGTTCTGAGATCGTTCTCGTTAGTGCAGACATATTAATAAACAAAACAGTATAAATGTGTTGTGTGTGTAAATGAAAAGGAGCAAGGGAAGAGAGAATAACACACAACAATTTATCCTGGTTCACCCAAATGTTGGGCTAGTCCAGTCCCCACTCATGTGAGATTTATCACTAGTATGAATGAGATACTACCGATCTCTCAATCCAATTTCTTCTTCTATGATCTAGACCAAGATCAAATCAATTCTGCCTCTAGTCAATCCTGACTATCCAAGGACTTTACCTCTAGTCAATCCTGGCTATCCAAGGCCACTCAATCAATAGTTACGTATTGACTTGAGGAGTTCTTTCTTTTTCAAGAAGTGTTTGTTTCTGGATCTAAGCTTATACAATGACTCAAACTATAGATTGATAGGCTTTCTGTAAACTACTAAAGACACTCTAAATTTGTGATCCTAGATTGATAGCAGAGCTGGAGTGTGAGTAAAAACAAACTGGTAAGAGCTTTGATTGCTTGAGAACTAAACTTGTTGTATGCAAACTTGTCACTAAACTTCTTGCTCTTCCAATGCACCATGGGGTGCTATTTATAGATGCCAAATACGCTCCTGATGCTTAGTCATCATGTAAGTACAGTAGAGAGCCGTTGCATCCTTCAAATGACACCTCATAGAGAGTTTGCTGCATAATTCAAATTACTGAGAACGTTCTGCAAACACTCTCTCAGTTTCTTCATATCACCAAGAAACACTAGTTCACACTTGCTTGTCTTCATTGTGCATTGATTCCTTTCCTTAAACATGTCATACAAGGAATGTCTTCATGCACATGGTCTTGTTTGGCCTTAAATGACTTATCCACTGTTGTGAAACTGATTTGAAGTCTAATGATAAAGTGGAATAATGTCTTGTAGCCTGATGAATCATTATTAAGCGCTTATGACAAGAATCTCTTTTGAAGCCTGTGCTGACTGTTACTCAGAGAGCGTTCTTTGATCGTTCTCTGTAGTAGTGTTCATTTCTTTCACAAAGAGTGATGATTGATCATGATATTGCAATTTGATCTAGCTTATTAAAACCACTCAAAAGCACAGGTTAGATCACAATATGATCAAAATATAAATGAAAATATAATTGAAGATGTTTGTTATCTTTAAAACATCATTTAGGGATTTTGCTTCAACAATCTCCCCCTTTTTGATGATGACAAACTTCTTGAATTAGATTTTGATTTAGATTCTGATTTAAACAATTCAGTAATAAAACTTTAGTGATTTAACCAAACAAGCTCCCCCTCAATTTCAGCATTCATTTTCAAACTTTAAATAAAATGCAAACTTGAATCATGATATATTATATTGATCAAACAAAACTCATCAATGTGAGCATACAAAACATTATCAGTGCAGGATCAAACATGATTCACAAAAGTTTAGAATACTAAAACATAGTATGAGAAGTTTTTACTACAAAAAGACAATACTTCTCAAAATATCTTAAATTCTAAACAGGGCTTAAACTTAAACTTAAATCAAACAAACTTAGGTACCGTTTGACCTGACTTATTTATGACTTATATTCTAATTTTAAGAAAAAGTTGGGCCAAACACAAATTAAAATAAGTACTACAAAAATGAAGTTACTTTATTTTTGTGAAGAAAAAACAATAAATAAGTAGAATGAAAAAAGTCAAAAATATTAACTTTATTTTCCCCCTCGCCTACTTATTTTTGTAGTCCACCTATCAAATCCCCCCAACGTCACTTTTCTTTTTATTATTTTTTTATTACATATTTTTTACTTTTCTTGTCTATTTTTATATTACACTTTTCTTTTATTATTTTACTGCATCTTTTATTTTTGTTGATAATTATTAGTTTTGTTATGTGATTCCTTTTTTTGTCTAGTTTTCATTCATTCCTTCTTTATTTTTTATTTTATTTTTATTTCATCCTGTAATTTATTATAAATTTTAAATGAGTATGAATTTTTTTATATTAGTTTATGAATTATATTTACAAGAAAAAATGTTATATCATTTAATGAATGAATCTATTAATTTTTTTTTTAAAATTATGATAATTTTTAATAAAACCAAAAGATTTTTTTTCTGTCAAAAATAAAATAAAAAATGCTTTTATAAAAAATATGAAACAATTTACTACTTAAAAGTTCTTATTAAGTTGAAAAAAATAATAAATTCCAAACAACTTTAACTTTAATTTTAAAGTTCTTATTTTCAACTTTAATTATAAAGTAACTTATAGACCTTAAAAAAGTCGAATCAAACGCACTCTTAAACTTAAATCAAACAAACTTAAACTTAGTGATTCATCAACAAACTTAATCTAAAATTAAACATCTAAACCATGAATAAGCTAACTCCCCCTAAGCTTATGCAACAACTTCTTCATTCTAATTCATCTCCCCCTTGACAGCATTAAAAAGGATGTGAGGAAAAGCAGTGAAACGATCATTTGGAGGGGCTTGATTCATTGGAGGATGAGTAGTCAGATGGTTTTGGAAATTCTTCAATGTGAGGCAAAGTGTTTTCTGGTGGTGGATTTGCATTAATCCTGGGACAAACTTCATTCACAAGCCAGATTCTCAAAGATTGCATTTCAAATAGAATGTTCATAAGCAAGTTGTTCTGATTCTGCAGTCCATCAAACAACCTATGCACATTCTTCCCAGTATTGCTTGCTATCTTCTCAGCCTTAGACCTCTTCACAGGTCTAGCACCAGCTTCCACACCTTCAGCAAGCTTCACACCAATGGAGGTGGATGCATTCTTTGTAGAACAGAAGGATTCAAGAGAAGCAAAGTTCTCTGGAAGTGATGGGATAGCATTTTCAGAAACAATGTAGATTAGAACTGGCATTTTGGGATAATCAGGGCTAGGAGTTTTGGTCAAATTCCTAACAAACTCAGAGCTAAAAAACGAACCAAGAGAATCTTGTGAAGTGGGTAAAATTGGATGGAGTAGAGAGTGATTGAATGGTTTGGTGGTAGTGTGGAAACCTTCAAGAACTTGAGCCATGATTTCAGAGGGAGTTGGTTCAAGTGGAGCACCAAGAGTTGATTCAAAACCAAGGGATATATCAACAGAGAAAGGGACTGATTGCGATGGATTACCTTCAACAACTTGTTCTTTGCCTTTGGCAGTTGTTGCCTCAGCAGGGAGAACGATCTCAGCACGATCTGCTTCACCAACAGCAGCATCAGACAGTACATCCAAATTTCCCATATTCTCAAAATTTTCTCTTTTTCTCTTCTGACAAACTTCAATACTTGGTTCCATCTTCATGTGGTGTACATTCTTCAGTGAGAAAAGAGTTGAGTAGTTATCAACCTTCTCATTTGAGATGTCAATTTTGAATAAATCAAACAACTTTGACAAAGTGGTTCTATAAGGAAGAGTATATTTCTGAATTCCTGATTCAGTAACCTTAATCATGTGATGGAGTATCACATACGGCAAGTTAAGTTCTTTTCCTTCAGACAGATGATAGAGAACCATGAGATCATTCTTTGTCACTCTGTTCTTGCTTCCAGTTCTTGGAAAAACACAATGTTGAATCATATTGTGTAGCAGCTTGTAATCTCCCTTCAAATTTGAGGATGGTGGTTCTTCCAACCTTGCACCATCTTCAGTAAACATTTTCAACAGCAATGCATCCTTCTTCACACCAGTAGCAGCATACCAGTTTGAGCCATAAAGCTTAGCTCCTTCACATGGTAAGTTCAAAACATGACCTATAACAGCAGGAGTCACTTGCATCTCAGTTCCTTTGAGATTAGTGATGATGAGGTCCTTATCAGCAAACACCCTAGCATTGAAGTAAAATGCTTGGACTAAAGTTGGATACACAGTTTCTTTGAGCTTGAAAAAGCTTGTCCATTTCAATGGCTCGGTGTATTTGAGCAGCTCATAGCCTCCACTAAGCAAATTTTGAAAATCAAAGACCCTTCCAGGGCACACAGTCTTCACCATTCAATACTTTTCAAAGTATTGATGGTTAGCATCAAGAATCAAAGGAATTGGAATTCCTTTGTTGGCTAGCAGCTTCTCTAGAGGTACACCCTTCTTTGATTTTGGCTTGGTTGGTTTCTTTGGCTTATCAGACAAGCTAGGAGCAGCTTTCTCCTTGGATTTTCCTTTTGATTTCTCTTTTTCAATAGAAACAGGAGCAGATTTGGTTGGTTTAGGAGTGGCTTTCTTTGGGGATTTTGAAGAGGATGAGGACTTAGTGGTTTTGATAGTTGGAGCGGATTTGGTGGTGGTGGTTTCTTTTGGAGTGGTTTTAGAAACAGGTTCATCAGAATCACTATCATGAACAGAAATGGTGGTTGTGTCCTCATTGACCTTTTTACTGGTTCCAATACCAGAAAGAATCCTTGCAGACCTTCTCACATAAACACGTTCCTTGGTTTTGGTTTTGGATTTTGTTTTTGAGGGATGAACCAAAACAGGGGGTGTGTCAGCAATACTTGGCACGACAAGGGTTGGATCAGGAGTGATGCATTCAGGTGGTTGATATACAACCATTTGAAGTGATTGAATGCCATCAAGGTGTTGTGAGGGAGATGATGACCATTGTTCATTGTTTGTGGATTTTGGTGAGGTATCAGATGAAGTTTCAGAAACAGTGTCAATGGCTTTTGGAGGAGGGTTTGTGACTTGGTTTCAGCTGAGGAAGAAGAGTTTTCAACTCTATCATGGATGTGCTTGCTTCTTGTTTCCTTTGATCTAGCCATTTGAATTTTGAAAATGGAGAGAGAAAGGGAAATGACGGTTACGAGTAAGAGAAAGGAAGGAAAATATTGTGAGGGATTGAGATGAAGGAAAGAGGAGTTAATGTGCCGGTTATAAAGAAAAAATGATCATAGAAAGTAGTGGAGAGAGTGGGTTTGAGAAACCTTGAGAAGAGGAAGGGTTGGATTAGGTGAGAGAATGTACTTAATGAATAGTGTTTATAGGTACTTTGGAACTATGGCCTAAAAGGGAAATGATGACTATCCTAAAGTAGCCGTTGCAAGGGCTTAGGGAGTCCTAAAACATTATTTTAATCACAGACAAACTAAAACAAATTGATCAAAATAAGTTACATGAAACGGTCATGGTTCATGTTATGCTCAGAACTAAAACTTAGTGGCAGAGTGTTCTGAGAACGATCTCTCTCTTGAGCATAATTTTGCTAAAACAATATTAGTGAGGGATCCTAATGATATTTAGATTTTTCTTGATGAAATTAAAACGATCCTCAACTAATGGCTTAGTAAAAATATCAGCTAACTGATTTTCAGTATCAATAAACATCAATTCAACATCTTTTTTGTTGACATGATCTATAATAAAATGATGTTTAATTTCAATATGTTTTGATCTTGAATGCTGAATGGGATTTTTAAATAAATTAATAGCACTTGTATTATCACATAAAATTTTAATACTTGCGTACCTTAATGAGTAGTCTTCAAGTTGGTTTTTGATCCATATCACTTGTGTGCAACAATTTGCAGCTGATACATATTCAGCTTCAGTAGTTGATAGTGCTATGGTGTTTTGCTTTCTGCAACTCCAACTTACAAGAGCTTCACCAAGAAATTGACAAGATCCACTAGTGCTTTTTCTCTCCAATTTATCACCAGCATCACAGTAGGCTTTCAAATTGAAATGTGATCCTTTTGCATACCATAGACCAACATCAGTTGTTCCAACAAGGTATCTAAAAATTCTCTTGACTGCAGTGAGATGTGATTTTTTTGGTGCAGTTTGAAACCTTGCACATAGACCAACAGAGAAAACAATATCTGGTCTACTTGTAGTGAGATAGAGGAGTGATCCAATCATCCCTCTATATTCCTTCTCAGAAACACTTTTTCCATTTTCATCTTTATCTAAACTTGATGATGGATGCATAGGAGTTGGCATGATCTTTGATTCATTCATCTTGTATTTCTTCAATAGATCATTTATATACTTTTCTTGACAAACAAAAATGCCATTTTCTTGTTGCTTGATTTGCAAGCCAAGAAAGAAACTGAGGTCTCCCATCATACTCATTTCAAATTCATTTTGCATAAGGTTTGAAAACTCCTCACACATTTTTTCATTTGTAGCACCAAAAATGATATCATCAACATAAACTTGTACAATCAACAGATCATTATTGTTTTCTTTTCTAAAAAGAGTTGTATCAATTTTTCCTCTTGAAAAGTTGTTGTCAAGTAAAAAGGTGCTTAGTCTCTCATACCATGCTCTTGGAGCTTGTTTAAGTCCATATAGAGCTTTGGTGAGTTTGAAAACATGATGAGGTTTATGTTCATCTTCAAAACCAGGAGGTTGATGTACATAAACTTCTTCATTTAGAAAACCATTTAAAAAAGCACTTTTAACATCCATTTGAAAAAGTTTGATGTTTTTATGAGATGCAAATGCAAGCAAAATTCTAATAGCTTCTAACCTGGCAACAGGAGCAAATGTTTCATCATAATCAATTCCTTCTTGTTGATTATACCCCTGAGCAACTAGTCTTGCTTTGTTTCTAGTCACCTTGCCATTTTCATCCAATTTGTTTCTAAACACCCATCTAGTTCCAATGATTGAATGATCTTTGGGTTTTGGCACTAGATTCCATACTTCATTCTTTTCAAACTGTAGAAGTTCTTCTTTCATAGCATCAATCCAAGAGTTGTCAACAATAACTTCATCAATAGACTTGGGCTCTATCTGAGAGATCATTGCCAGATTGTTCTCTTGATTAAAAACAGCTCTTCTAATTTTGACTCCATCTTTAGGACTTCCAATGATTTGCTCTGGTGGATGATTTGGATTGATTCTCCAAGTTTTAGGAGGCTCTTGAAGTGAAACATCATCTTCTTTAGGTTCAGAATTCTCATTTGACTGATTGTCTTCATTTGATTCAGAATTTTGTTCATCCTTTTTGTCTTCATTCACATCATCATCTTTTACTTCTTCTGTTTCTTCTTCAAATTCATCAAACTTGACATGCATGCTTTCTTCCAAAGTTTGAGTTCTTAGGTTATAGACTCTATAAGCTTTTGATGTCAAAGAATATCCTAGAAATATTCCTTTGTCTGATTTTGAGTCAAACTTGCCTAAGTTGTCTTTGATGTTCAAAATATAGCAATAGCATCCAAAAATGTGAAAATAGGAAATATTTGGCTTTCTTTCTTTCCAGAGTTCATAAGGAGTTTTGTTCAAAATTTTCCTTATGGTCAATCTGTTTAAAATGTAGCAAGAGGTGCTGATGGCTTCAGCCCAAAAATATTTTTCAACATTTGATTCATTAATCATTGTTCTAGCCATTTCTTGTAGAGTTCTGTTTTTCCTTTCAACAACTCCATTTTGTTGAGGAGTTCTTGGACAAGAAAAATTATGAGAAATGCCATTATCATCAAAGAATGATTCAAATAGTGAGTTTTCAAATTTACCACCATGATCACTTCTTACTGAGATTATATTGGTATCTTTTTCATTTTGAACTCTTTTGCAAAAGTTTTTGAAAGCTTCAAAAGATTCATCTTTATGTTTTAAAAACAAAACCCATGTGAACCTTGAATAGTCATCAACAATAACAAAACCATAATTTTTACCACCAAGACTTGTGGTTTTGACAGGACCAAATAAATCTATGTGTAGCATTTCAAGAGGTCTTTTTGTTGAAATAAAGTCTTTTGGTTTAAAACTACTCTTGACTTGTTTTCTTCTTGTGCAAGCTTCACATACTTTATCTTTGTCAAAACTAATCTTAGGTAGTCCTCTAACTAGATCAAGTTTGGAAATTTTTGAAATTGTTTTCATGCTTACATGACCAGCCCTTTTATGCCAAATCCATTTATCTTTTTCAAGAGTGACAAAACAGGATTTAGTGGGAAGTTCATCTAAATGTAAGACATAAATGTTTCCTTTTCTTGATCCATTTATAAGGGTTTTACCAGAAGATGATTTGATAATTTCACAAGTTTGAGGTTTAAATATAACTTCAAAACCATTGTCACAAAGTTGACTAATGCTTATTAAGTTATGTTTAAGTCCTTTGACATAGTAAACATTTTCAATCTTGGCAGAATTAGTTTTACCTATGACACCATTACCTTTGATGTAACCTTTCTCATTATTGCCAAAGGTTACAGCTCCTCCATCCTTCTCTTCAAGAGATAGGAAATTCAGCTTGTCTCTAGTCATATGCCTTGAGCAACCACTGTCCAAGTACCAAGGCTTTTTCTTGACTGCTAGATGGCACACCTACATTTTTATTTAATAGTTCTTTAGGTACCCATAGTCTTTTGGGTCCATGAGGGTTAGTGTTCCTTTCATTATATTTTTTCTTCTTATAATGATAAGGTCTCTGAAAGGTTTTTCTAAAAAACTTTTGTTGTTGGAGAACCTTCTGAGAACGTTCTCTTTTTACATGTGAATGTATTATTCTTTTCCTATCAAAACAAAAAGCTTCAAGATGTCCATCTCTTGAACAGTAAGTACATTTATATCTATGTGATGGTTTGTCTTTATCAGGAAAAAGAATATCATGTTTCTTCTTTTGAGGGACAAAAAAGTTTTCATACAATTTTTGTTTTTGAAAAGCTTTAAACCCTACACCAGTTTTGTTATGAACACTAGATTGAGATCCCATGATTTTTTCAAAGGTATCAGTAGATTTAACAAAGCATGTTATATCATTTTCAAGTTCATAAACATTTTGTTTTAAAATGGTGTTTTCTTTCTGAATTTTTGATTTGTCAATGGTCTTTTGTTTTTCTAAAAGTTCTTCATATTTTATGGATATCTCTTTATGAGCATCTTGCATACCACTTATAACATCTTTGTATTTATTGTTCATAGATTTTAATTCATCATTTTCCTTTTTTAAGATGGTGAGTTCATCTCTTAGTTTTCCATTCTTTTGATTCATAATTTGTGTATCATAAAAGAGATTATCAAATAAACATTCAGTCTTTCTACAAGATGAGCAAGGTTCAAGGCTTACCTCTTCTGTGTCTGATTTGGTCATAAGACAAACATTTGCTTCTTCTTCTCCTTGAGATTCATCTGAGTCATCCCATGTTGCCATGAAGGATTTCTTTTTGAATGTTGACTTCTTCTGTTTGTTGTTAGGGAACCCAGTCTTGTAGTGTCTTGTTTGATTGCATCCATAGCATGTAATCTGACTCATATCAGTTTCTGGTTTTGGACCTTTCCTTCTAGCTTGGAATGACTTTTTGATGTTATTTCTTCTCATCATTAGCCTTTGAATCTTATTTGATAAGAAAGCGTATTGTTGCTGACTTTCTTCTTCATCATCAGATGAGTCTTCATCATTCTGAGAATGTTCTTCTATTTGTGCTTTCAAGGCAATAGTCTTTTTCTTCAAGGGTTTATCTTCTTGAAGTATTGCTTCATGAGCTTTCAGAGATCCAAGCAAATCATCTAGCTTGACAGTTTTAAGATCTTTTGCTTCAGTGATTGCTGCTACAATGTGTCTCCATGATTTTGGTATCTCAACAATTTTCTTATCCTTTCATGATCTGTATACTTCTTGCCAAGAGAGTTGAGTTCATTTATGATGGTAGTGAATCTTCCATACATTTGATCAATGGATTCATCTTCCTGCATTTCAAATAACTCAAACTTTCTCACACCAATATCAATTCTGGTTTCCTTGATGATACTGGTTCCTTCATGATGAGTTTGGAGTCTCTCCCACATTTCATTAGCTGTGCTGCACTCCATGACTCTATCATACTCTTCTCTGCCTAGAGCACTTTTTATAAACATCTTAGCTTTGATGTTTAGAAGTACTCTTTCAGCTTCAGCAGTAGTCCATTCTTCTTGTTTCTTTGATGTAGACTCTTTAGTGAGAGGTACATATTCTCCTTCTTTTATAACTGGCCACATGTAATTGTCCTGTGATCTAAGGAACAATTCCATTTTATCTTTCCAGTAATAATAATCATTTCATTCAAACAGAGGAGGTCTATTTGAGGATCCTCCTTCAAAGATAAACTTTGCAGGTTTAGACATTCTTCCTTCCTGAATCTTTCCTCTAGCACTTGTTAAATGCTCATCCTTCAGAGGCCGGGCTCTGATGCCAATTGAAGTAGAAAAGTTTCACAAGAAAGGGGGGTTTGAATTGTGACCCTTTTAAAATTAAACTTCTAAAACAAACAACTTTGTTAGTTTAATAATAATTTAAACAGTGAGAGTTAGAACGTTATGAGATCGTTCTCATTAGTGCAGACAGATTAATAAACAAAACAGTATAAATGTGTTGTGTGTGTGTAAATGAAAAGGAGCAAGGGAAGAGAGAATAACACACAGCAATTTATCCTGGTTCACCCAAATGTTGGGCTAGTCCAGTCCCCACTCATGTGAGATTTATCACTAGTATGAATGAGATACTACCGATCTCTCAATACAATTTCTTCTTCTATGATCTAGACATGGATCAAATCAATTCTGCCTCTAGTCAATCCTGACTACCCAAGGACTTTACCTCTAGCCAATCCTGGCTATCCAAGGCCACTCAATCAATAGTTACGTATTGACTTGAGGAGTTCTTTCTTTTTCAAGAAAGGTTTGTTTCTGGATCTAAGCTTATACAATGACTCAAACTAGAGATTGATAGGCTTTCTGTAAACTACTCAAGACACTCTAAATTTGTGATCCTAGATTGATAGCATAGCTGGAGTGTGAGTAAAAACAAACTGGTAAGAGCTTTGATTGCTTGAGAACTAAATTTGTTGTATGCAAACTTGTCACTAAACTTCTTGCTCTTCCAATGCACCATGGGGTGCTATTTATAGATGCCAAATACGCTCCTGATGCTTAGTCATCATGTAAGTACAGTAGAGAGCCGTTGCATCCTTCAAATGACAGCTCATAGAGAGTTTGCTGCATAATTCAAATTACTGAGAACGTTCTGCAAACACTCTCTCAGTTTCTTCATATCACCAAGAAAAGGTGATGAGCTGTAAACAGTTGTATCTGGCTGTATGAAGCTTGATCTTCAAGTAAGGACGTTGGAAATAGCCGTTGTGCATCAAATCAAAGTACATTGAACAGCTGGATATGAGTTTGAATGTTCAAGTACATAAACTGCCTGGGTAAGAGATCGTTCTGGCAACGTTCTCCCCTTACTGGGCTGATGCAAAAATTCATGAGTGGGATTTTATTGCTTGATCATGAACAGCTGTAGTGGAGCGTCTCAAACAGCTGGGACTAATGTAGGTAGCTGTTCATGTTGTCCTTTGCAAGTACAAACCTCCTAGTCTTATATGAGAGAAGCCTTGGAGAATGTTCTTTTGAAGTACATGTGCAAGTACAATGCCAACTATGAGTTCAGTAGCTTGTTGCTGCATTGTGATTGGTCTATGAAACACCATCAAATCCAAAAACCAGTAGAAACACTAGTTCACACTTGCTTGTCCTCATTGTGCATTGATTCCTTTCCTTAAACATGTCATACAAGGAATGTCTTCATGCACATGGTCTTGTTTGGCCTAAAATGACTTATCCACTGTTGTGATACTGATTTGAAGTCTAATGATAAAGTGGAATAATGTCTTGTAGCCTGATGAATCATTATTAAGCGCTTATGACAAGAATCTCTTTTGAAGCCTGTGCTGACTGTTACTCAGAGAGCGTTCTCTGATCGTTCTCTGTAGTAGTGTTCATTTCTTTCACAAAGAGTGATGATTGATCATGATATTGCAATTTGATCTAGCTTATTAAAATCACTCAAAAGCAGAGGTTAGATCACAATATGATCAGAATATAAATGAAAATATAATTGAAGATGTTTGTTATCTTTAAAACATCATTTAGGGATTTTGCTTCAACAGATTGCATACTCCCCTTGTTGTGCCATGAACTTGACTTACCTTAGCTTGAAAGACTAGAAGAATTGAAAGAAAGAAAAGCCTCTGTGAAGTGAGAAATGTGTTAAGGTGTGTGTATTTATAATGGAAAGTGGAGTTGAATGTAGTGATTGTGTAGTTGAAAATTTAATGGAACATAATGATGGTGTCTTCATTTCACAGAGAATCAATTCCTTTCCAAGCCCCTAAAAACAAAACCATTCAATACAAGCTTACTGTAACACGCATTCTGTAAATAATTTGCCAAAATTTGTGATGCACACTTCTGTGGCGAGCGCCACTATGGTCATGGCGAGCGCCACAAGGCCAATTTTGCAGATTTGGCCTTTTTCGTCCTGTAGCGTGTTGTTGTTCATTTGTACCTATACCTGTCTAAAGGAAATTGTACAGCCTACACACAGTTGAACTAAGTTCTAACAAGACAAAAAATTTTCACCAAATTAAATTTCTAACACAGAGCAATTATTCACAAGAAAATCCACATGAGCACACAAGAGCATAAAACAAACGGTCTCTCATCAGGAGTTTTTATTAATCAAACGAACTAAATGAAAGAAAATATAGTTATTACTAATTTCTGAAATTCAAATCAAAGTACTAATAAAGAAAATTTCCTAGGATTTATTATTCTAAAGCAAGGAAAAATAAATGAAAATCCTAGGAATGCGGTAAAATACGCCGGGACGGTCCTAGCCACTACGACGATGTTCGACTTCATTCACAACAAAGCCTAACTCATCCCAAATATTCTCTACTTGCGCGGCGGCGGTATCCAAGAAAGCATAAAATTTTGCGCGCAACTTAGTCAGCTCGGCTTCCATTGCATTAGTTTTAGCTTGTAGCGCTTCGAACATAGCAACAGTCATAGTCGGTGGCCCCACTGGGGCATCAGCAGCAGGAGTAGAAAAAGCAGGAGCAGAATCAGGAGACTCACTTGGATCAACATCGGAGAGATCAGTGTCAAGGTTTTCATAGGCTTGGGGTGAAGAAGGAGGTGTCAAGGGTGTATACTGAGGTTCCAAGTCATAGAGCCAATTCCTTCGATCATGAACATTAGTTTTCTTGTTAGGCAAGGTAAAATGGGGCACGACTTGGCGATTGATAAGGAGGTCAAACCTGTCGGGTCCTAAATTTCCTATAAGGCCACGGTTAAAGCAGAAGTTTATGTCCATGCATCGGATTCCTCCCAAGGGTTGAAGTTGGTTAAGTTGAACTCTCATCCCTATGGCATCTGCAATCATTGTAACCAACCCGCCAACTAGTATGGGTCCCAGGCAGTCAAGGGCTATATTGTACATGTTGGTCATCATAAAGGTGGCCCCATTGAGAGGACGGGACTGTGAAGCACATAACATGATAAAAAGCTCCTCACGGGACACAGAGGTGTTGTTCTCTTCCTCTCCAAAAAGGGTGTGGACTAGGATTTTGTGAAAGTAGCGGAAGGCTGGGTTGTGTATGTTTTCATAATACATGTTTCCATAATCAGCATGTCCTTCTCCTAAGATTTTACCCCAGAAATAGTCTAGCTCACGAAAAGGGAACCTACTCTACTCAACTGATGTGAAAGTATGTGGATCACTCGGGAAACCTAGGAGGTTGGCCATTCTAGATTGTTGAAGGTGTAGTCAATGCCGAACATCCTAAAGTTTATCAGGCCTCTACTGAATCCTTTTCCGATCTCAGGGTGATAGGAAAATGAGCTTAGGAACTCGAGAGTTAGGCTACGGTAAGAGCTAAATCTTCTCCCTACAGCAAAGCCCGACCATCCGACTTCATTAAGCAAGAACATCACGCTTTCGCGGATCCCTAGCTTGTCCATAGTAGCGCTGTCAGGGTAGATGGATAGGTGCATATCTCTCCGAGCTAGAATCTCATAGTCTTTGATCTGTCCTACTCCTCTGAACTTGATATCATGATACTCATCTCGACTCATCGTGAAAGAAAGAAAGGTATCTAAAAAAATAGATTTGAAAATATATACCAAAAATATGAGTGAGAAATAAGATATATAATAGTACCGCTTAATTTTAAAAACATAATAATTCAGAAAAACAAGCAACAACTAATGACACATGCAAATTTTTTTTTTTTTATATTAAACCTAGTAAAATTAAACCTACATGTGGGTTGCCTCCCACCAAGCACTTTGTTTAAAGTCGGTGAGCTCGACAGTTTTGGTGTTTTTTTATCTCACTTGTGATGGCCGAATCGGGAATGATTTCCACGGCCACTTATCAAGTACTCTCACATACTCCTCGCTCTTTCTCTTTTTTCTCCTATAGGGCGGTTCAGCTTCCTTGCCCTCTTCTATTATTTTGTGATTTGGGAGAAAAAGGGATTTATTGACTTTAGGCGGGGGCTTTGGTTCAATTTCAAGTGTCCTTCTTTCTTTTGTCTTAGGGTTTTCACTCGTCTTTCCGAATGTTACCCTCATCCTTTTTGCACTAACGTCATCCTCAAATTCTCTTTCCCCTAATTTCCTTTTTCTATTTGCGCCCTTATCCCCATGTGTGTTAACTTTTGCATTCTTTTTCTTTTCACATGGTTGGGGAGTTGGGTCCGCTCTAGCCTCTACTATCCTTTGGGGAACAAGGATTGGTGGGTTGTAGGGAGCAAGGAAAACATGCAGTGTTCCCTTCTCTACCTCTTCGACTACCTCACTAGGGAGGAATATCGGTGATGCTTCTTCGATCTCCACTCTTTCCTCGCTGAAACTCTCAACATCATTATCATCCTCACTAGCCCTCTCAATCTCGCTTTCATTAATGTTTGCTACGACGTCTACTTGTCTCTCGTAAGAGGGTTCCATGGTGAACTGGGAGATTAGTGTCTCCATCGACTCTTTGGGAGTCGCTGTTGAGGCAACCATGGCGTCGAGCATCCTTTTGGGTTTCTAGATTGCTTAGTCTAATCCGTTCATTTATGAGGTTTTGTTCCCTCATCATTTCTCTAATTCGGTGCTCTCGACTAGCATTAGCGGAGGTTTCCATAAATTCATTATATACCGCTAATAGGCTAGGACTAACGGATTCTTTTGGATTTAAATGTTGGGGATAGTAATTGTACTGAGAGTTAAGGTATTGTCCCTCAAAGTATGGGGACGGCTGAGGCTGGTAGTTATATGGGAAATTATGGTTAGGGTAGTTGAAATTTTGAGGATAGTCATTATAAAAGGGGTTTGAGTTATACATTTAATCTCAAAGGACTTGTCCTAAATTTGTTTATTATTTTTTTTCGATTTTTTTAAATTTAAAAACGCCTTAGTCTCTACGGTGTAACGACGGAGTTACGATATCGACTAAATTGGTCCCCGGCAACGGCGCCAAAAACTTGATCGACGATTTGTGTATCAATAAATATTTATAACTACAAGTGCACAGTTTCGTCGTTGAGTTTTAAAAGATATCGATCCACAGGGACCAATAGTTGAACTACCGTAATCCGTTGTCACGGTGTAAATCTAAGGCTAGCGATTTTTAGGGGTTTGTTTAGAATGATTAGAAATTAAATTAAAATTAAAGAATTAAATTAATTAATAAAGACCGATATCGGTATGTAACTTAATTAACCATCGGGAATTTAATAAATTAATAGCGCGCGAAAAAGGGTTTATTTTTCAGAAGAACTTTCTCAATTTAAAGGTCTAAACCTCACACTCTCGTTTTGTTGATAAAAACCATACTTTCTAAGCTAGGAGTTTTACTGTCACTTTTCTACCACCTTAGCTTCGAAAGTATATTTTGAAAATCAATTAGTTCTAATTAATCCTAACGTGGCTCTCGCTCGTTCAAAAATTAATATCAAATTCCTACTATCTAGTTAAAACCTCAAACTCTCGCTCTATTGATTTTAACCTTAGTTGCTTTCTTTTACTCTCATTCAAAAGCTTTGAATTAAATTAGGAATTTGAATCAGAGAAATAGTTTAATAAGTGCGCCCGCTGATGACACGAAATCATATCGTATTTTTAGCTTAGTTTAGGTGAACTTTAGTTGCATTTGCATATGTTTTTAATTCATTTATGTCTTTTTATGCGGGTATTTGTTTTGTTTTTAGTTTTGTCTAATAAAATAGGTCGGAGAAGAGAATTGAGCAAAAAGGGCCAAAAACGCAGCAAAAAGGGGGTGCAAAGCACAAGATTCGCGCAGCCCACCAAAGGAGCCCATCACAAAGGGGCATTTGCCCCCATCAGGCTGGTGGCGCCCGCCACCAACTCTGTGGCGCCCGCCACAGAGTCCAAATCCAATTGGAACAGTTTTTTGCGCAACGTGGGGAGCAAGCACGCACGCGTCTGATCAACTGTTTTCCCCAATCATACGGCTATTGGATAAAATCAAAAGTGAAGCCTATCTTTCCTATTTTCATGGATCGTAGAAGTTAAAAATCCTCTATAAATAGAAGCTTGATTCTCAGAACAGACTACGCTTTATTTTCTTTTATTTCAGTCAGTTTAAATTTCTCGCATTGTAAACTGTCTCGGTTCTTCCACATCGGAAGTCCGATTTTAATTCCGTTTTCAATTCCCTGTCAAGAATTTTACCTTCTTTAATTCAAGCAAGTTTATTCAGCAATTCTCTCCAGGTTTTTATTTAATGTTTTTATTTAATTATTTATTTATGTTCAATTTAATTTTCTGTTTTTGTTTATTTAATTTTTTAATTATGTCTAGCTAAATTTCCTAGATATCGGTATGTAAACTAATTCTCCGAAGGGAGTTTAATGATGATTTAGCGCGCGCATTTAAACTATTTTTCTTATTCGAATTCCTAATTTTAAAACTCCTATGCTTTGAGTGAGAAAAAACAAAGCAACTAAGGTTAAAATCAATAGAGCGAGAGTTTGAGGTTTTAACTAGATAGTAGGAATTTGATATTAATCTTTGAACGAGCGAGAGCCACGTTAGGATTAATTAGAACTAATTGATTTTCAAAATATACTTTCGAAACTGAGGTGGTATAAAAGTGACAGCAAAACCCCTAGTCTAGATTGTATGGTTTTTATCAACAAAACGAGAGTGTGAGGTTTAGACCTTTAAATTAAGAAAGTTCTTCTGAAAAATAAACCCTTTTCACGCGCGCTATTAATTCATTAAATTCCCGATGGCTAATTAAGTTACATACCGATATCCCGCTTTTATTTAATTTAAACTCTTAAATTTAATTTCTTTAATTTCTAAAATTCTAAACAAACCCTAAAAATTCATTAGCCTTAGATTTACACCGTAACGGTAGAAATACGGTAGTTCGATTATTGGTCCCTGTGGATTCGATATCTTTTAAAACTACACGACGAGACTGTGCACTTGCGGTCAATCAAATCTATTGATACACAAATCGTCGATCAAGTTTTTGGCGCCGTTGCCGGGGACCAATTTAGTCGATATCGTAACTCCGTCGTTACACCGTAGAGACTAAGGCATTTTAAATTTAAAAATCGAAAAAAAATAAAATAATAGTAATAAAATAAAATATAATAAACAATTCTAGGATAGTCCTTTGAGCTTAAATGTACAACTCAAACCCTTTTTATAATGACTATCCTCAAAATTTCAACTACCCTAATCAAAATTGCCCATATAACTACCAGCCTCAGCCGTCCCTATACTCCGAGGGACAATACCTTAACTCTCAGTACAGTTACTATCCTCCATATTCAAACCCTCAAGAATTTGTCAGTCCTAGCCTATTAGCAGCATATAATGAATTTATGGAAAAGTCCGCTAAGGCTAGTCAAGAGCGCCGACTTAGAGAAATAATGAGGGAACACGAGCTTATAAATGAACAGATTAGACAAAACAGTCTTGAAACCCAAAGGCTGCTCGACGCCATGGTTGCCTCAACAGCGACTTCCCAAGAGTCGCTGGAGACACTGATCACCCAGTTCACCAAAACAACCATAGAACCCTCTTACGAGAGACAAGTAGACGTCGTAGCAAACGTTGATGAAAGCGAGATTGAGAGGCCTAGTGAGGACGGTAATGATGTTGAGAGTTTCAGCGAGGAAAGAGTGGAGATCGAAGAAGCATCACCGATAATCCTCCCTAGTGAGGTAGTCGAAGAGGTAGAGAAGGAAACACCACATGTTTCCCCTGCTCCCTACAATCCACCAATCCTTGTTCCTCAAGAGATAGTAGAGGCTAAAGTAGACCCAATTCCCAAAACATGTGAAAAGAAAAAGAATGTAAAAATCAATGCACATAGGGATAAGGGCGCAAATAGAAAGAGTAAATTAGGGGAAAGAAAATTTGAGGATAACGTTAGTGCAAAGAGGATGAGGGTAACATTTGGGAAGACAAATAAAAGCCCTAAAACAAAAGAGAGAAGGACACCTGAGATTGAACCAAAACCCCCACCTAAAATCAGTAAATCCTTTTTTCTCTCAAAACGTAAGATAATAGAAGAGGGCAGGGAAGCTGAACTGCCCTATAGGAGAAAAAAGAGAAAGAGTGAGGGGTATGTGAGAATACTTGATAAGTGGCCATGGAAATCGTTCCCGATTAGGCCACCGCAAGAGAGGTAAAACTCTAAACTGTCGAGCTCACCGACACTAAACAAAGCGCTCGGTGGGAGGCAACCCACATATAGGTTTTAGTTTCGCTTAAATAATAATAATTTTGCTTGTGTCGCTAGTTGTTGCTTATTTTTCTGTTCTATTATGTTTTAAAGAAGTAAAGCGGCATTTATATAACTTGTTTCTCACTCACATTTTTGGTATATGCTTTTCAACTCTATTTTTTTTAGATACCTTTTCTTTCTTTCACGATGTATCAAGCTGAGAATCATGATATCAGGTTCAGAGGAGTAGGACAGATAAAAGGCTATGAGATTCACGCTCAGAGAGATATGCATTTATCCATCTACCCTGACAGTTACACCATGACTAGACTGGGAATCCGAGAGAGTGTCATGTCCTTACTTAATGAAGTTGGTTGGTCTGATTTTGCTGTGGAAAGGAGGTTTACCTCTTACCGCAATTTAACCCTTGAGTTCCTAAGCTCATTTTCCTATCACCCTGAGATCGGAAAAGGATTCAACAAAGGCCTCATAAACTTCAGAATGTTTAACACTGATTACACCTATAACAATAGAGAGATGGCCAAACTACTAGGTTTCCCGAGTGATCCACACACTTTCACATCCGTTGAGGAGGATTTGTTCCCTTACGGTGAGCTAGACTATTTTTGGGGGAAGATCTCAGGGGAGGGGCAAGCTGATTATGAAAACATGCGTTATGAGAACATACACAACCCAGATTTCCGTTACTTCCACAAAATCCTAGCACACACCCTTTTTGGTAAGGCAGAAAACAACCGTTCTGTGTCCCGTGAGGAGCTCTTTATCATGCTATGTGCCACGCAATCCCGACCTGTCAATGGGGCCACCTTTATAATGAACAACTTGTACAAGATAGCCCTTGAGTGCCAAGGACCAATCCTGATAGGTGGCCTAGTTACCATGATTGCTGATGCCATTGGAGTGGAATTTCCCGTTAACCAACTTCAACCTTTAGGGGAAGAAAGACGGATGAACATAGACTTTTGCTTCAACAATAGCTTCATAGGAAACCTGGGACCCGAAAGATTCGACCTCCTTATCAATTACCAAATCATGCGCCATTTTACCTTGCCTAACCAGAAAACAAGCATTCATGACAGAAACAATTGGCTTTATGATTTGAGGGAACCACAAAATGAACCTTTCTCACCTCCATCTTCACCCCAAGCCTACATAGACCTTGACACCGATCTCTCTGAATCTGATCCAAGTGAATCTCATGGTTTTACTCCTACTGCTACCTCTCCTGTTACTTCTGCTCCTGCTGCTGATGCCCCTGTGGGGCCACCGACCGTATCTTTGGCTATGTTCGAAGCATTGCAAGCTAAAGCTAATGCAATGGAGGCCGAGCTGACTAAGTTGCGCGCGGAATTTTATGCTTTCTTGGATACCGCCGCCGCGCAAGTAGAGAATATTTGGGATGAGTTCGGCTTTGTGGTGAATGAAGTCGAACATAATCGTAGTGGCTAGGACCGTCCCAACGTGTTTACCGCATTCCTAGGATTTTTATTTAATTTTCCTTGCTTTAGAATAAATAAATCCTAGGAAATTTTCTTTATTAGTAGTTTGATTTGATTTTCAGAAAATTTAGCGATAACTATATTTACTTTGATTTAATTTATTTATGAATAAAAACTCCTGTGAGAGACCGTTTGTTTTTATACTCTTGTGTGCTCATATGCATTTTCTTGTGAATAATTGCTCTGTGATAGAAATTTAATATTGTGCAACTTTTAGCCTGTTAGAACTAAATTCAACTATGTGCAAAGCTGTGCTATTTCTTTTAGACAGGTATAGGTATTGATTCAATTGAACAACAACACGCTACAGGACGAAAATGGCCAAGATTCACAAAAATTGGCCTTGTGGCGGCCGCCATGAAACTGGTGGCGCGCGCCACAGAATGAAAATACATGATTTTGGCAAATTTTGTGCAGAAAGAAGCGTGTTACAGTAAGCCTGTATTTGTATTGAATGATGGTGCCAAACGCACCTATTGATGAGGGAGAGAGTGACGAGCACGAGGAGGAGGAGCGCGAGGGTCCGAGCGTTAACGCACACACCACACACACTTCTTCTGGCTATTTTACAGAGAGACCAGCATGTTCAGGATATCCAGACGCGCCAGACAGAGATGATGGTGATGATGCAGCAGTTCCAGGTTGACCAGCGTGGTTTGATTGATGGCATGGCGGACATGACTTTGCGCTATGGACGAGTTCGATGACTATTTTCACCAGTTGGGTGCAGTTCCTCCACAGCATGAGAGGCGCACGAGGAGGCGCGGCCCAAGCCGCCAGTAGCTTGGTCTCACAGGTTTTCACTTTCTCTCCTACCTTTAGTCGTTGCATTGAGGACAATGCTCGATTTAAGTGTGGGGGAGGAAGCTTTATCGCTTTCCTTTACTTTTCAGTCATTTATTTTAGCATGCATAATAAAACCTTAGGATAGTTCACTTAGATTGAGTAGTTTTTGCGTGTTGGTTTTGTTTTGTCCGATTTTCTCATTTCTTGAGCCATACCAAAAATTATCTTGTGAAAAGCAAAAGTATTGAGTTCTGATGCTTGATGTTGATTGTCTGAAAGTATATAGGTTGTTTGCACTATCTAGGCTATTTTGTGAAAGTTGGGTAACGGTTAGATAAAATCAATACCGTTTTAACACCCGAGATTCCCAGAAATGTGTAAAATTGATTTGATTACTAGTTTTGATAATACCTTGAACTTGAGTTTTAATGAACCCTCAGTAGTTTATCTAAGCAGTCGGCACCATCTCAAGGCACAAACTAAGTGGGAAACCGAAGAATATAAGTGAATGATTTCGATTATAAATGTTATGAATACTATTGGTTGATTCCTTGAAATAATTAATGAAAATTCAGCAAATGTTGAAACATGAGAAGGAAAAAAATACCATAGTATAGAAACTCATTAGTAGTTGGTTCAGAGGTGTCTGATTCTGAACTTGGTAGGGCGGGTTACGATCCGATCCCCCGCAACTGCGAAGTGGGTAAAACAAATAGGGGTTGCCAAACTTATGTTATCAGCACCCCGCGCTATATGATGATCATAATCACTAACAGGTTTCCTACCATGGGCGTGTACAAGATAACGGGCTTAATGTGATTGCGCTAGAATGAAAAGGGGAAATGAAACTTAGGAGAGAGGTAGAGTCAAAAGGAAATGCTTCAGGTCTGTTTTCATGTAATGGGAGTCTTTTGTGTCATTGCGGTGTTTTTGTTATTCACACTGTTATTTGATTTTCATAGCTTAGCCGGCAACCACGTATGAGTAGGATGATCGTGTCATGTGTTTTTACTTGTGCTATGCAATTCACTATTCTTTCATGCTTGAGGACAAGCAATGGTTCAAGTGTGGGGGAATTTGATGACACGAAATCATATCGTATTTTTAGCTTAGTTTAGGTGAACTTTAGTTGCATTTGCATATGTTTTTAATTCATTTATGTCTTTTTATGCGGGTATTTGTTTTGTTTTTAGTTTTGTCTAATAAAATAGGTCGGAGAAGAGAATTGAGCAAAAAGGGCCAAAAACGCAGCAAAAAGGGGGTGCAAAGCACAAGATTCGCGCAGCCCACCAAAGGAGCCCATCACAAAGGGGCATTTGCCCCCATCAGGCTGGTGGCGCCCGCCACCAACTCTGTGGCGCCCGCCACAGAGTCCAAATCCAATTGGAACAGCTTTTTGCGCAACGTGGGGAGCAAGCACGCGTCTGATCAACTGTTTTCTCCAATCATACGGCTATTGGATAAAATCAAAAGTGAAGCCTATCTTTCCTATTTTCATGGATCGTAGAAGTTAAAAATCCTCTATAAATAGAAGCTTGATTCTCAGAACAGACTACGCTTTATTTTCTTTTATTTCAGTCAGTTTAAATTTCTCGCATTGTAAACTGTCTCGGTTCTTCCACATCGGAAGTCCGATTTTAATTCCGTTTTCAATTCCCTGTCAAGAATTTTACCTTCTTTAATTCAAGCAAGTTTATTCAGCAATTCTCTCCAGGTTTTTATTTAATGTTTTTATTTAATTATTTATTTATGTTCAATTTAATTTTCTGTTTTTGTTTATTTAATTTTTTAATTATGTCTAGCTAAATTTCCTAGATATCGGTATGTAAATTAATTCTCCGAAGGGAGTTTAATGATGATTTAGCGCGCGCATTTAAACTATTTTTCTTATTCGAATTCCTAATTTTAAAACTCCTATGCTTTGAGTGAGAAAAAACAAAGCAACTAAGGTTAAAATCAATAGAGCGAGAGTTTGAGGTTTTAACTAGATAGTAGGAATTTGATATTAATCTTTGAACGAGCGAGAGCCACGTTAGGATTAATTAGAACTAATTGATTTTCAAAATATACTTTCGAAACTGAGGTGGTATAAAAGTGACAGCAAAACCCCTAGTCTAGATTGTATGGTTTTTATCAACAAAACGAGAGTGTGAGGTTTAGACCTTTAAATTAAGAAAGTTCTTCTGAAAAATAAACCCTTTTCACGCGCGCTATTAATTCATTAAATTCCCGATGGCTAATTAAGTTACATACCGATATCCCGCTTTTATTTAATTTAAACTCTTAAATTTAATTTCTTTAATTTCTAAAATTCTAAACAAACCCTAAAAATTCATTAGCCTTAGATTTACACCGTAACGGTAGAAATACGGTAGTTCGATTATTGGTCCCTGTGGATTCGATATGTTTTAAAACTACACGACGAGACTGTGCACTTGCGGTCAATCAAATCTATTGATACACAAATCGTCGATCACCCGCTAAATAGTTATTAAATTCCCTTCGGAGAATTAGTTTACATACCGATATCTAGGAAATTTAGCTAGACATAGTAAAGAAATTAAACAAACAAAAACAGAAAATTAAATTAAACATAAATAAATAATTAAATAAAAACATTAAATAAAAACCTGGAATAAAATGCTGAATAAACTTGATATAAATAACCGGTACAGAATTCTTGACAGGAAACTGAAAACAGAACTGAAAACGGATTCCCGGTGTGGAAATACCGTTACAGTTACTAACTGGAAATAAAAACTGACTGAAAGAAATAAAATTAAGGCGTAGAGAATTCTGAAATTGAGCTTCCTATTTATAGAGGATTTTTGCTGCTCTGATCCACAAAAGTAGGAATGGATATGTTTCATTTGATCTCATCCCTTTGGCCGTACGATTAAGAAAGCTGTTGATCAGACGCGTACTTGCTCCCCACGTTGCGCAAAAATCAGTTACTGGGCTTTCACAATTGGTGGCGCTCGCCACCCATTCTGTGGCGCTCACCACCTTGGGCGTGCATTTGGTGGCGCTCGCCACCCCTCCTGTGGCGCTCGCCACTGAGCAGATTTGGACAAATGCCCATTTTTGCTGGGCTCCTTTGTGGGCTGCGCGAATTTGGGCTTTGCACCCCTTTTTTGCTCTGTTTTTTATACTTTTTGCTCAATTCTCTTCTCCGGCCTATTTTATTCCACAAAACTAAAAACAAATCAAATACAAACATAAAACGACATAAATGAAATAAAAACATATGCAAATGCAACTAAAATTCACCTAAACTAAGCTAAAAAATACGATATGATTTCGTGTCATCAAGTTTTAAATGATATCGAACCACTGAGACCAATAGTCGAGCTACCGTATTTCTCTCGTCATGATGTAAATCTAAGGCTACTAGTATTTTAGATTTGTTTAGAATTTTAGAAGAAATTAAATTAAAGAATTAAAATTAATTAAAGTGGGATATCGGTATGTAACTTAATCAACCTTCGGGAATTTAATAAATTAATAGCGCGTGGAAAAGGGTTTAGTTTTTAGAAGAACTTTCTCAATTTAAAGGTCTAAACCTCACAATCTCGTTTTGTTGATAAAAACCATACTTTCTAAACTAGGAGTTTTACTGTCACTTTTCTACCAACTTAGCTTCGAAAGTATATTTTGAAAATCAATTAGTTCTAATTAATCCTAACGTAGCTCTCGCTCGTTCAAAAATTAATATCAAGTTTCTACTATCTAGTTAAAACCTCAAACTCTCGCTTTATTGATTTTAACCTTAATCGCTTTATTTTACTTTCGTTCAAAAGCTTAGAAGTTTTAAAATTAGAAACCCGAATCAGAAAAATAGTTTAATAAATTGCGCGCCGCATTATTACTAAATCCCCTACGGTGAATTTAAATCACATACTGATATCAAGGAATTTAGCCGGACATGGAAAAGTAAATAAATAAATTAAAACAGAAAATTAAACAAAGCATATTAAATAAGCAATAAATAAAGCGCATAAAAAACCTGGTAAATTACTGAATGAAGTTGACTTGAATTAATTGCTGAATAAACCGGTACAAAATTCTGAATTAAAGAATGAAATTTAAACTGCCTAAAACTATGTACAAGGCATGGAAAAGAGAGAGTGAGGTTCTGATATTTGTTCCTCTATTTATAGAAAATATCTTCTACTGATAAGCTTTCTTCGATCCCACAAAATAGGAACAGATTAGGATAAGACTTGCTTTTAGGAGAGAGGATAAGGATCGTCAGATAAGCCTTGTTGAAGCTAAAAAGTAGGATCTAGTGGTTTACATTTGAGATCTTGCTGTACACAAAAACAGAAAAAGCTAGATTCCATTTTTTAAAGCTATGGCGGGCGCCATCAATTTGTGGCGGGCGCCACTTTGACTTTGGCTTCACGTTTATATATATATTCATATATATATATATATATATATATATATATATATATATATATATATATATCATATATATGTCACGTGGTTATGCATATATATCATTATATGTATTATATCATGTCACGTGGCTTTGCATGGTGGGTGCCATGTGTCACGTGGTAGCCCCACCATGTGGCATGTGGTCACCCACCACTTGGTGGTTTTGTCTTTTTCGTCTATTTTTATCTTTTTTCGATCCAATTTTTTTTCGTTTTCAGCTCAATTCTATTTTCCTACCTGTTTTATTAAAATATCTGAAATAGAAACAAATACCGGCATAAAAAATGACAAATGAAATAAAAACATATGAAATGCAACAAAAAGTTCATGTAAATTAAGCTAAAAATACGATATGATTTCGTGTCATCACTCCATAAGGCAGTTCTAAGTTGTCGATTTTCCTAATACTTATTGTATAGCTCAGGTATTCATGACATCTTCGTTCATTTTCCAAATGCCACGTCTCTTCATTTTCCACCGGTGTACTATCTATATAAGCCATAGACACCGTCTCACAACTGTCAGTCTTACTACTTTCATACTTTTGTGAGATTCGTATTACTTTCTCTTGACTCCTAGCTCTCCATCACTTAACCAATATGTCGTAACTACGAATTGCGCAGTGTCAATAACTGTTATTCCCATCTGCACTTACTACTTCCATCTTGTGCAAAACGTCCTGCCGGTGATACAGATTTTGAAGCGAAATTCAACTTCAAAGTATGTGTCCAATTCTCTGCACAACTCAGTTTCTACTCCTCTTGCACGTCATCTATCGTGGTCGCCTCACTAAACTCAGTCAGTCACAAGTCCTGACCGAGTTAAGGTTCGTCCGACAATAGTTCCATCTTATTAACTTCGTCTCTTATTCTACGCGCATCTAAACACCTCCATTCTTGTAAATACTTTTGATTAATGTTCACACTATTGGGCTACATACTCCTTACTTCACTGCTGACTACATCATTCTACGATGTCGCCAATTCACTTCTGTAAGTGTCGAATATTACTACTACTCCGGTCGACACTAAAATTCCTCTCAAATCCACTCTGACTTATACTTCAAGCGCGCTGTTAACTTCTTGACCACCTAGGTCCACTCTAGTTCTTACCCATAATATCCTACCTATTGTACAAAATATTGAGTTAGCTAGGCTCAATATGCGATGATTTCAGAATAAACAGATAAAATCCAAAGGGTTCATCCAACTTAATATTGTAATAATTAATGACCCACGAGACAGTCTGAATCGACCTGCTCTGATACCACTTATAACACCCCATATCGAATATCTAGAATACGATATGGAATATTTATAAATAATACTGGATACATTAAAATTACAATAATTGTTTAATACAAAACATTACACGGAAGTAGCACTTAAAACATTAAATAACAACACTCGGTCCAAATCTCAAATATTAGTACGACTTGTCTTAATAAGACATAGTACTTAAATAAATAAATCTAATGAACTTCTTGATCCAATACTTCAACATCCTCTACTCCGTGAGTTTTTTTCCTTGATCGACCTGTCTATCTGAAATCAAAAGTTGTGGGGTGAAACTTCTAAGCCCTAGTGAGTTCCTCACTACCCCACTCATTGGTGTACTAGCACCGGGGCTCTCATAATCATAATTGATTAGTCTAACTTATATTCATAAAACTGAATAGTAACTTATCTCATATTCACTATACTGAATAGAATAAACAAATAAAGGTATAACACATCAATATTCTTAATTCATTTTATAACTAAAGGACACTCTGAGGTGAGCGGGTCTTAGAGGCCTACTCATCCGTCACTGATATAAATGAATCGATACGGAGAAGTCAGCTCACAATTAAATTAACTTACTTGATTTCCAATAATATACAAAAATCATACTTAGCATAAACCTAAACTCATAACATTAAAGCTAGAAATGGGCTATGGTATAATTTAAACCACCTTACTTAACAATTCTTAATATACTTACTCACCAATTCCTCAAAATATCAAAGTTCGGCTCCGAGGGGAATTACCCTCCTAACATGACTACCCTTTCTTGAGTTAATCATTTTATAGCATGTATGATCAACCGTATTCGTGTAATTTAATAAAAATCAATATTTATTAAATACTAACATAACCAACTTTTCTGGCTGATGAATCAACTTCCATGATAGTGTGCACCAGTTCATAACTCACTTGCATCGATACATGATAACTTAGAAAATATTCAAGAAAAAACTTTGAAGGGTTGCACCGGCTCATTCTCCCATTGTACCGGTTCATGAAAGTTCACGTGTTACATCTGCAACCTTAAAGCTTGCTCGAATCAATGCATCTTGACAATGCATCAGTTCAAGTTACCCAAAATTTCGGGTTTACTTCTCATAAACTCACATGAACTGATTGAAGGTTGTATTGAACCGATACATCTTAATAATACTTATAAAATTCATCGATTTAGAAGTTCAAACCAGAGCACATATCAAGTCTAAATCCTTAAAAACATCATAGGACACGAATACAGTTCACAATCAATACACGCAAGGGCATTATGAGATAGCTTATTAATCAATTTAAAGAGTTGTCTAGTTACTAAGTTTTCCAAAACCTAGTTTGCATACATCTCTATAAATAAATGAAAATCCTATGCCATGTCTTTACTTAACGAGAAAACCCACCTGAATGTATCAGCAAAAGCAAATAGCACTTGAGCTCTAACTTTCAACTTTAACCCCAAAATTCTGCACAAGTTCTGCATAAATCCAACATCAGACCCTCATCTTCAAAATCATCTCCAGACCTCATTTCGACTCTAAAAATTACGAAACTGGTGTCAAATTGACTGGACACATGTTAGCTATCCATACCAACAAGCGGAATTTCAATCGAAATCACGAGGAGTGAGAATTTACCTTTTTAGTGCAGCTCTGTTCAAACGTGATTTCTGCAAAATTTTGTGTTGAACTTTCTACTTCAAAAATTCAAACAGAATTCATTTCTCAATCAAAAATCACGAGGCCAGTACCCAAACGACCATAATTAAGTTAGCTAACCATTCCAAAAAGAATCGTTTCAATCAGAGCTACAGGGAGAGAACTTACTCATTTAGTGAAGGGTGATTTCCAAATACGGGTTTTACCAAGCTCAACCCAAATCCTTTTGTTCTTATCCTTTCCTTGCTGAATCCAACACTTAAACTTCATCTCTTGGTCACTCTAGATCAAGGAAAACGCACATGCAGGACCAAAATGCCAAGATCAGATTTGTATTTAATTGAGGGAAAGGAAAAGCTTGTGTGAGATATGAAGAGAAAGTATATGGTGTAGTCTTGGTTTATTCTATAATTCCATCATAGTTTTAGTGTGTTTTAATGGGTGTGGACGGATTAAATTAAACAAGTGATGTGATGATGATGATGAATGGCACCATGGAAAAAGAGAGAGTAGAGAGGAAACGCTCAAAGCTTCGGGTTTGGTTTGTTTTGACAGTAGGATAGATAGAATAAATAGTGGTGCTATGAGTTTATATTGTGATATGGCTTAAGTAATGGCTCTTGGGTCCCACATCTATACACTTGTGTCCATTAATTTAATAACTTATTGTATTTATTCCAATGCAATTACATCTCTAATAATCAAAGTTGGGTTGTTACAGGTAAACTGATGATTGCCCAAATTTATGTTGATGACATGGTGTTTGGAGGGATGTCAGATAAAATGGTGAAGCATTTTGTAGAGCAGATGAAGTCAGAGTTTGAGATGATGAGTCTTGTTGGTGAACGCACATACTTCCTTGGATTGCAAGTTAAACAAATGGAAGACAACATATTTATCTTACAAAGTAAGTATGCTAGAAGTATTGTGAAGGAATTTGGATTGGAGAATGCTCAACAAAAAAGAACTCCAACTACAACTCATATCAAACTAAGTAAAGCCAATATAGGAGTATGATTAGAAGCTTAGTGTATCTCACTGCTAGTAGGCCATACATCACTTTTGCTGTGGGAGTTTGTGCTAGATATCAAGCAAAATCTAAAGCTAGTCATCTTCTACAAGTCAAAAGAATTATCAAGTATGTCAATGGTACATGTGATTATGGGATTCTCTATACACATGATATTAATCCTATCGTGGTAGGATATTGTGATACTGATTAGGCAGGTAGTGCAGATGTTAACAAAAGTAAATCAGGTGAATGCTTTTCCCTTGAAACAATCTAGTTTCTTGGTTCGGTAAGAAACAAATTGTGTCTCATTGTCTACTGCAGAAGCTGAGTACATTGCTGCATGTAGTAGTTGTAGTCAACTCTTGTGGATGAAGCAGATGTTGAGGGAGTATGATGTCAAGCAAGATGTCATGACATTATACTGTGACAATTTGAGTTCTATCAATATTTCAAAAAATCCCGTTCAATATAGTAGAACAAAGCACATTGATATTAGACATCACTTTATCAGAGAATTAGTTGAAGACAATGTTGTAAATTTGGAACATGTGCTCACTGAGAAACAATATGCAGACATTTTTACCAAAGCTCTTGATGCAAATGAATTTGAAAAATTAAGAGGAGCACTTGGTGTATGTTTGCATGATAACAAATAGCAATTAATGCTGAGATGGTGTGCAAAGCAAAAGATTTTCATTGGCCCAAAAACTTACATTGTACACTATTACACTCCACCAACACTCATCATTCAACAGTGGTGGTCTGTTCATGAGTCCTCCTTCTTTGTCCATCTTAGCCAGAAATATCTTCCCTGGAGCTCACCCAATCAGGCAGGGTGCCTGCTCTGATGCCAATTGAAATTCTGGCAACCAGACAGACAAATGCTGTGCACAATGTTAGCACTAGTGTCTGAGCATTTGTCACACAATAATAAAATAACTTAGCGTAGCAAAGTAAAATAAGCGTGACTGTAAAGTAAAGAACACAATGAGTTTGTTAACCCAGTTCGGCGCAACTTGCCCTAGTCTGGGGGATACCAATCCAGGAATGAACCCACTATAATAGTTCTAGTGAAATACACCAACGTAGCCTCACTACTTGGTTATGCACCTAGACCCTATCCCGTGCTGCTCTACCTAGGAACTCCTAGATATGAGACCCCGTCTCAATTCCTACCAAACAGTACAACCAGCACTGTTATCAATTGTTCTTTTTGGTTGAAGAGTCACACTCTCAAGACACAACTAACTCCGTACTTCACAGCTTAGGAGTAGTACACAATTACAACTCAAAAACACAGAGTACTTGACATGAATCAACAGATACAAGCAAGACTCACAGCTAACAAGAAAACCTAATACTCACGCTTTAATACACACTCGGTTTTCAACACACAAAACTTAGGGTTTGTCTTCATAGATATATAGTACTCAGCAAGCACGGGTTTGGGCTTCAAAACATAGCTTGGACGTTGTCAGGTCCAGCTAACAATTCTTCAAGTGCAATAATATTGTTTCCAAATATATCAAAGATAAATATGGAAATACATCAAGGCGACAGCCTTTTACAATTCATCAGCCAAGCGCGTCTTGATCAGCACGCTAGGTTAAATATAAAACTTCATAGAATCTCCAGAAGATCTTGCACATAAATATTGTTGCGTGTCAGCGCGCAACAATCAGGTCACACAATGTTGTTCCACATGCTACAACATTTGTCTCAGCATTTGGCTAGTAGTTGTTTTTGCAAAATGTAGCCAACATACAAAAACCCAACAATCTCCCCCTTTGGCAAATTTATGGCGAAAACAATCTATAGCCAGTTCTTGGAGAGATACATAGAACTTCTTCAAGCTCACATCATGCATAAGCAACAAAACTATCATGGCACATAACAAAACTACCTCCAAGAGAATTCCTTGAACAGAGATAGCTTGTAACAATATCAGATAGCCAGATAAAAAAGAACATATATATAGTGGGTTCATAAAGAGATGAAAAACATACTCTTAAAAAGATAATTCTTCCACAACAGATAGAGATCAGAGATACGTGCTCCCCCTCAACACATGCATTCATATCATATAACATAAGCGCTCCCCCTCAATACATGCATGCATATAAAATAACATACTTACTTCAATGAGACAAATGTCAGAGCATCTGTCCAAACATCTTCATGCATATAAACAACATAGCAACTTCTAGAGCATGTGTCAGAGCATCTTCAGATCATAAGAATTTTAATTCTAACATACATCTTCATGCATAAACATAGCATAGCAACTTCAAGCAACTTCAAGAGCATGCAACAAATCATTCTTCAGGCATAAGAAAAATTAATTTCTAACATATACTACTACTCCCCCTTTTTAGCCATAAATTCTGACAAATATCAATAATGCATAAGAGAGATCAAAGAGTAGCACATCAGTCACAGAGGTCACAGAGGCACAGAGAGGCCCCAATTAATGTTATTACAGACCATAATGCACACACAGGTGCAGAGTGAATGAATAAAAGAAAAAAATTACACAAGGATTAAAAAGAGACAGTCTCATCAGAGGCATCAGACATTTCCTCAGTGTCACCAGCAGCAGAAGCATTACCATTTCCTCCTTCTTCTTCCTTGTCTTGCCCTTGGGCATTCAGCTCACCCTCAGCTTCAGCCTCACCTCTCAAAGCAGCTATAACCCTATCAACCTTCAGCTTCTTAGCACCCAAATCCAAACTGACCTCAGTAAGTTCAGCAATCATAGTCTGCCTATCCATAATACCAGTTGTCTGGACAGAAGGGTCAGCCAACTCATCAGCCTGCGGCTGGGATAAAGATTTGCAATCCAGGGCAAGAGGACTAGGCCTCCTGACAGGCTCTTCAGCACTAACCAAGATATCAGGATGTTGTTGCAAAATGATATCACACAGCAAGGTAGGGAAGGCAATTGGAAACTTAACAGCAAAGGACTTAGCTTGCTCTAAAAATTGATAGAAAATATAAGAACCAAAATGAAATGCAGATTTAGTACCTACTGCATAGATGAGCTTAGCCAAACCAATTGCAACATAATTTGAGTGAGTAGTTGGGGACCAGTTATGAGCAGCAATTTTGTTCAACAGTGTATACAATGGGGACAGTTTTGCAGCAGACAAATGTCTAGGCCAGTGTTTAAGCTTGTTACCTGTTATTTCCTTGTAGATGGTGTCATCAGTCACTTCCAACTCAGGAATGTCTGCAGTGGACCTTCCCAGATAATCATTGATAATTTGAGGAGAAAAATTGACACACCTACCACGAACAAACACCTGCCTGTACTCTGGATTCCTAGGATCATCACAGTCTTCAGAAATGTTTACCACGAACTCCCTAACCAGCTTGTCATAGCAGTGACCCAGGTTCTTCACTGTCTTCATTAACCCAGCAAAATTCAGCACATCCATAAGTTCCTTGCATTTGAATGCATCTGCCTTCAAGTTCCTTTCCAGGCCAAGCCTCCTATGATAAACAAACTTCCAGCGAGTAGCTCCACTTTCCAGATGATAGGAGACATTATCCAGAGGGGCTGTAGGAATAACCAGAGGGACTTTCATTCCCTTGACAGTTCTTCTAGATGCTCCACCAGATGGGGCAGCATCTGTCTCAGCAATCTCAAAGTCAAAATCACTTGAGGGGTGATCCTTTCTTTTGAGGCTCTTCTTCTTCTGATCAGGCTTGGGAGTGACTTTACTCCAAGATTTGGGGGGACCAATGGTCTTCTTCCCAGTATCAACAATTTTCTTTTTGTCCTTCTTTGCATCTTTACCAGCAGTAGATGCAACCATGGTGGATTTGCTCCTTGTCCTGCGAGCAACACCAATAACAGGAGTTTCTTCTAAAGGTCTTCCTTCAGACGCCACATCATCCACATTGACCACATCAGTTTGGTCAATGTTCACATTCTCAGCCTGACCATCATCTTCATAATTGTCAGCATTCTGATCCTGAGGCTTGGGAGAGTCATTCTCTTCAGCCACCACAGTGTCAGGAGTATTTGGAACATCCAAAGACTCCACATGAGCTTGTGCCAAAGATGCTTGAGCATCTGGCACATCATCTGACATATCAGCAGAGGGTTTAACAGTTTCCTCTGTCACAACAACATTCTCAGCAACATCACCATCATTAGTAACAGTCTTGTTATTAACATTAGCATGGTCAACATCATGCACATTCAAGTTGTCAGCATCCAACTTTTCGTCTACCTTAGGATTAGCAGAACCTAGGGTTTCAACAAATGGTTCATCTCCCTCAGAGGGTTTTTCTTCAGATCCGTTGACATAAGTGTCAACATCTGGCTCTACAACAGTCGATTGGAAAGGATTTTCCTTACAGTATAGATCATGCATGCTTAGACCTACACGTTGAACAGAAGAGGTTTTCTTACTTTTTGGCTTTGCAGTCTTCCTCGCAGTAGAAGAAGTAGATCCTTTTCTGTTTCGTATAAGGGAAGTTTTGATTTACTTCCTTAATGGACGTGCAAGTAGCGGTTGATTGGAGAGAGAGTAACTGTTGCACGCCTTACACACATTAACTGCTACAATTCCTCAATTAGGCAAATGCCTAACCGCCTTCTTAATTTTTCAAATTGGGCCATATCAAGAGCTTTTGTAAATATATCTGCTAATTGCTCTTCAGTTGAAACATGCTCAATTGCAATGACCTTTTCCTCAACTAAATCTCTGATGAAATGATGTCTGATATCAATGTGCTTGGTCCTAGTGTGTTGTATAGGATTTTTGGAAATATTGATAGCACTTAGGTTGTCACAATACAATGTCATAGCATCTGTCTTTACATTGTACTCACTTAACATCTGTCTCATCCACACCAATTGTGTACAACTACTGCCTGCTGCTATGTATTCAGCCTCAGCAGTTGATAAGGAAACACAATTTTGTTTCTTACTAAACCAAGATATAAGATTATCACCTAGAAAGAAACATCCACCAGAAGTGCTTTTTCTATCATCTGCACTTCCTGCCCAGTCACCATCACAGTATCCTACCAACTTATTACTTTCACCATGAGAATATAGTAACCCATAATCATTAGTACCATTTACATACTTCAAAATTCTCTTTACTTGAGTTAAATGAGTCACCTTTGGTTTAGCTTGGTACCTAGCACATACTCCAACAGCAAATGTGATATCTGGTCTACTTGCAGTTAGATAAAGTAGACTACCTATCATACTTCTGTACAAACTTTGATCTACATCTTCACCTTTGACATCTTTTGAAAGCTTGACATGTGTAGGAGCAGGAGTTCTTTTAGTGGCAGCATTCTCCATGCCAAATTTCTTGACCATATTCTTGGCATACTTACTCTGAGAGATGAAAATAGTGTCTTCCATTTGTTTTACTTGAAGACCTAAAAAGAAGTTAAGCTCACCTACAAGGCTCATTTCAAACTCAGATTGCATTTGCTGAACAAAATGCTCTACCATCTGGTCAGACATTCCTCCAAAGACAATATCATCCACATATATTTGAGCAATCATGAGCTTACCACTCACATCTTTCACAAAGAGTGTCTTGTCATTACCACCCTTTCTGTAACCATTATTCACCAAGAACTCAGTTAGCCTCTCATACCAAGCTCTGGGAGCTTGCTTTAAACCATACAAAGCTTTCTTTAATTTGTAAACATGATCTGGAAAGGCTGGATCAACAAATCCCTTGGGCTGTTCAACATAGACCACTTCATTCAAGTAACCATTAAAAAATGCACTCTTGACGTCCATTTGATACAGCTTAAATTTGAGTATACATGCAATCCCAAGCAGTAACCTAATAGCTTCTAATCTAGCTACTGGAGCAAATGTTTCACCAAAATCAACTTCTTCTATTTGAGCATAACCCTGAGCCACTAGTCTAGCTTTGTTTCTGGTGATAGTTCCATTCTCATCTGACTTATTCTTGTATACCCATTTAGTTCCTATGATGTTTGCATTATCTGGCCTAGGAACTAGATCCCATACATCACTTCTCTTGAACTGAGTTAGTTCTTCTTGCATAGCATTTATCCAGAACTCATCAGTCAGAGCTTCCTTGACATTCTTGGGTTCAAAGTTGGAGATGAAACAGGAATTGGATATCTCATTATTTCTTCTTCTTGTTGTGATGTCTTGATTAGGATTACCAATGACTTGATCAATAGGATGATACTTCCGAACTCTGGTAGATGGCCCTTTGTTATTGGCTAAATCTTCAGAATTGATCACTCCTGAGTATTCTTCATTGACAATCTCATCTTCTGTTTCCTCTTGTAGACCACATGCTTGGTCAAATGTACTGTCATCTGGTGCAGCATCTGTACCTTTATCATCTATCACAACATTTATGGATTACATCATGGTATTAGTTCTAGAGTTGAATACTCTATAGGCTCTGCTGTTAGTTGAATAACCTAAGAATATCCCCTCATCACTTTTAGCATCCATCTTCCTCCTTGGTTCTCTGTCAACTAATATATAACATTTACTTCCAAAGACATGAAAGTGTTTCACTGTTTGTTTTCTATCCTTCCATAGCTCATACAGAGTTGTAGATGTTCCCTTTTTCAGTGTAACTCTGTTATGAATATAGCAGGCTGTATTCATAGCCTCAGCCCAGAAATAGAAGGGTAACTTCTTAGCATGTATCATAACCCTAGCTAATTCTTGTAATGTCCTATGCTTCCTCTCTACTATTCCATTCTGTTGAGGTGTAATAGGTGCAGAAAACTCATAATATATTCCTTCTGCAGTGCAAAATTCAGAGAACTTACTATTTTCTCCTTGCCATGATCACTTCTGATCCTAGTTATACCACATTCTTTCTCACTTTGTAGTTTTAGGCAAAAATCTTTGAATTTCTCAAAAGTGTCAGATTTCTCTTTGATGAAGTCAATCCAAGTATATCTAGAATAATCATCTACCATGACAAAAGCATACTTCTTTCCACCTAAGCTTTCAACTTGCATAGGCCCCATTAAATCCATATGCAATAACTCAAGTACTCTGGATGTGGTCATATGTTGCAGCTTCTAGTGAGGCATCTTTGTTTGTTTACCTATCTGACATTCTCCACATATGCTTCCTTCTTGAATCTGAAGTCTTGGTAAACCTCTAATAGCTCCTTCAGCAATAGCTTTCTTCATGCTCTTGAGGTTTAGATGTCCAAGCTTTTGGTGCCACAGTTTCACATCATCTTCTTTAGCTGTTAGGCACGTAGATAACTCAGCTTTGTCTTGGGAGACTCATAGATAACAGTTATCCCTTGACCTTTCTCCCTTCATCAGTAGATCACCTTTACTATTAGTAACTAAGCATTCATCCTTTGTAAAGTTGACCTTCATACCTTTATCACATAGTTGACTAATGCTAATTAGATTAGCAGTCAGTCCTTTCACATGAAGCACTTTGTCAAGTTTAAGCAACCCTTTAGTTATCAGAGTTCCTATACCTTTAATCTCTCCTTTGGCTCCATCTCCAAAGGTCACAAAGCTGGTAGCATATGGCAAGACATCTGTTAAGTAGTCTCTATTTCCTATCATATGTCTTGAACATCCACTATCAAAGTACCAATCACTCCTAGATGATGCTCTTAGAGATGTGTGAGCAAATTGAGCAGTTTCCACACCTTCAGGTCCAACTTGGTCAGGATCCACAATATTGTTTTTCTGCTTCCATTCTTTCTTCTTATTTGATTCAGTTTTTGGTGGAGGAGCTTTGTCAGGATATCCATACAGTTTATAGCAATAGGGCCTGATGTGTCCCTTCTTTCCACAATGATAGCACACCCAACCAGAATATCTTTTCTTTGACTTGGTCTTGTATCTGCTTTTCTGTTGTCTCACCTGATGCTGGGGCATCTGTCTTGACATAGTTGGATCATAGGTAGTAGTAGCTGGAACAAACTTCATCACAGATGCAGGTTTCTAATGACGTAGTGAATGATAGTTGAAACCAATACCCTTGGAATCTTTTGAACTCTGTCCTATTTCTAGGATTTCTTCTAACTTCTCAGTTTCTGTATTCAGCATCCTCACTTGTTTGTTCATGTTATCCATCTTGGATTTGTATAGCTCCACTTCATCAGCTAGTCTTGAGTTTTCTTCCTGAAGTTTGATTTTCTCAGCCTGTAGTGAAGCAATGGTCTTCCTCTGCTTTAACACAGTGTTGCCCACTTCCACACTTTTGAGCTATAAGCCCTTGTAGCAATCAACTAGTTCATCATAAGTCATTTCACCATCTTTGTGATTCTGCATCAGATGCACATACTCCAGTTAGAGCAGTTACATGATTGGCAGATTCAGATTCTTCTTCAGAGTCATCTTCATCTGACCACGAGACATTCATCCCTTTCTTTTGCTTTCTAAGATAAGTGCCACACTCAGTTCTGATGTGACAATAGCCTTCACACTCATGACATAGAACACCTTTGCCTTGACTTGCCTTGACTTGGCTTCTCACCTTTGCCTTCTCACTGTTATCAATTGTTCTTTTTGGTTGAAGAGTCACACTCTCAAGACACAACTAACTCCGTACTTCACAGCTTAGGAGTAGTACACAATTACAACTCAAAAACACAGAGTACTTGACATGAATCAACAGATACAAGCAAGACTCACATCTAACAAGAAAACCTAATACTCACGCTTTAGTACACACACGGTTTTCAACACACAAAACTTAGGGTTTGTCTTCATACATATATAGTACTCAGCAAGCACGGGTTTGGGCTTCAAAACATAGCTTGGACGTTGTCAGGTCCAGCTAACAAATCTTCAAGTGCAATAATATTGTTTCCAAATATATCAAAGATAAATATGGAAATACACCAAGGCGACAACCTTTTACAATTCATCAGCCAAGCGCGTCTTGATCAGCACGCTAGGTTAAATATAAAACTTCATAGAATCTCCAGAAGATCTTGCACATAAATATAGCGCGTGTCAGCGCGCAACAATCAGGTCACACAATGCTGTTCCACATGCTACAGCATTTGTCTCAGCATTTGGCTAGTAATTGTTTTTGCAAAATGTAGCCAACATACAAAAACCCAACACAAAGGCCTTCAACAAATTTTTTGAGAATTACAGCACATGACAATGACATTGTTTTATCACTTTCCTCATTCCATTACTGTTTTTCAAATTTCAAACCTGTTAAAATAAAGTGGTTCCTGCCACTATCTTCTTTAATTCCTAAACCCTAAACATCCTCTATTTAACAGAACAAAAATCACAAGAAGGGGGAGAAGAATATTGAGAACGGCAGAAAAAAAAAAACAGAATCAAGAACAAAAAAATCTTCACAAAAATTCTAAACCCCAACTTTCCATATTACCACCACCTTCAACCTTTAGAAACCATTAAAAAAAATCAACTAAACCCTAAAAAACGAAGTCCTTCACACACTGTGAAGAGTTTGTTTGTTGGTCAGCCTCCTTTCCATCGTTACCTTGCACGAACAGAGAAAGGAAGAGTTAACAAAGGAGCAAAATAACGGGAACAGAAGGAGAGTAGATCGGAGGCAGAGAAAAAACGTGCTTAACTTCAAGACTCACTGCAAAGGCTGGTAAAAATCGTTCTTTGTTCCCTTTCATTCTGACTTGCATGAACATATAAATCTAGGGCTAGAACTTGTTTTTTTTTTCGGTATGATTGAACGACTGTTTGTTGCTGATTGTTGTTGAATCCAACGTTAATCGGATGTTTAAAGCAAATCTGAGTAGTTAAGGTTTAAATTTTGGAATTAGGATTTTCAATTTGGGAATTTCGGTTCTAGATCTAGGAGTCCGATCTGTTCAATTGGTTGTTTGTTTGTTGTTTTCGACCTTAGATTCGCGTTTAGGATCCCTTGATTGCTTTCGTGACTTGGGACCATTTTCCTTCGAAAACTTTATACCATGTGCCTTTGCATACTTGTAAAATCTTCGAACAAACATTTCCATTTCATGGTCTTCCCACACTTTATCACTTAAGCTACTTTCCTCTTGCTCTTTACCTTTGTACTTGGAAGTGGAGGCCTTTAGAGCAATTGACCTCTTATCCTTTTCTCTTTCTTTATCGCCATGTTTCTCTTTTTCCCACATTTTTCATGCTTTTCCAACAAGTAAAGCACTTGTTCATGTTCCGTTAGCTTACCAAATAAAGTTGTGAGACTCAATTGTGTAAGATCATTCGCTTCTTTGATTGCGGTGACCTTTGGTTGCCATGACCTACTAAGACATCTCAAAATCTTATTAGTAGCATCTTGATTAGTGATTGGTTTACCTAAACCATGTAACTTGTTGGTAATTTTCACAAAACGTTGTTGCATATCCGCACTAGATTCACCATCTTGCATATGAAACAATTCGAACTCTTGAGTTAAGGTGTTTATTTTGGATATTTTGACTTCATTGGTACCCTCAAAATGAGTAACCAATGTGTCCTTCATTTCCTTAACCGATACACAATGCGACACATGATAAAATTGTTCAATCCCTAACGATGAGATTAAAATATTTTGTGCCTTCGAATATTGACTTTGTTCTTATCATCATCCGTCCATTGTGCCATAGGCTTATTGGTGACAACACCATTTTGATCGGTATTTATCGGAACAAATGGACCGTTCTCAATGGCGTTCCACACTTCACCATCAAAACAATTGATGTGTATGCGCATACTACTTTTCCAATAATCAAAATAGTCTCCATTGAATATAGGTGCCCTATTGTAAGTCCCTTTAGGTGCAAAAGCCATGTTTTCTAATAATTGGCACAATGCACCGAATTTTGTGTACAAAATTGAACCGGGATCGTGATACCACTTGTTAGACTACTTGACTCCCACTTAGAAGGGGGGGGGGGGGGTTGAATAAGTTGCCCTTTTAAACAATGTAATTTTCAAAATTGTTTTTAAAAGGAATGCGCGGAAGTCCCACTGGATCGGTAGTTTCTTTGCACCCACTTGATCAAAGGAAAAATAGTATAGCCTTGAACGTATGATGATAACAATTTAAGCAAATGATCGAATTCAATATATCCGAAATAAAGTTCCAAATAAGTTACACAATGAATTCTAAATCAATCACAATCAAGTATTAACACAATTGAATTTTTATGCACACTTACGAACACAAAAATTCAATCGATTCGGAAATTAAAAGCAATTTCGTAAAGTAAAGAGTATAAGGAAGAAAGACACAAACGAGTGATTAGGGAGTTCCCAACGGATTTTGTGTCGTCCTTGCGGTCGGCCAGGTACGTCTCCCCCCAAATAACCAAACGTGTTATTTGAGCGTTTTTATTTCTTTTGTCTCTTTTTATGTTGGTATTTGTTTTCTTTTCAGTATTGTTGAATAAAATACGTCGGAGAAGAGAATTGAGCAAAAAGTGTCAAAAACGGAGCAAAGAGTGGGTGCAAAGCACAAAATCCACGCAGCCCAATTGAGCCCAGCCACAGATGGCAGCCTGGTGGCGCCCGCCACAAAATTCTGAATCAAACACAATTGCGTTTTCAGCGCAAATCTCAACTGCACGATGCGTTTTGTCCTCCTAATCGTACGACAATCATGAAACAAACTATGAGCTTATCTACTCTTATTTTTGAGGATCGTACAAACCAAAAAGTCTCTATAAATAGAATACCACAAGACAGAAGCTTGACTCTTCTTTTGACGTCCTTTTCTTTACTTTTTCCAGTTAGTTAATTCTTTCAGTTTAATAAACTGTAACGGTATTTCCACACCGGAAATCTGTTACGAATTTTAATTACATATTTGTGTCAAGAATCTTCTACCGATTATTTCCAACAACTTTAATTCAAGTTTTCCAGATTTATAATTTTCAGGTTTTTTATGCGTTTAATTATTTATTTATTTATTTATCATGTCCAATGTAATTTACTGTTTTTATTTGTTTGTTTCTTTTACCATGTTAGGTTAAATTAGTTGATATCGGTATGTAATTTAATTCTCCGAAGGGGACTTGGTAATGATTTAGCGCGTGCATATAAACTATTTTTCTGATTCAAATTCCTAATTTAATTCTAAAGCTTTTGAACGAAAGTAAAATAAAGCAACTAAGGTTAAAATCAATAGAGCGTGAGTTTGAGGTTTTAACTAGATAGTAGGAATTTGATATTGATTTTTGAACGAGCGGAAGCCGCGTTAGAATTAATTAGGACTTATTGATTTTCAAAATATACTTTCGAAACTAAGGTGGTAGAATAGTGACAGTAAAACTCCTAGTCTAGGAAGTACTGTTTTTTATCAATAAAACGAGAGTGTGAGGTTTAGACCTTTAAATCGAGAAAGTCCTTCTGAAAAATAAATCCTTTTTCGCGCGCTATTAATTTACCAAATCCTTGATGGTTAATTAGTTACATACCGATATCCCGTCTTTAATTAATTTAAAACTTCAATTTAATTTCTTCTAAATTCTAAACAATTCTAAATCCCTAAATATTCATAGCCTTAGATTTACACCGTAACGACAGAAATACGGTAGGTCGACTATTGGTCTCTGTGGTTCGATATCTTTTAAAACTCAATGACAAAACTGTGCACTTGCAGTTATAAAATATTTTTTATACACAAATTGTCGATCACGAATCTAATGCAAATTATGCGATACAACCTCAACACGTAGCGAAGCTTCTACCTCTGATTCCAACGTTCAAAACCTTGCACCGTCTTCGACCCGTAAACCCCCGCAAAGATCGTCCAGGTGATTACCTCGCTTCCTAGATGTTGATCATTTAAGAAATCGCACAATCTTGAAACCTCTGATGAGAAACCAAACCTTCCAACGCAAATCAACCCAATCGTAATTCTTATTCACCGCGAATTACATCGAACGTTATCGACCAATCGTACTACCAATCTTCAATTGATCCTATACTCAACTTCAATTGAATAGCAAATTGATGGAAATTGATGATCTTGTGTTGAATGAACCCTTCTCTAATGGTATTTCACATTTACAATGGTTTCTCACACTTACAACAAAAACTCATATTGCTATTTATAGAGAAAATAGAATTGAGCAAATTTAGGCAAAACAGAACAGACTTGTATCGATACATATGATGGTATGTATCGATACAAACACTTGACAGCGTACAAAATTTGAAATATTTCAGGTATGTATCGATACAAAAACGTGTATGTATCGATACTGTTGGGTTTTTGTATGTTGGCTACATTTTGCAAAAACAACTACTAGCAAAATGCTGAGACAAATGTTGTAGCATGTGGAACAGCATTGTGTGATCCGTTTGTTGCGCGCCAACTCGCGCTATATTTATGTGCAAGATCTTCTGAAGATTCTATGAAGTTTTATGTTTGACCTAGCGTTCTGATCAAGACGCACATGTTTAATGAGCTGTAAAAGGCTGTCTTGCCCTGGTGTATTTCCATAATTAATATTGGTATATTTTTTGAAATAATATTCTTGCTCATGAAGAATTGTTAGCTGGACCTGACAACGTCCAAGCTATGTTTTGAAGCCCAAACTCGTGCTTGCTCAGTACTATATATGTATGAAGACAAACCCTAGTGTTGTGTGTGGAAAACCGTGTGTGTACTAAAGCGTGTGTTAAGGTTTTAGGTTTTCTTGTTAGTTGTGAGTGTTGCTTGTATCTTCTGATTCAAGTCAAGTACTCTGTGTTTGAGTTGTAAGTGTGTACTACTCCTAAGTTGTGAAGTACGGAGTTAGTTGTGTCTTTAGAGTTTGACTCTTGAAACAAAAACAAACGAAAAGAACAAGTGAAAATAGTGTTGTATGTACTGTTAGTTGGGAATTGAGACGGGGTCTCATATCTAAGAGTTCCTAGGTATAGCAGCATGGAATAGGGTCTAGGTGCATAACCAAGTAGTGAGGTTACGTTGGTGTATTTCACTAGAACTATTATAGTGGGTTCATTCATTGATTGGTATCCCCCAGACTAGGACAGTTGCGCCGAATTGGGTTAACAAACTCATTGTGTTCTTTACTTTCTGTCACGCTTATTTTTACTTTGCTACGTGATGATACGAAATCATATCGTATTTTTAGCTTAATTTATGTGAATTTTAGTTGCATTTGCATATGTATTTATTTCATTTATGTCTTTTTATGTTAGTATTTGATTTGTTTTTAGTTTTGTCGAATAAAATAGGTCGGATAAGAGAATTGAGCAAAAAGTGTCAAAAACGGAGCAAAAAGGGTGGTGCAAAGCCCAAATTCGCGCAGCCCACAAATGAGCCTAGCAAAAATGGGCATTTGCCCAAAAATTCATAGTGGCGAGCGCCACAGAAGTGGTGGCGAGCGCCACCACTCACAAAGCCCAATAGAACCATTTTTGCGAGACGTGGGGAAGAGGCATTAGTCTGATCCGTTTTCTGTTCCTATCGTACGGCAATTGGATGAGATCAAAAATAAGCTTATCCTCTCTGTTGGGTTTTTGTATGTTGGCTACATTTTGCAAAAACAACTACTAGCCAAATGCTGAGACAAATGCTGAAAGCAAGTGGCACAGCATTGTGTGACCTGATTGTTGCGCGCCAACATGCACTATATTTATGTGCAAGATCTTCTGGAGATTCTATGAAGTTTTATATTTAACCTAGCGTGCTGATCAAGACGCGCTTGGCTGATGAAATGTAAAAGGTTGTCGCCTTGGTGTATTTCCATATTTATCTTTGATATATTTGGAAACAATATTATTGCACTTGAAGAATTGTTAGCTGGACCTGACAACGTCCAAGCTATGTTTTGAAGCCCAAACCCGTGCTTGATGAGTACTATATATGTATGAAGACAAACCCTAAGTTTGGTGTGTGTTGAAAACCGTGTGTGTACTAAAGCGTGAGTATTAGGTTTTCTTGTTAGTGTGAGTCTTGCTTGTATCTGTTGATTCATGTCAAGTACTCAGTGTTTTTGAGTTGTAATTGTGTACTACTCCTAAGCTGTGAAGTACGGAGTTAGTTGTGTCTTGAGAGTGTGACTCTTCAACCAAAAAGAACAATTGATAACAGTGCTGGTTGTACTGTTTGGTAGGAATTGAGACGGGGTCTCATATCTAGGAGTTCCTAGGTAGAGCAGCACGGGATAGGGTCTAGGTGCATAACCAAGTAGTGAGGCTACGTTGGTGTATTTCACTAGAACTATTATAGCGGGTTCGTTCCTGGATTGGTATCCCCAGACTAGGGCAAGTTGCGCCGAACTGGGTTAACAAACTCATTGTGTTCTTTACTTTACAGTCACACTTATTTTACTTTGCTACGCTAAGTTATTTTATTATTGTGTGACAAATGCTCGGACACTAGTGGTAACATTGTGCACAACATTTGTCTGTCTGGTTGCCAGAATTTCAATTGGCATCAGAGTAGGCACCCTGCCTAATTGGGTGAGCTCCAGGGAAGATATTTCTGGCTAAGATGGACAAAGAAGGAGGACTCATGAATAGACCACCACTGTTGATTGGTGATGCTAACTATGAAGACTGGAAGTCTAAAATGACTACGTTTTTGAAATCCATGGATCACAAAACATGGAGAGCTGTGGTTGTAGGATGGGAACCCCCTGTGGTTAATACTGGTAAGGAAGGAAAGACTGTCACTAAGCTGAAACCTGAGGACGAATGGAGCAAGGATGAAGAAGCATGGGCCAATGCAAATTCAAGGGCTCTAAATGCCTTAACCAATGGAGTTGATGTGCACATTTTCAAATTGATAAAAAAATGTACTATTGTTAAGGAAGCATGGAAGAAACTCCAAACTGTTCATGAGGGTAACTCAAAAGTAAGAAGCTCAAGGCTGCAACTTTTGACTAGCAAGTTTGAGAACTTGAAGATGAAGGATGATGAAAGCATTCAAGAATTCCACATGAGAATACTCGAGTTTGATAATCAATTTGATGCCTTGGGAGAAAATATTTCTGAAGAGAACCTGGTAAAGAAAATGCTTAGGTCTCCACCTAAGAAATTTGACATGAAGGTTACTGCTATAGAAGAAGCTAAGGACATCTCAGAATTGAATATGGGTGAACTAATGGGGTCCTTACAAACATTTGAAATGGCTGCAAATGAAAGATCAGAAAAGAAGACAAAGAGTATTGCTTTTGCCTCTAAGTCTGAGGACAGTGATATGGAGACTGAGGATAGTCTATCTGAGACTATTGTAATGTTGGGTAAGAAATTTAATAAAGCCTTCAAAAGGTTTGACAGACAAGCCAAGACACATGCTCCAGACAACAGTCACAGCATTAATAGGAATGCTAACAATCAGAGGAAACCAAAAACAGATGAGAAGCCAAGTCAAGGCAAAGGTGTTCTATGTCATGAGTGTGAAGGCTATTGTCACATCAGAACTGAGTGTGGCACTTATCTTAGAAAGCAAAAGAAAGGGATGAATGTCTCGTGGTCAGATGAAGATGATTCTGAAGAAGAATCTGAATCTGCCAATCATGTAACCGCTTTAATTGGAATATGTGCATCTGATGCAGAATCACACGATGGTGAAATGACTTATGATGAACTGGTTGATTGCTACCAAGGTTTATGGCTCAAAAGTGTAGAAGTTGGCAACAATGTGTTAAAGCAGAGGAAGACCATTGCATCACTACCAGCTGAGAAAATCAAACTTCTGGAAGAAAATTCAAGATTGGCTGGTGAAGTGGATCTATACAAATCCAAGTTGGATAACATGAACAAACAGGTGAGGATGCTGAATACAGGAACTGAGAAGTTAGAAGAAATCCTAGAGACAGGACAAAGCTCAAAAGATTCCAAGGGTATTGGTTTCAACTATCATTCACTACGACATCAGAAACCTGCATCTGTAACGAAGTTTGTTCCAGCTACTACTACCTATGATCCAACTATGCCAAGACAGATGCCCCAGCATCAGGTGAGACCACAAAAAAGCAGATACAAGACCAATTCAAAGAAAAGATATTCTGGTTGGGTGTGCTATCATTGTGAGAAGAAGGGACACATCAGGCCCTATTGCAATAAACTGTATGGATATCCTGACAAATCTGCTCCACCAAAAACTGAATCAAATAAGAAGAAAGAATGGAAGCAAAAAAAAAATATTGAGGATCCTGACCAACTTGGACCTGAAGGTGTGGAAACTGCTCAAATTGCTCACACATCTCTAAGAGCATCTGTTGGAACAAAGGATGTTCAGAATCTGACTCTTAGTGTTTTGCTGATAACAAAGTATTAATGAACAATAGGGTATTTTAATGTTTAATTTTTAAGTGTGCAGATTAAATTATTATGTTGATTGAACTAAGCTCTGAAACAAAGCATTAGCATGGATATCAGAAGCATGGATATCAGAAGCATGGATATCAGAAGCATGGACATCAGAAGCTAAGATATCAGAAGAAAAGCTAATCAGAAGCAACGCATTGAGAAGACCAACAGTTTCAGAAGCTGAAGACTCAGAAGCATATGTCAAATACATAGGCTCTGAATGACAAGCCAGGAATGTCAGTGTTAACTGATATTGATTCAATGATTGGAAATCATTTGAATTAAAGGCTGTGATTGATTGATACATCATAGTACTACAACCTTATCATCAAGGATTGTGACGTTAGTACTATTTTACTCCATAAGGACGAATATTCTCAAGAAAAAGGAATAACAGGATAAGCATTACCAGAATTGGCAAATATTCCATGTTACCTTGTTCTTTTCACAGCTGGCTTGAAAATGACCTCTGCAACGGTCATTATCTTCAAACGTCTCTATTTCTTCTTCACATATAAATAGAGAAAATCTCTTTGAAGATAAAGGTTACAACATATAACAACAACGCACGCACTGATACAACTTTACTCCTTTACATAAGACTGAAAGCACTGCTTCTGAAACTATTTTCTGTTGTGCTTCTGACACTCTGTTTTTTTTCTAATTCATTAGGAATTCTGTGTTAGAGTCTTAAGAGTCTTGAGTTGTAATCTTAAGAAAACTCTTGATTTGTATAATCAAGTTTTTATCACTTTCTATCTTATTTCTTCTATATTAGGAAGTCTCTTGCAAGTGTGCTTGAGCAAGTAGGAAGTCTCTTACTAGTGTGTTTGAGCATTGTAATAGTCTAGGTGATTATAGTGAAATCCCTTGGAAGTGCAAGGGGACTGGACTACTCTCGTTTTGTGAGAGGAACCAGTATAAAATTGCTTGTCTCGCCTCTCTCTCTATCCTTACTCTTTTGTGTGAGTGTGTTAATTGTGTTTCTTTATCCGCTGGTGCTTCTGATAAGCTTCAGAACTTAGCAGAAGTTTTCAAAATACCAAAACACAATTCAACCCCCCCCCCCCCTTCTTGTGTTTTTCACACCTTCAATTGGTATCTAGAGCTCCGGTTTGTTACGCATCACTTAACAGTGAGACAAAAAGATCCTGAAAAACACAATGTCTGAAGATTCAAGTTCAAAGAATGTTGCTATTCCATATGATTACAATTCTGAAAAGTCTGAGAAAACTGGTGGAACTTATAGCAAAGCACCCAAGTTCAATGGTGATCAATCAACCTTCAACTGGTGGAAATACAAAATCTATAGCAAAGCATTGAAGAAATGTATGCAAGGTTTAAAATCTTGGTTTCTGGTCTTGGAGTCTTAAAGAAAAGTTATACCACTGCTGATCATGTTAAGAAGATTCTGAGGTGTTTACCACCCAAGTGGAGACCTAAGGTCACTGCTATACAAGAAGCAAAAGATCTCAATACCTTAAGCCTAGAAGAGTTAACTAGTTCTCTCATAAGTCACGAGATGGAACTAGCTTCTGATGAGCCTAAGAAGAAATCAAAGTCATTGGCTTTGCCAGCAACTTTGAAATCTCCTAAAGCTTTAAAGGCTAAAGTTATTGAATCTGATGCTGATGAATCTTCTGTAGATGAACAGGAGGATGGATCAGATGAGGAACTCTTTGCTCTGCTTTCAAAGTTCAGGAAATGGAATAAGTACAAAAACAACAAAGCTTCTGGAAGAAGTTCTGGTTCTAAGAGTTATGGGAACAAAAACTCAAATTCTAAAGACAAGAAAGATGGTTCCAAAAATAGCTGTTTCAACTGCAAAAAGACTGGTCATTTTATTGCTGATTGTCCTGATTTGAACTCAAATGATAAAGGGAAAAAGGGCAACTTCAAGAACAGAATGAAGAAAAGTCTTATGGCTACTTTTGAAGATCTTGAGAAGTTATCAGATACTGAAGAAGATGATGAGGAAGCAAATCTAGCACTTATGGCTACAACTTCTTCTGATAATGAATCTGATATGGAGAATGAATCTGACACTGATGATATTGATGAGGTAATTTCTAAACTTCCTCATGATAAGCTTCTTATTGCTCTCAGAGACACTATGAAGCAATACATAAACAAGTCAAATGATTTCAAAAGTTTAAAAACTAAAATTGACTTGCTTACAGAGAAATCTGACCAACTTCAATCTCAATATAATGAATCTCTTTTGAAAATTAAAGAGCTTGAAGAAGGTTGTGTTGCTTGTAACAAATCACATGATAAGCACGAAGTTGCTCTTCATGAGTTTGTTAAACAAAATGTTAACAAGAGCAAAGTTGCTTCCATGATTTACAGTGTGAGCAAGAACAAAGGATATGGACTTGGTTATTCTGCATCTTCTGATAAAGAAAAATCAAGTCAGTCTGTTTGTTTAAGCAAAACACCTCCTCCTCTCTATTCTACTTTCATATCAGAAACTGGTAATTCTGAGAAAGCTTCACAAACTTCTGTTTTGAATAAGGGAAAATCAAAAGTCTCAGAAGATAACAAATCAGTGATTTTTGATAACTCAAATTCAAAAATGAGATACTCAGAAGTAAAGATTCTGAAGAGACCAGTTCCTAAACCAACTAAGGTTCTGAGAACTTCAGAAGCTAGTACTTCTAATACAAAGTCTGTGAAACCTATTAGAAGTTTTGGCAAGAAGAAGTATGCTCCTCAAACTGGTTTTCAAAAATCATACTTCCACAAGGCCTACACTAACCCATCAGGACCCAACAAGTTGTGGGTACCAAAATCTGAAATAGTTTATGTTGCAGGTTTGCACTCAAAAAGAGAAAAACTCAAGTACATGGTACCTGGACAGTGGCTGCTCTCGACACATGACAGGAGAAAAGCATTTATTCCTCACCCTGAATCTGAAAAAGGGAGGATCTGTAGGATTTGGTGGGAACCAAAAAGGCACAATAATTGGTACTGGTACAGTAGGTAATTCCTTCTCTACTATTTCTGATGTTCTTCTTGTTGATGGACTTTATCATAACCTTCTTAGCATAAGCCAATTATGTGACAATGGTTATGAAGTGGTGTTTAATAAGAACACATGTACTGTAAACAGATACTCTGATAAGTCTGTAGTTTTCAAAGGAAAAAGGAAAGGCAATGTTTACAAAATCAATCTTTTTGAATTAGTAGAACAACAAGTTGTTTGTCTTCTGACTCTGAGTGAAGAAAAGTGGGTCTGGCATAAAAGATTAGGACATGCTAACTGGAGATTAATCTCTAAGCTAAGTAGTCAAGATCTTGTGAGAGGCCTACCTGTTTTAAAATATCAGTAAGACACAATTTGTGGTCCGTGTCAAAAAGGAAAGCTTTTCAAAAGCTCTTTTAAAGATAAAAACATTGTCTCTACCACAAGACCTTTGGAACTGCTTCATATTGATTTATTTGGACCAGTCAGTACTGCTTCAATAAATGGTAAGAAGTATGGACTTGTCATTGTAGATGATTTCAGTAGATGGACATGGGTTAGATTCCTGAGATCCAAGGAGGATACATATTATGTGTTTAAAACCTTCTGCACTCAAATACAAGTTGAAAAAGACTTGAAAATTGTCAAGGTTAGAAGTGATCATGGTGGTGAGTTTGAAAATGAACCTTTTGAAATCTATTGTGAAAACAATGGAATTCTTCATGAGTTCTCATCTCCTAGAACACCACAGCAAAATGGGGTTGTAGAGAGAAAGAACAGATCTTTACAAGAAATGGCCAGAACCATGATGCATGAAACTAACCTAGCAAAACATTTTTGGGCAGAAGCTATAAACACTGCTTGTTATATTCAAAATAGGATCTATATCAAACCTTTATTGAATAAAACAGCATATGAATTGTTCAAAGGAAGAAAACCTGATATTTCTTATTTTCATCAATTTGGTTGTACATGTTACATTCTGAATTCTAAAGTTCATTTAAAGAAATTTGACTCTAAAGCTTCTAAGGGTATCTTTATTGGATATTCTGAACGCTCTAAGTCATACAAAGTGTATAATTCTGAAACAAACACTGTTGAAGAATCTATGCATGTAAGATTTGATGACAAAGAGCCTGATAATGATAAGTCAGAGCTAGTTGAAGTTATTGCAGATAATCCAGATTCAGAAGTTGAAACTATAGAGGTTAACAAGAGTTCAGAACCTGAAACAACTTCTGATGATCAAGAAACTGCTCCTTCGGAAGATGTTCAAACTCCTCAAATTGATAGTGATTCTGATGCTGAGATTGAAGAAGTTATTAAGAAAAATTCATTCAAATATAAGTCATCTCATCCAGAAGAGTTGATCATTGGAAATAAAGAAAGTCCTAGAAAAACAAGGTCAAGCTCACAAAATGAAGATGCAATGGTCAGTTTGGTTTCTCTCAATGAACCAAAGACTATTGATGAAGCTCTCAAAGAAAAAGCTTGGATCTTAGCTATGAAAGATGAACTACATCAGTTTGACAGAAATGAAGTTTGGAATCTAGTTCCTAGACCAAAAGACAAGAACATTATTGGAACAAAATGGGTATTCAGAAATAAGCTCAATGAAAAAGGAGAAGTAACTAGAAACAAAGCAATATTAGTTGCACAAGGTTACAGTCAACAGGAAGGAATTGATTACACATAAACTTTTTCCTATGCAGTTAACCTTGGTATTACTTTATATCAAATGGATGTGAAGAGTGCATTTCTTAAAGGTTTTATTACTGAAGAAGTATATGTCAAACAACCTCCTGGTTTTGAAAATATTCAAAATCCTGATCATGTTTATAAACTTCAAAAGTCACTTTATGGTCTTAAACAAGCTCCTAGAGCTTGGTATGATAGACTAAGTAACTTTTTGGTTGATAATGGTTTTGAAAAAGGACAAGTTGACTGTACACTATTTAGAAAAACCTTGAAGAAAGACATTCTGATCGTTCAGATTTATGTTGATGATATTGTTTTTGGTTCAACTAATGCTACTCTATGCAAGAATTTCTCTAAGTTAATGGAAAAAGAATTTGAAATGAGCATGATGGGAGAAATGAAGTTCTTTCTTGGAATTCAAATCAATCAAACAAAGGAAGGAACTTACATTCATCAAACCAAATATACAAAGGATCTCTTGAAAAAGTTCAATCTTGAAGATTGTAAGCCAATGAATACTCCAATGCATCCAACAACAAGCATGAGTCTAGATGAATCTGAAGGCAAAGTTGATCAGAAGTTATATAGAGGTATGATTGGTTCTCTACTCTATCTAACTGCATCTAGACCTGATATTATGTTCTCTGTATGCTTGTGTGCAAGATTTCAATCAGATCCTAGAGAATCTCATCTCACTGCTGTGAAGAGAATCTTTAGATATCTGAAAGCTACTTGTAATTTTGGATTACTTTATAAGAAATCCAAGAAATATGAGTTAAATGGATTCTGTGACGCTGATTATGCTGGAGATAAACTTGAAAGAAAATCAACAAGTGGCAGTTGCCAATTTATGGGTGAAAATCTTATCTCCTGGTGTAGCAAGAGGCAGACCACCATTGCTATGTCCACAGCAGAAGCAGAATACATTTCAGCTGCAAAATGTTGCACACAACTTCTTTGGATGAAATATCAATTAGAAGATTATCATATAAGCAGTCACTATATACCTTTATATTGTGATAACACTGCAGCCATTCAGCTTTCTAGAAATCCTATTTTACACTCTAGAGCAAAACATATTGAGATCAAACATCATTTTATAAGAGATTATGTTGAGAAAGGTGTTATAGATATCAAGTTTGTTGATACTGAAAAACAATGGGCTGATATTTGTACAAAACCTTTAGCTGTTGAAAGATTTGATTTCATAAAGAAAAATCTCAACATGGTGTTTGTTCCTGATTGTTAAGTTCATTTGAGTAAAACTGTTTTTAAAATCTGATAAGGATCAGAAGATGTTGAACCTCAGAACCTCAAGGTCAGAAGTTCTGATGAGTAACTACTTCTGATAAATATCAGAATCAAAAGAATGGTTCTGATGTGATAGTGGAACAGTTTAAAAAAAAAATTTTAACTGCTGTCCACTAACGCACCAGTTATTTAAATAATTTTTTCTAATACACATGTCATTTTGCAATTAGATGAGTATTGGTTTATGATGAGTTTAGCGCTTAAAATGAATATGACTACTCTGTCCTTTTGTGTGTTGTACTGTTTGTTTGTTTTCTAAAAATATACACTTATATCACTTGCACACAAACACGTTCACAACCCACACTTTTTCATATTCTTTCTAAACCTCCAACTCTTCAGTTCTCTTTCTTCCCTCTCTAGCAAAACCAAAACCCTAACCCTCAACAATGGCATCATCATCTGCTCTCACTCCTTCTGTTAAACCTATAGTTGATTTGGAAAATCAAAGGAAGTACAAAATCAGAAAGGATACTATGGTTTTCAAGTTTTCAAGTTTAAAGAGCGTTGTAGAGAAACGGGTCGACTTTGAAAGTCTAAAAGCAAATGGATTCGATTTACAAGAAATGTTCTACTATCAAGGATTAGAACGTTACTTCAATATTCTGAATGGTCCTATCTATGAAGACATGGTTAAAGAGTTTTGGATGAAAGCATACGTTTTTGACAAACAATCTGCGTATGTTGAAGTTCAAAATCTGGTGAAGAAAAACCCTTCACTGAAAGGGAAATCTAGAAAGGAATTGGGTCTTCCTGAGATAACCCAAACGGAAATAAGGTCAAACATTGCTGGAATGGATATCAAGATTACTGTTGATCACATTGCAAAAGTGTTGAAGACCAAATCATGGTATTCAACTGTCTGGTTTCAAGACTAAACCACAAGATCCAACAGTTCAAGCAACCTTGTTTGAAAATGTTAACTCAAATGTACAGAGAGATTTGAAACCTTTCTTCAAATCTGTTTACAAGGTTGGTGGCACTGACTGTATTTCTTCTGAACAGAAATACTTCATGCATTTTCTTCATGGTATGATCAGAATGAATATGGCAAAATACATTTTTGATCATCTGTGTGAAGTTATCAAAAATAGCATTGAAAAAGGTCATGCCAACTGTCATCATGTTAGATTGCTGTCACACATCTTTTATCTAAGCAACTTCCATGAAATTCTGAAAAAGAATTATCCAACTTTTGTCAAGTCTTCTTATATGGAATCAAGGATTGTTGATGGTAAGTCCTTGAAGAAGATGTTCTTAATCAAAGGGAAAGTTGTTGTTCCTAACAATCCTTTGCTTATGAACAAGCAAGAAGAAGAGTTTGAATCAACCTTTCCTGCTGTAGATATTGAACAAGGAAAGAAGATTGCTGATGGTCTGTTTAATCATTGGGATGAGGAGTATGGTCTGGAAACTCCTGGAAACGAAGTTGATATAACCAAGCTGGGATTTGATCAGAAACAAGATTTTGTGATGAAGACTGCTGTCACCAGAGATAGAGTCAAAATCATACAACCTTCTGTTGGTGGTGTTAAGATCATGACAGAACAAGAGCTTGAAGATAAGGAAAAGGAAGTAAGGTCTAAGAAGCTTGAGGACAAGAACAAAAACAAGAGGAGAATGGTTGATGTGTCTGTTGAAGAATCTGATGATGATGATGAACCTTTGATTACAAAAAGGGAGAGAATTGCTAGAGACAGAGCTGCTCACAAACGTCAGAAGCATCAAGGTACATCTTCTAACACTATTAGTAATGAGTCTGCAGAATCTCAATTTAGAAATGAACCTGCTTCTGAGCCTGTTTTTAAAAATTCCTTCTCCAATCAAACCATCATCTGAACCTATATCAGAACCAAATGTTTTAGATATGCTATCTGAACATTTGTCACCTCAAACCATTCATACAGAAACTAAGAGCTTACCTGAAACTCCATCCAAACCTTCTGTTGTTATACCTTCTCCTTCTGAGAAATCAGGTCTTGAGAAGTTTAAAGAAAAATATGGTGATCCTCTTAGTGATGTTAGCTCTGATTCTGATACTGAAACTGATCACACAAATCCTATCCCCACTCCAATTCATGTTGACACTCCTCCACATGTTACTCAACCTTCCATCCCAACCATAGAGATTGTTAATCCTTTAACAAAATCATCTTCACAAACTCAACCTGCTTTCACAGTCAGCTTACCTGAATCACCTCAATCCCCAGTCTCACCTCCATCTAATCTTGAACAAAATATCAATCAAACTGTTTCTGAGCCTGAAAAAACTTATCAATCCATTCTTGAAAGCATTCAAACCCAACATTCTAACCAAACTGTTTCTAGCATTGAGATTCTAGCTAGGCTTGTTAATAATGATGTTAGAAGAATGCACAGCTTAAAGTCTGAACGAGGCATTATGCCAAGTCAGATTGTTGAAAAGTTTGATGAGATTGATAATGCTCAGAGGTTGATCATAGCTGCTTTGAAGAAAAAGTATGTTGATGAGCTAGTTTATGAACATCTGCAATTCACTGACTCTTTTGAAAATGCATTTGGAAGTGCTCTTCAAAAGAAAAGATTGATGTTAACTAACTTATCACATGATGAGATGGAAGCTCTGAAGGCTGAAGAAAGGAAATAAAGGTTACTAGAACAGGAGTTAATGATGAAAGAAGATGTAAATGTTTTAAGTACTAGTGACTTTGATACTGTTATGGTTGAAAGTTCTGATGCTGCTGATACAAGAATTTTAAAGGTTGAACTGATTCAAAGAGAACAAAGAGATAAACTCTTAGTGCTGGAAGCTGGTCTGGAAGAGGTCAAGACTAATCAAATGGATCTGAAAGAAACTATCAATAAGAATGCTGAGAAGTCTGACAAAGCTCTTGAGAAGATGATGATGTTGCTTATCTCAAGACTTCCTTCTAACCCCTCCTCATCTCAACCCTAGGATTCTATGTTTGCGCACAAATTTTTTTTAAGTGGTTGTAATATTTGAACAAGTTTTATTTCTGTTAATTGCATGAATATCTTTTGTTTACTTAATTTGTTTTGATTGCTGTTAACTGTTTGCATTGTTTTGTTTAATTATATGCTTTTGAAAAGTATGTCAAACACAAAGAAATTATAGAAAAAGATTTCAAAACAGAACCATAAATCTTTATTGATTAAATAGAATATCATTACATAAGGTCCTAAATCTATTTAGAATCTAAATCTGACTTCTGAGAGTCACCAGAGCCCGAGGTTTCTGTTGGAGAATGATAATTCTCCAAGTACCTTAGATAATCAAAATCTGGCTTATCAGAACCAGAAGAGGATCCTTCTGAAGAACATTCACATTGTTCTGGATCATATGTTCTGAGAGATTGATGTATACTGGTGGTTGTGGCTTTGTTTTTGATCTGGTTCTATAACTTCTTCTTAATGGAACTGAAGAAGATGCTTCACCCTTGACCTTCTTTGCTTTTGGTTTTGTTTTCTTTGGTGATTCTTCTTTCTTCACTTCTTGGGGAGCCTTACCCTTATTTGCTCTTCTATCCTTATCCATTATTTCTGATAATAATGTGTGGAAGTGTTGAGTGAATTGAAATGGTGTTGCTCTCTTCTTTTATAGACTTTTATAGAGTCATAGTCTCTCAGTTCTTGGAATCAGAAAATTTCTTTAATGAAGTTGTTGTAACTGTTTTCCTGACTTGACTCCTTGAAAGTTGTGTTTTTGACTGATCTTTTTACGCGCTTTTTAAATGTCTTTACTTCTTTTTATACAAACTGTTTTTGTTTGATGACAAAAGGGGGAGTAAGAGTCATTAATTAATGAGTTTAGAAGCGCTAATAACTGAAACCAATTAAAAGAATCTGTTTAATTTTACGTTTTCTTTGATTATTTTATCTGTTTATTTATTCCGGAGAATAATATTTTATGTTGAACTAAGTTCTTCATATGATGATAAATGGAAAGAGTGCAATTTTTCCATTAATTATCAGACTCAGGGGGAGAGCTTACAACACTAGTCTCTAAGAGTCAAATTATGAAGAATTTGAGTCACAATAAAATTATATTCTTAAACTATTTTAATTACTAAATGTTACAACTTAGGGGGAGCGTGCAAAGCTTATGAACCTCTGTTGAACATAGTAAATTAAAATAACAACCATTGTTAATTAATACTAGATTTGTCATCAATCAAAAAGGGGGAGATTGATGGAACAAAGGATGTTCAGAATCTGACTCTTAGTGTTTTGCTGATAACAAAGTATTAATGAACAATAGGGTATTTTAATGTTTAATTTTTAAGTGTGCAGATTAAATTATTATGTTGATTGAACTAAGCTCTGAAACAAAGCATTATCATGGATATCAGAAGCATGGATATCAGAAGCATGGATATCAGAAGCATGGACATCAAAAGCTAAGATATCAGAAGAAAAGCTAATCAGAAGCAACGCATTGAGAAGACCAACAGTTTCAGAAGCTGAAGACTCAGAAGCATATGTCAAATACATAGGCTCTGAATGACAAGCCAGGAATGTCAGTGTTAACTGATATTGATTCAATGATTGGAAATCATTTGAATTAAAGGCTGTGATTGATTGATACATCATAGTACTACAACCTTATCATCAAGGATTGTGACGTTAGTACTATTTTACTCCATAAGGACGAATATTCTCAAGAAAAAGGAATAACAGGATAAGCATTACCAGAATTGGCAAATGTTCCATGTTACCTTGTTCTTTTCACAGCTGGCTTGAAAATGACCTCTGCAACGGTCATTATCTTCAAACGTCTCTATTTCTTCTTCACATATAAATAGAGAAAATCTCTTTGAAGATAAAGGTTACAACATATAACAACAACGCACGCACTGATACAACTTTACTCCTTTACATAAGACTGAAAGCACTGCTTCTGAAACTATTTTCTGTTGTGCTTCTGACACTCTGTTTTTTTTCCAATTCATTAGGAATTCTGTGTTAGAGTCTTAAGAGTCTTGAGTTGTAATCTTAAGAAAACTCTTGATTTGTATAATCAAGTTTTTATCACTTTCTATCTTATTTCTTCTATATTAGGAAGTCTCTTGCAAGTGTGCTTGAGCAAGTAGGAAGTCTCTTACTAGTGTGTTTGAGCATTGTAATAGTCTAGGTGATTATAGTGAAATCCCTTGGAAGTGCAAGGGGACTGGACTACTCTCGTTTTGTGAGAGGAACCAGTATAAAATTGCTTGTCTCGCCTCTCTCTCTATCCTTACTCTTTTGTGTGAGTGTGTTAATTGTGTTTCTTTATCCGCTGGTGCTTCTGATAAGCTTCAGAACTTAGCAGAAGTTTTCAAAATACCAAAACACAATTCAACCCCCCCCTTCTTGTGTTTTTCACACCTTCAGCATCATCTAGGAGTGATTAGTACTTTGATAGTGGATGTTCAAGACATATGACAGGAAATAGAGACTACTTAACAGATGTCTTGCCATATGCAACCAGCTTTGTGACCTTTGGAGATGGAGCCAAAGGAGAGATTAAAGGTATAGGAACTCTGATAACTGAAGGGTTGCCTAAAGTTGACAAAGTGCTTCATGTGAAAGGAGTAACTGCTAATCTAATTAGCATTAGTCAACTATGTGATAAAGGTATGAAGGTCAACTTTACAAAGGATGAATGCTTAGTTACTAATAGTAAAGGTGATCTACTGATGAAGGGAGAAAGGTCAAGGGATAACTGTTATCTATGAGTCTCCCAAGACAAAGCTGAGTTATCTACGTGCCTAACAGCTAAAGAAGATGATGTGAAACTGTGGCACCAAATGCTTGGACATCTAAACCTCAAGAGCATGAAGAAAGCTATTGTTGAAGGAGCTATTAGAGGTTTACCAAAACTTCAGATTCAAGAAGGAAGCATATGTGGAGAATGTCAGATAGGTAAACAGACAAAGAGGTCTCACCAGAAGCTGCAACATATGACCACATCAAAGCTGCAACATATCACCAGAGTACTAGAGTTATTGCATATGGACTTAATGGGGCCTATGCAAGTTGAAAGCTTAGGTGGAAAGAAGTATGCCTTTGTCATGGTAGATGATTATTCTAGATATACTTGGATTGACTTCACCAAAGAGAAATCTGACACTTTTGAGAAATTCAAGGATCTTTGCCTAAAACTACAAAGAGAGAAAGAATGTGGTATAACTAGGATCAGAAGTGATCATGGCAAGGAGTTTGAAAATAGTAAGTTCTCTGAATTTTGCATTGCAGAAGGAATATTTCATGAGTTTTCTGCACCTATTACTCCTCAACAGAATGGAATAGTAGAAAGGAAGAATAGGACATTACAAGAATCAGCTAGGGTTATGATACATGCTAAGAAGTTACCTTTCTATTTCTGGGCTGAGGCTATGAACACAGCCTGCTACATCCATAATAGAGTTACACTGAGAAAGGGAACATCTACAACTCTGTATGAGCTATGGAAAGATAGAAAACCATCTGTGAAACATTTTCATGTCTTTGGAAGTAAATGTTATATCTTAGCTGACAGAGAACCAAGGAGGAAGATGGATGCTAAAAGTGATGAGGGGATATTCTTAGGTTATTCAACCAACAGCAGAGCCTATAGAGTATTCAACTCTAGAACTAATGCCATGATGGAATCCATAAATGTGGTGATAGATGATAAAGGTACAGATGCTGCACCAGATGACAGTACATTTGACCAAGCATGTGGTCTTCAAGAGGAAACAGAAGATGAGATTGTCAATGAAGAAGACTCAGGAGTGATAAATTTTGAAGATTTAGCAAATAACAAAGGGCCATCTACCAGAGTTCAGAAGTATCATCCTATTGACCAAGTCATTGGTAATCCTAATCAAGGCATCACAACAAGAAGAAGAAATAATGAGATATCCAATTCCTGTTTCATCTCCAATTTTGAACCCAAGAATGTCAAGGAGGCTCTGATTGATGAGTTCTGGATAAATGCTATGCAAGAAGAGCTAACTCAGTTCAAGAGAAGTGATGTATGGGATCTAGTTCCTAGGCCAGATAATGCAAATATCATAGGACCTAAATGGGTTTACAAGAATAAGTCAAATAAGAATGGAACTATCACCAGAAACAAAGCCAGACTAGTGGCTCAAGGTTATGCTCAAATTGAAGGAGTTGATTTTGGTGAAACATTTGCTCCAGTAGTTAGACTAGAAGCTATTAGGCTACTACTTGGAATTGCATGTATACTCAAGTTTAAGCTGTATCAAATGGACGTCAAGAGTGCATTTCTGAATGGTTACTTGAATGAAGCGGTCTATGTTGAACAGCCCAAGGGATTTGTTGATCCAGCCTTTCCAGATCATGTTTACAAGTTAAAGAAAGCATTGTATGGTTTAAAGCAAGCTCCCAGAGCTTGGTATGAGAGGCTAACTGAGTTCTTGGTGAATAATGGTTACAGAAAGGGTGGTAATGACAAGACACTCTTTGTGAAAGATGTGAGTGGTAAGCTCATGATTGCACAAATATATGTGGTGGATATTGTCTTTGGAGGAATGTCTGACCAGATGGTAGAGCATTTTGTTCAGCAAATGCAATATGAGTTTGAGATGAGTCTTGTAGGTGAGCTTAATTTCTTTTTGGGTCTTCAAGTAAAACAAATGGAAGACACTATATTTATCTCTCAGAGTAAGTATGCCAAGAATATGGTCAAGAAATTTGGCATGGATAATGCTGCCACTAAAAGAACTCCTGCTCCTACACATGTCAAGCTTTCAAAAGATGTCAAAGGTGAAGATGTAGATCAAAGTTTGTACAGAAGTATGATAGGTAGTCTACTTTATCTAACTGCAAGTAGACCAGATATCACATTTGCTGTTGGAGTATGTGCTAGGTACCAAGCTGAACCAAAGGTGACTCATTTAACTCAAGTAAAAAGAATCTTGAAGTATGTGAATGGTACTAGTGATTATGGGTTACTATACTCTCACGGTGAAAGTAACAAGTTGGTAGGATATTGTGATGCTGACTAGGCAGGAAGTGCAGATGATATAAAAAGCACTTCTGGTGGATGTTTCTTTCTAGGTGATAATCTCATATCTTGGTTTAGTAAGAAACAAAATTGTGTTTCCTTATCAACTGCTGAGGCTGAGTATATAGCAGCAGGCAGTAGCTGTACACAATTGGTGTGGATGAGACAGATGCTGAGTGAGTACAATATCAAGACAGATGCTATGACATTATATTGTGACAACTTGAGTGCTATCAATATTTCCAAGAATCCTATACAACATAGTAGGACCAAGCACATTGATATCAGACATCATTTCATCAAAGATTTTGTTAAAGAGAAGATCATTGCAATTGAGCATGTTTCAACTGAAGAGCAATTAGCAGATATATTTACAAAAGCTCTTGATATTGCCCAATTTGAAAAATTAAGAAGGCGGTTAGGCATTTGCCTAATTGAGAAATTGTAGCAGTTAATGTGTGTAAGGCGTGCATCAGTTACTCTCTCTCTCCCCAACCGCTATTTGCACGTCTATCAAGGAAGTGAATCAAAACTTCCCTTATACAAAACAATCACACACAATCATCATTATTCCTTACAACACTTTTCTGAAACACTCAACCGCTCTATTGCCGCTCCCATTGCTGTTTAAAAAATTCTCAAACCTCCAAATTCTCAAAAAATTTACTACGATCATGTCTACTTCATCTCAATCAGCAATCGCAAACGATCAGACTTCTCCTATTGTCCCTGAAATCACGTCACCGATGGTTATGGATGTTCAACCGCTCACAACAATGATCGATTCACCAACAATCAAACAGCGTCCTAAAACGCTTGTGTCAAGAAAGAAGAAAACTAGAAAAGGATCTAGTTCATCTGCTGCGAAGAAGACTCCAAAACCAAAAAGTAAGAAATATTCTTCTGTTCAACGTGTAGGTCTTAGCATGCATGATCTGTACTGTAAGGAAAATCCTTTCAAGTCGACTGTTGTAGAACCAGATGTTGATACTTCTAGCACTAGATCTGATGATAGGCCCTTTGAGGGAACTGAAGCGTTTACTGAAACCCTAGGTTCTGATAATCCTAAGGTAGATGACAAGTTAGATGCTGGAAATTCAAATTTGCATGCTGATGATGCTGAACGTGTTGATGACAAGGCTATTGCTGATAATACAAATGTTGCTGAGAACATTGCTGGGACAGAGGAAATTGTTGAACCCTCTGCTGATAAGCCAGATGCTGTGCCAGATGCTCAAGCATCTTTGGCACAAGCCAATATGGAGTCTTTGAATGTACCAAACACTCCTGACACTGTGATGGCTGAAGAGAATGATTCTCCCAAGCCTCAAGATCAAAATGCTGATACCCATGAAGATGATGGTCAGGCTGAGACTGTAAACATTGACCAAACTGATGTGGTCAATGTGGATGAATTGGAGTCTGAAGAGAGAAACCTCGAAGAGACTTCTACTGTTAGTATTGCTCGTAGGACAAGGAGCAAATCTGCTGTTGTTGCATCCATTGCTGGTAAGGATGCTAAGAAAGACAAGAAGAAAATTGCTGATACTGGGAAGAAGCCCATTGGTCCCCCTAGGTCTTGGAGTAAAGTTACTCCGAAGCCTGATCAAAAGAAGAAGAGCCTCAAAAGAAAGGATCACCCCTCAAGTGATTCTGATTTTGAGATTGCTGAGACAGATGCTGCCCCATCTGGTGGAGCATCTAGAAGAACTGTCAAGGGAATGAAAGTCCCTGTGGTTATTCCTCCAGCCCCTTTGGATAATGTCTCCTTTCATCTGGAAAGTGGAGTTACTCGCTGGAAGTTTGTTTATCATAGGAGGCTTGGCTTGGAAAGGAATTTGAAGGCAGATGCATTTCAATGCAAGGAGCTTATGGATGTGCTGAATTTTGCTGGACTAATGAAGACAGTGAAGAACCTTGGACACTGCTATGACAAGCTGGTTAGGGAGTTAGTGGTCAACATCTCTGAGGAATGTGATGATCCTAGGAATCCAGAGTACAGGCAAGTGTTTGTTCGTGGTAGGTGAGTTAATTTTTCTCCTCAAATTATCAATGATTATCTAGGAAGGTCCACTGCAGACATTCCTGAGTTGGAAGTGACTGATGACACCATCTGCAAGGAGATTACAGGTAATAAGCTTAGATACTGGCCTAGACATTTGTCTGCTGCAAAATTGTCTCTCCTGTATACCATGTTGAACAAAATTGGTGCTCATAACTGGTCCCCAACTACTCACTCCAATTCTGTTGCAACTGGTTTGGCTAAGCTCATCTATGCAGTAGGTACTAAATCTGCATTTGATTTTGGTTCTTATATTTATTATCAATTTTTAGAGCAAGCTAAGTCTTTTGCTGTTAAGTTCCCAATTGCCTTCCCCACTTTGCTATGTGATATCATCCTGCAACAAGACCCTGATATTTTGGTCAGTGCTGATGAGCCTGTTAGGAGGCTTAGTCCTCTTGCCTTGGATTGCAAATCTTTATCCTAGCCACAGGCTGATGAGTTGGCTGGCGCTTCTGTCCAGACAACTGGTATTATGGATAGGCAGGCTATGATTTCTGAACTTACTGAGGTTAGTTTGGATTTGGGTGCAAAGAAGCTGAAGGTTGACAGGGTTGTAGCTGCTTTGAGAGCTGAGGCTGAAGCTGAGGGTGAGCTGAATGCCCAAGGACAAGACAGGGAAGAAGAAGGAGGAAATGGTAATGCTTCTGCTGCTGGTGACACTGAGGAAGTGTCTGATACCTCTGATGAGACTGCCTCTTTTTAATCATTGTGTATTTTTTTCTTTTATTCATTCACTATGCACCTGTGTGTGCCCTATGGTCTGTAATAACACTTATTGGGGCCTCTCTGTGCCTCTGTGACCTTTGTGACTGATGTGCTACTCTTCGATCTCTCTTATGGATTATATGCATTATTGATGTTTGTCAGAATTTATGGCTAAAAAGGGGGAGTAGTAGTATATGTTAGAAATTAATTTTTCTTATGCCTGAAGAATGATTTGTTGCATGCTCTTGAAGTTGCTTGAAGTTGCTATGCTATGTTTATGCATGAAGATGTATGTTAGAATTAAAATTCTTATGATCTGAAGATGCTCTGACACATGCTCTAGAAGTTGCTATGTTGTTTATATGCATGAAGATGTTTGGACAGATGCTCTGACATTTGTCTCATTGAAGTAAGTATGTTATTTTATATGCATGCATGTATTGAGGGGGAGCGCTTATGTTATATGATATGAATGCATGTGTTGAGGGGGAGCACGTATCTCTGATCTCTATATGTTGTGGAAGAATTATCTTGTTAAGAGTATGTTTTCATCTCTTTATGTGAACCCACTATGTGTGAAATTTTTATCTGGCTATGCTATGTGAGGCTAGGCGTATTATGATTTCTGATGATGAATGCCTCTGATGTTGTTACAAGCTATCTTTGTTCAAAGAAATCTCTTGAAGGTAGTTTTGTTATATGTCATGATTATTGTGTTGCTTATGCATGATGTGAACGTAAAGAAGTTCTGTGTATTTTCCCAAGAACTGGCTATAGATTGTTTTCGCCATAAATTTGCCAAAGGGGGAGATTGTTGGGTTTTTGTATGTTGGCTACATTTTGCAAAAACAACTACTAGCCAAATGTTGAGACAAATGCTGAAAGCAAGTGGCACAGCATTGTGTGACCTGATTGTTGCGCGCCAACATGCTCTATATTTATGTGCAAGATCTTCTGGAGATTCTATGAAGTTTTATATTTAACCTAGCGTGCTGATCAAGACGCGCTTGACTGATGAAATGTAAAAGGCTGTCGCCTTGGTGTATTTCCATATTTATCTTGATATATTTGGAAACAATATTATTGCACTTGAAGAATTGTTAGCTGGACCTGACAACGTCCAAGCTATGTTTTGAAGCCCAAACCCGTGCTTGCTGAGTACTATATATGTATGAAGACAAACCCTAAGTTTGGTGTGTGTTGAAAACCGTGTGTGTACTAAAGCGTGAGTATTAGGTTTTCTTGTTAGTGTGAGTCTTGTTTGTATCTGTTGATTCATGTCAAGTACTCAGTGTTTTTGAGTTGTAAATGTGTACTACTCCTAAGCTGTGAAGTACGGAGTTAGTTATGTCTTGAGAGTGTGACTCTTCAACCAAAAAGAACAATTGATAACAGTGCTGGTTGTACTGTTTGGTAGGAATTGAGACGGGGTCTCATATCTAGGAGTTCCTAGGTAGAGCAGCACGGGATAGGGTCTAGGTGCATAACCAAGTAGTGAGGCTACGTTGGTGTATTTCACTAGAACTATTATAGTGGGTTCATTCCTGGATTGGTATCCCCCAGACTATGGCAAGTTGCGCCGAACTGGGGTAACAAACTCATTGTGTTCTTTACTTTACAGTCACGCTTATTTTACTTTGCTACGCTAAGTTATTTTATTATTGTGTGACAAATGCTTTTGAACGAGAGTAAAAGAAAGCAACTAAGGTTAAAATCAATAGAGCGAGAGTTTGAGGTTTTAACTAGATAGTAGGAATTTGATATTAATCTTTGAACGAGCGAGAGCCACGTTAGGATTAATTAGAACTAATTGATTTTCAAAATTTACTTTCGAAGCTAAGGTGGTAGAAAAGTGACAGTAAAACTCCTAGCTTAGAAAGTATGGTTTTTATCAACAAAACGAGAGTGTGGGGTTTAGACCTTTAAATTGAGAGAGTTCTTCTGAAAAATAAACCCTTTTTCGCGCGCTATTAATTTATTAAATTCCCGAAGGTTAATTAAGTTACATACCGATATCCCGTTTTTATTAATTAATTTAATTCTCTAATTTAATTTAATTTCTAATCATTCCAAAAACCCCTAAAAATACTAGCCTTAGATTTACACCGTGACAACGGATTGCGGTAGTTCGACTATTGGTCTCTGTGGTTCGATATCTTTTAAAACTACACGACGAAACTGTGCACTTGCAGTTACAAATATTTATTGATACACAAATCGTCGATCACTACGCTACGTTATATTGTTGTTGTGTGACAAATGCTCAGACACTTGTGCTAACATTGTGCAAAGCATATATCTGTCTGGTTGCCAAAATTTCAATTGGCATCAGAGCAGGCACCCTGCCTGATTGGATGAGCTCAAGGGAAGATATATCTGGCTAAGATGGACAAAGAAGGAGGACCTATGAATAGACCACCACTTTTGGTAGCTGATGGTAACTATGATAACTGGAAGTCTAGAATGACTATGTTTTTGAAATCCATGGATCACAAAACATGCAGAGCTGTTATTGTAACAACCCAAATTTTTAACCTTGATATAGTTAAAATAATTACTTAATTAGAAAAATATGCAGTTGTTTTCTTTTACTTTTAAAATATAAAAATTTCATTACTGCTCAAAACCAAGTAACTCCGATCCATTTGATATTTCAAAAGAAAATACAATAGTCAGATTAATAGTTTCAAAATTACAAATGATAAAACCCCAATTATTTTTTTCTTTTCCCGCCGCATACGCAAGCTTCAATCATCATTCACTGTATACCTTTGGTACCTAAAATGTTGGTTGCAAGGGTCAATATTTCTAAACCACAAGTACCATCATATAGAACATAGAAGCATAAAATAAGAAGAATAGTAAAACACTCATCACATAAAAGATAAAATCAATTAACACAAATAAATTAATAATGCAAGGAAAGAGGCAAACTAAAAATAAAATGATAAGACCAAAAGATGAGCAAAATAACAAAGAAAGATAGAACTAAAATCAACTCTCAAAACAAGTCACAAATGCATAAGGTAACATGAAGTCTAAGACTCCCTAAATGCATGTGGTACCAAGGGTCGAAGGTCAGAGTTATTTTCCTGAAAACACTTCTCAACACGACAACAAATTTGGAATGCCGATCAAATCAATTTCGAGCATTCCACAGCACGACAACAAAGCACTTGACACATGAATGAATGCATGATAATATTATCTCATCATAATCAAATTATCAAACAAAATCAACACAACAACAAAATGGAAGCCTACTCCAACACTTCGAACTTCCATATCAAAAAAAATCAACGCGACAATAATAAATCTCAAATCAAAATTCTCAAAGTTCATAATTCCCAAGTCCAAATTCTCAAGTCAAATGCTCATTTCAAAGTTCGGAAATCAAATTCTCAAATTCAAAATTCTTAAATCTAACTTCTCAAATCATCAAATAAAATCAACGCGACAACAACAAAATCATCAGTTTGCTCAAATCCACAATCAACCACACATAAAATCACAAAAATTAAGTCTACAATCAACCATAAACATAAATTATATCATAATAAAATAAAAGTATGTCCTTAATTATTATTTTTATTTGTACTATAGTTTTCATCTAATATTTGATAAGAACTCTACCACCATCCTACCATATAATCCCATGGTCAGTATGATTGTACCGGAATATAAGCCCTTACCTTAGACGCTTTCCTTCCATTGATCTACTAAATAATTGAAAGGCTGGATTAAGAAGATGATACTTAACATTAACCGATCGTGAGAGATGAGTATTTGAGAGGAATAAGTATTAACGGTGGCACTTAAGAGACTAGAACAATTGATCAATATATATTGCAGGAGTGGTGTTATACACGTTACTTTTCTACTGCCTTGTACCTAATATGTAGCCTCCAACAAGTAATTTCTCAAACTCTATACCCTCAAGCCACGTTTGGTAATCCTTATTTAATCTAAATTTTCAAATTAAATTCTAATATATTAACCCTATAATTTAGGTTCCACTACTTGATAATACCAAACTCACGTGTAACTCTTTTATACCTATCTAAATCTAATCTAATTAATACTATTGTTTTTTTTTCTTGTTTCAAATATCCAGCTATGCTTATTTATTAATACAAATGAGACCAACATATATAATAAGAGTTGCACCGTAACAAACTGTAATATATGTACCATTCCTATAGGATTATTTATAGTATAATAATAATGATTTTAAAGCTAATATATAATGGTTTTAAATATATGATCAATCAATAAATTAAATAAATTTTAAAACCAAACACATAAAAATAATTATGTAGAGAATTATCTAATATAGTCACATTTAATTGATCAGCTAACGGAATAATAAATTGAGGAAATTACTAGAAATATATATATAAAATATTAGGGGTGTTACATTCTTACCCCCTTAAAAGAATTTCGTCTCCGAAACTAAAAAATTCAAAAATTAAGGTAGAGAAACTCATTCAATAAAATCATAGGTAGTAACCCATTTTTTTTAGGGATAATTACACTCACCTCCCCTGAGTTTTCTTTAAATGTAATAGACACTCCCTCTATTTTTGTATAAAACAAAAACCTCCCCTGCAGTTTGTTTTCCATCCAATTTCCGTTTTCTCCAGCTTTCGTCTTCTTATTTATTTTATTTTTTATTCTTTTTCTTTAAAAAAAAGAACAGAGCACACTCTTTCTAAAATAGTGTCTCCCAATTTGTTTGCTGCAAAGCAAGTTGTACCCAAAACCTTCACGTGTTGAAGGTCAAGATAATAAATCTATCTAGTCAACCTTCACAAGTTAAACCATAGTCACACAGTTCGCAATTCACTTCGGTACGCAGTACGAATTCGGGTACGCGGTTTGCAACTCTCAAAGAATTAGGTATGTGAGGGGTATAGAGAGTCGGTACGCCGATTCGGTACGCGGTATGTTTAAATATAATACTCAGTACGTTACATATAAAAAAATAGAAGATAAAAGATATTAATACCATCAATAAAAACCAACTTTTAGAAATAGTAAAATCTCAAATTAACAGTACCATCAATAACTAAAATTCACCCACTAAAATCATACTACAACAAAACAGTACCATTAATACTATTGTTGTGATGCTGTAAAGTTAATTTGAAATATGAAGAGGCACCTTAGAACAACACAAATTGCAATTTTTTATTTACTTTATTGAACCACACATCACGTGGGTAATTGAAGCCAATCCTTTTTTTTGGTAAATGTATAAAGCCAATCCTTTGAGCTTCCTTCTTCTTCTTATTATTATTTACTATAGTAGCATATGACAGATAATATATTAGTTAAGGAATTGTGAGCTGGTACACGTATTTGCAGGTATTAATTCAAAAAAAATAGAGAACCGGTACACGAATTTGCAGGTGCCAATTCGAAAAAAAATAGCGACCCGGTTCACGAATTTTCACGTACCAATTCAAAAAAGAATTGCGAACCGGTACGGATGAATTGGTACGCGGTTCATGGCCTTGACAGCGAATTATGTGACTATGAGTTAAACTTTCATGAAAAAGTGATTAAATTGTGAGAAATCTTAAAAAGATGGAATTTTTGGAGTGAAATTGCAGTGAGGTAGAATGGTAGTTGGGACTTTACAATATTCAGAAAAAATTATGACAGTAAAAGTAATCGTTTTGGAGTGCCATCAAACAGTGTATTCCATTCCAGATTAAAGTGGAACTTGGAAGTTACAAAAGCAGGTAAAAAATAACATGGTAAATTGAAGCTAGATCAAGATATAAAGGGATTATGTTAACTTCTCCTCCAGTATAATACAAATTTCGTTTTCACATTCTTCTTTACATTAGTTTTGGAAAACAAGACTTCTTTTAAAATTATAAGATAAATAAAACTACGAATCTTGGTCCATCATTGCTGCAGCAGATGTTGAAGTTTGGTAAGCACTAAGCAAGTATAGTGGTTCGGTGGAGTAGAAAAGTTATTTGAATGGTGAAAGGGTGTTGACTCAATTTCATGTGTTTGTATTTTAATTTTAACGGAAAGATAACACCGTTAAGAGAGAAGGGAAGTATTGATATATTTAATTATAATTTAAGGGAGCTGAGTGTCTATTTTAAAACTAGAGGGGATGTCTCTTACATTTAAAGAAAACTCAGGAGAGGTGAGTGTAATTATCCCTTTTTTTTATAAAAGATGAAGTAAAGATATTCAGACATGTAAATAAAATATTTTTCTATCTACGAAAATAAAATTATCGGGTCTTACATTATATTTACCAAAATAGAGTTTCATCCATGAAACTAGACAATAGGAAAATATTAAGTTATAATATACAAAAACACCTCATGAAGAATTATTAAACCAATTTTATTTTACTTTACCTTTGAATTTTTCTTTTCCACTTTCAAAAGGTGAAAACATATGTATGGTACTTCTTTAAGTAAATAACAAGAAGATAAGAAAGTTTAAAAATGGACTAAAATATAAAATAAAAAGTCATGTTTCCGCTGCGCACTCTGATATCAAACAAATAGACAAGTTGAATTTATAACTTAAGTAGATTCACTACAACATAATTATGATGAAAATCAAGTGTAACACAAATCACTAAATAATTTGCAAAGATAAAATAGTTCATTATAAATAAGTTAAACTACACTAATAAAAGTTTGAATCACAACTCTAGATAAAATGTTCCTAGAATAGAGAAGGTAACTATTCACAATTTATTTTGATTGAACTCCAGTAGAAGAATTTCCCTAAAAAGATGAGGTATAAACAATCTAAAACACTTTATAGGTAATTAGAAAAGAAATAAGTTGTGTCATGATGAAGTTGAATAATTAAAGAATGAAATATGTTACGAAGGATAGAAAACAAATTATGAACACTTCACTCAAATTCTACCATAAAAGATGTATTAAAATAGACCAGTAGCCTTCACGCTCCTCACATGAAGATGTGACTTATTCATAGCTAAGATAGAGATGTTAAGGGTTAGTGTCTAAAGAACACACTACTTTGATAAGAGACATTTCAACCAAGGTTTGAGTGATATGCGGAGCACACATAGTCTCTTAAGAATGACTGAAACGGTTATCTATATCGTACAGTTAAGTTGAGTCAAGTGAAGGTCTATAATATAATCTTAACTATAAGGAATTTCTAAAATGACATTTAGCTTGCAATCAACAAAGTAATATCAAAGCATAATTAAAACCACAAAGTCAATTATCACAAGAATAAAACAACACCATAAACACAACATGAATTTAAGCACACAAGTCAAAACACTCATACCACATTTTGAATTCTCAACTTTCCTAAGCACACTGAACCTAAAATTAATCCACAATTGTCCCTTACACCAACCCATACTTATTTCATTTCCTCCCAAATCAATACTGAAGGAAAATCGTAACAATAAAAGCAGCGGAATTCAAAATTTTTCCTTTAATGATCCTTACGAATGAACATGATTATGTGTTTAGGGTTTTACCTCTTGAAGAATAGAACCCTTTGAATCACGAACAGGACGATCACGAACGTTGAAAGTTGAACCGCAACGTCTCTAACTAGTCCACACGAACAACTTTTCTCCGATCCAAGTGCTAGCTTGTGAACGAAGAATAGTATGAGAGTGATAGAATACTTGAGAGGATATTAGGATTCACGTAACCCTAATATTCTTATGAAAATATCTTATGATTTTTCACTTGTGAAACTCTTTTCACTAGGTCTTTATTTATATATAATTTATTATCTTGTTCTCCAAGATAAATATTTTCTTGTCAAATAAAATTTGTTTTGTAACAAAAACAAACAAAATAAATAACAAGATTTGTTTGTAACAAACAAACAAAATAAAATAAAAACCCACCATATCTTTTATTGGGGCGCGCGCCCCATGAGTCATCATACTCATGCGCGCGCGCGCCCACCATACCATATGGTGTACCGCCTTTCATTAATTTGTGATACTTTATCACAATGCATATTTTTTTCAAGTGTACCGTACCTTACGGTGTTCTCTATCTCTCACTACACTGTCCTTATGTGTGTGACCCTGTAGGTTTCCGTAACGATGGCAATAATATTAAATCAACTATTTAATATTATAAACATTGAGAGGTTTCTAGCGATACATCAATGCTACCCATGTTACGGAATGTTTATGTGATCTTAACAAAAACATTCAGTGATAATATATGTCGTGTACAATTACCCCTTTGCCCTTATGTCTATATTGAACACAAGGCACAAATTGTGTCATCCTTGTCCAGTTCAATATTGGGCCCATAGACATTTATCCTGTTATGTAGGATTGGCAAATTCCATCTAGGACACTATTGTCCCTCAGCATGCTTTGTACAAGTACCCATTGACTACCTTTATGATTATCCTGTTACGGACAACGTTAGATCAGTGATAAAGCACTTGACTCCACATCTAGGGTACATAGTGGTTTCAGGTCTAAGGGTGGCTTACACCATTATCACCATGAGAGTAACTTATGACACATTACATAACATTCCATGTAGTTCTCTCATAGCGGGTCAATCCAATATAAATATTACTCCTAATATTTATATCTATGTCAAGACTTGATAACTCCTTATCCTATGATCCATGAGATGCGATCATCAGTCTATCTTCATAATAGTCTTTATGCTTTAAGGTTATCCCTCTTCACCTTAAAGCTCGACTACGGATACTTTAAGAATAATGTCCTTATGTTTAATTTAGTCTCATGATTAAGTCACACTTAATATTAAACGGACTATCTATTCTAGGGACTTTATTATTTTGGACTCTTACAAACATAATAAAGAAGTGCCTTATATTATTAATAAATAAAACATTATATTATTAATAAATAATTCAAGTACAAGTACTTAAAAGTATTGTCCTCTAGGGCTCTAACAACAACACTCCCACTAGCACTAAGGCCAATTAGGTGTTCTCTAACACCCATAGACCTAGTATGCCCATCACGCTTCAACTGCGCAAGAGGCTTAATTAGTGGATGAGGAACAATTCCTTATGTTGGTATCTTACGTATCTTCCAACGCTCTATTTCGATCTCTATCGAAATGTAGAAGTATCTAAGTGTAAATGAATCGTCAGTGAGATCTATTCTCAAGTGCTCTTGCAAGATTAAACCATTACCATCACTAATGTGATTAATGTGACTTGCAACACTGGAAACATAGCTTTAGCTCAATCATAAGCTAAACGATTCAATCTCTAATACTTAACTTCAGTAACTGAAATAAACATACTACGAAGCTTATCTTATAGCTTTCAATGTTTATATTCAAACAATACATCGGTATGGAAACTTAGCCATCATTATAACTTCCTAATAATGATCCTTTCCATTCCTATTTATTTCAAGAAATGGTCCTTAATTCCTTTTAAGGTCTTTTAGGGATATTCTTGAAGGTATTTTAGTGTCAAACACTAATTTCAATTTTGGTACTTATTGATTGTCTGACAATCACATGGTGTATTTGATTTTGTACATATTAAGATGTGTATGATTAATCCTATCTTCCAAAGCATATGGATTAATTTTCATATGTCTCTTTCTCATCCAATGAGATATGATATTGTCCTTTTGACAAAATCAATCATATGACACGTAATAATTTCACACGTCAAGTGTCTCAACACTTCATTAATAAATGTACATAGGCTATTCCTAACTCTTTAGGAATCCTTGCCTAACTAGATAGGCTATTCCTAACTCTTTAGGAATTCTTGCCTAAGTATTTCATCAAGAGTTATTTCTTTAATCATGTCTCACATGTATAAAGAAAATACTTTTGATGATTAATATGTCTTCCACATATTACACCAAATTTAATATTATTGCTCCCACTAAATCCTTGTGTGCACAAGATTTATATTTGTCCTACATTAACTTGTTTTCCATAAAACTCCCAAAAGGAACAAATATTTGAATTTATTCAATCTAATCAAAATTAGATAGGTTTGTCCTCATTAATTTGTTTTCTCAAAACTTCATAATAAGAACAAAGAATAATTAAATTTTATGAGAACTCTATCTAATCAATATTAGATAGATATAGGTTGTATACCTCTCTAGTATCCTTTGGATCAACAAAACCCTACATATATGTCTAATACATAAATGTTAGGTATTACAATTAATGAATGCAACTTTGTTATCCATCTACTAAAACATGTAGTACAACATTTAAAAGAAATCAAATAGATTTTAAGCTCTTTGATTACATTTAGGGTTTCATCATAAATTGCATTATGATTTTGCATGAAACCTTTAATGATCAATCAAATTTTAAAAAGTATTCTTAATACCATCCACATCAATATTCAATAAGAATACTCACTCTCATTGTGTGAGTCTTACTCATCTCGATGACATAACCATTATCTATATAAGGCTAGTGTATATGGATTCTATTTAAGATTTCATGACATTTAGCCACTTCTCAGAATTTAGACCGTCTTACGACCTTTAAGAAGTCAGATATTGATCTATTATGAAAACCATATCACCTTACCAGGTCATGATCCAACAGACTCTTTATGTGATATGTTAGACTTATCTAAAATTTTGTGCAACTTAAATCAATGGTTCTTCAACATCTTTGAGGAACCAGTTTATGTTCCCATTTTGATAAATATGTTTTGTGGTACTTGAATGATTTTTCAAGTTTCTATATCGCTCCCACTGTCTCTTTTAGAGACATACTCCCACTAGAGGAATGATTCATACTTAGCAACAAAACAACTTTTGTTCTTTAGAGTGATATAAGACTAGTATCCCTTAGAATACTTCCACATATTTATTAATTCAATTTGAATTTAAATTTATCTAATAAATTTTCAATCCAAAATTCTCATGAAGACATACTTGGTACTTTTACCTCCATATCGCATATGGTGTCTTTATGACTAATTATAAAAGGGGAACTAATTGTGGGTGAAAATTAACTATAAGCAAAAAGATTTTAAGAGTCAATAATGTATATAATTAAACTATCCTTATATGATATCATGTCAAACATGATGTGATAAAATAGTTATTATATTCATTAACTTAGTATTTACTAATATGACTTATTCATATGACTTAAATACTTTTGTCGAGTTCTATTTTCTTCATTATTGAACTTTCTTTGACAAATTCAAAGATTTTCTAATTTGTGTCGCACACATATTCACATCTAATGATTTCAATCATCAATGTTAATGAAGTAAAATAAACTCAATATATCAAGTATGTTTAGTGGTTGACATACATCTCATGTATATTGTTCAAATAGGTCATGTGTCACTTCATTGACACATCAAATACTTGTACTAAACAATAATTCTATTGATATATATATTTCAAGGTCCAAATCTTTTTTTTGGCTCTTATCATAACTGTTATAGATGATTTCATCAAGATCATGGAACCCTAGTCCATTACTTGACTTGGAACAACAGCATAAAAGACTTTTCTTAAATGATAGGACAATTGCTTGTCTTATTATTTAAAGCTATAATTCATATCTTGTCAATACAAGATATAATTAATACTTCTATTACTAGATGAATTTCAATAACAATTATTGTGTTTCATCTTAAACTTAATTTTAAGTCATGGCATAAGATCTTATTGTCAATGAAACAATTTTCATTCTAGACATAAGCTCTCATTGTCAATGAAACAATATTTCATTCTAGACATAAGTTGACTTAAAATTATGGTCAATGTTCTAATTCCTTAAGCATCTCTATTTTCAAAAATTGAGATTCAATCATCTTTGTATCTAATACCTTGGATGTAGAAATAGAATTTTTGACTTTCTATAACAATATGTATAAATTGAAGTCTTACTTCATCCTCTTAGTTTGACTCTTCCATAAACTATTTATGGCATTTTAATCAATGGTCTAACCATTAAAATAGTCGTTCTCCTTTGGCAACCGTTATTGCTCTATACAATTATGAGAGGAATATAAATCTTATTTATATTATATCTTAAATCTTTGATAGTGTAAATTTATGCTCCTTCAATTCAACAATTTCCGGTGGATATAAAAATTCAAAATTTGTCTATATCTATCCATTTAATTTGTTAGATTGAACCTTTGACCAACTCTTTGATCTATTGAGAATTCTATCATACTTTGAAGTTCTTTCAAAAAGATCTTGCTTGAGATTAAATGATCACTGTTGTACCCCAATTTTGGACCCAAAATCCATTGTCCTTTTTTCATCATAATTCATGTCTTTTTTTCATCTTTTTGTTCATGTTCGTTTTATCTTTTTTTTATCGTCGTACTTTCATGTTCGCTCATTTATCATCGTTTTATTCTTAATTATTATTATTACTATTATCATTGTTATTCTTATTATCACTATTACTCTTTTCATCAAAAAAATTCATTTCAAAAAATAGTTTTCCTTTATTTACTTATTTATCTTCTCTTATACTTTTATTTATTATTATTATTATAATTAATCTTTTTTCAGTTTAGTTATTTATTTACTTAAAAAAATAATAATATAATAAATAAAAATATGGTCAAAAAGCAAAAACAGTTTTTATACATATTCTTCTATAATCTTTTTTTCTGTTATTATTATTAATTGTTATTGTTATTATTATTATCATTATTATTCCAAAAAAAGGGTCAAAAAATGTAGTCTTTTTCTTTTTTTGCTTTTCACGTGTTTTACTGGTTTATTTCTTTTTTTTTGGCTTTCAAAAATTTCGTTTTTGGAAAAAATAGAACAACATAACAGAACAAAAATTGAAAAAAGGATCCTATGCACTTCTGCAAAATCACCAACACAGACAGTGACTTGTTTGTCCCCTTTCCCCAATTCATTACAAGATTTCAAAACCAATCCTGTTACAACAAAAAGCTTTCTGCCCAATTTTCTTCTTTGGCAATTCTAAACCCTAAAATCAAATCATAAAACAGAACAGAAGCAAGACAGAGAGAGGGAGGAGAAACGGCTGGATTCCAAAAGCAAAAAAAACAATCTTCAGAAAAAAAACAAACACAACATACAGAAAATCAAAAACTTCATAAAACCAGAACCCTAACCTTCTCTGTTTCTTTCAATCAACATAACCAAAAAAACCTTAAACCAAAATCGAGCCTTTTCATTTTCCAATCATAAAACAACAAACACAGAAACCAAAAACTCAACCCTCATTCAAACCTTTTTTAACCCATAAACCAGAAGAAAAACAGAAATCGAAACAGAAACCAAACAGAAAAGAGAAAGAAACCGAAGGAAAAAAGAAAAAATCAGAAGAGAAGCAAAACAGAGAAGGACGAATCAAAGCAGAAAGGAGATCGGAGCAGTCCACCACTGCCGTCGCACGCGCAACCGCTCCGTTCCCAGTGACCACCGTCGGCCACCACCGTGTTTCGCCGGAAGTTCTTGCTCCAGTACTGTATGTTTTTTTCCGTTTCGTTCAACTCATACACTTGCATGCATCTTCTATTTTGGTTATGAACTTGTTTGAGTTTTTAGATTAGGGTTTGAGATTGGGGCTTTCGGTTTTACATCCGATCCGGACGGTTGGTAGTTCGTTTGATGTTTTTGTTGTCGGATTCATGTTAGGGAGACGTTTTTATGTGAGGTTTATGCTTTGTGATTTTCGATTTGCATATTTTTGGAGATTTGGGGGGTTAGGGTTTGATGAAGAGAACAAAAAGAAGAGAAAGAACAGAACAGAAGAGAGAAAGAAGAAAGACTGAACGAGAGAGAAGAAAGAAAGAAAGAAAAAATAAAAAAATAACCAAAGTGGGAAAGAAAAAATCTGATATATCTCTCCCCTGCCACGTGTCATAACACGATTGGCCCCCTTTTTTATTTTATTTTATTTAGGCTTTGTGGGTCTGGGTCCGGGTCTGGTTTGACCCGGTTCATAAAAATGTGATTTTGGGCTTCACCTATAAGCCCAATCCGCCCCATCCCTGTTTTTTTTGTTATTTTTGTGTTTTTTATTTGTTCTCTATTCGTTTATTTATTTTACTTTTATCCTTTTTATTTATTATCATTTTCTCTTTTATTATTTACTAAAATATTTATTTGCACATATGCATACATTGTATGTTTTAAATGTTTTTTGCCATGAAAATATGTATGTGTGAGTTTATTGTTTTTTTTATAAAAGTATTAAACTAAGTGGCTATACTAAAAAAATTTTCTAAGTTCAACAAAACTCTTCTTTAAATAAAAACTTCTTTTTTCTAACTATTTTGATATCAAAAAAACAAAAAAATGTTAGTTTATCAAAAAACTTCCTTTTTTAGTTATTTAGTATGCAAAAATATGAAAATAACAAAAATACAAAAAAATTGAAATATGCTATGTTTGTTCTTTTTTCTTTTTATGGTTGATAACATGATTGTGTCTTCATTTAATCTCTTTTTTATGAAATATATAATATGCTTTTATTAGAAAAATTCATGCATACATGCATTTAAAATCTCACATTATGCGTTTTTTTGTCACATAACCTTTTTTTTTACAAAAAAATCCTACATCATATCACATTTTTCATTATATTTACACTACACATTTCCTTTTTTACACTTCTACATTACATTGCATTATAATCTACATTTTGCATTTCACATGACATTTGACACTAATCTTTGCATCACATTACAATTTCACACTACAATTTCACATTACAACTTCACTTTACATTTTTTTTTCATGCATACACGCATTGCATATAGGTTAGGACATTGCATCCTTTTAAAAATGCACGTTAGAGACAATGTCTTACATTTTAGATCATTGAGCTCTAACACTTGCAATAAAAGTTAAGGACCATTTTGGCCTAAATTCATGCATTCATACTTTGGTATTTGTTTTTCTTTTCTTGTTTCTTCTTGATTAAACTTGTGTTGCTTCTTGACTTAACATGATTAGTATGACTATAAGAGCCCTTGAATGATTGTTTTTGTTTTATATATATATGTTCTTGACTTAAAATACTTATGCCCTTATGATTGACTATGACACTAAAAATGATAAGTACACATTCATGCTAATCTTACATGTTACATGATTTTCTTCATTTTTTTGCTTCTTGATAATGTTATTTCTTGACCTTCCATGAGTGGTTTGTGTGCTTGTGCTTGCTTTGTTGTGACTAAGTGCAAAATACCTCTTTCTTTTTACTTCCGTCTCATTTTCACACACATCTCACTCTTATAAAAAATGCTACTTTCTACTTACCATGTCTTTTAGGTGCATTTCATTCTCATATTTATTTTTTCGCACTTGCATTTTATTTTATTTATAGCTTTATGCATCGCATTTATTTATTTATGTAATTTATTATTATTTGCTCAATTCGATATGGTTGTAAATATTAATTATTCAATTGGGTTGTAATAGCGTAGGACTTTATTTATTGTTTTTACTGCTTTCCTAGCTTACACTACACACACAATGCCATATTCATTTCCAAGCGAGAGAGCTTATAATCAAATTTCAATTGGTTACGAGGTCTCTTGCGACAAAGTCTCTTGCCTACCCAAAAAAACGCGATATTTGAAAAGATAACAAAAACAATCGTAGGTCCATTTTAGTCGCAACGTCATTATATCATTTAACTATATATATTACACTTAACTCTTTTTTTTTTTTTTTTTATATATAACAAAATTTATACTTTCTTACAACTTTTTCTTTCTCTTAACAACATTTTCTTTACAATACAATAATTATATTTCTTTCAAGAAAACCTTTTTTTTTTACAAGCAAAAAATATATTTACCTTTCTTTCCTTTTATTCACCTTAAGGAAAATTCGTTTAACCCTTTTTTACCTTTTACTTACACTTAACTTTTTATAACAAAATATACACTTTCTTACTATTTCTTTCCTTTTAAACATTTTCTCTACAATATAATAATTACTTTACTCTCAAAAAAAATCCTTTTTACAAAAGAAAAAATATATTTACATTCCTTTTCTTTTATTTACTTTAAGGAAAATTCTTTTAACTTTTGTTTTACTATCTTTTCACTTTTAAGAGACTTTTATCATTTTTAGTCTCAAATTTTGACGATCCTTATAAACATTGCAAGAATTCAATCATTCTCCTATCAAAGGGGGAATGGTTTAGTGTGTTTATATTGATCTTTAAAAGGTGAGACTTAAAATGACATTAATTTCTTTCTTTTTTCTTCTATACAACTTCTCCCTCCATTCTTAAAGCATGTATATAAAAAAGCACAAAAACATGTAAGAGGTTACCATGGAGTACCATGGGCGCTTGAGGTGCTAACACCTTCCTTAAGCGCAACTAACCCCCGTACCTTAGAATCTCTTTCTTTTAAAAGGTTTTCAATTTTTCCCCTCCTTTGGAAATGAAAAATAAAACTGTAGTGGGGTATGTCACAAAAATCCCGCAACAGAAAAATGGCGACTTCACTGGGGATTCTCTCCTTAAGAGGGTTGAACCTAACTTATGTGTTTATATGTGCTTATTTATTTACATGCTTTATATACATTGTGGGGGGGTTCTTGAGTTGAGACAAGCTTGACCCGAGCTTGAGTGCACACATAGGATAGAAAATGTGGTGTAATCATAGTGACATGTTTGGAGTCAATTCATTTCATGATGCACATGTGATACGACTACGCTCAAGTGGAGGGTTTACGAGAATAGGAGTTGTTGATACGAGTCAATTGTATTGGCAATAACTATTTCCGGAAATCCCGAGAAGCTTGGGGACCTTTTAGTCACATTTAACCCATCTTAGCCCTTTTAGGATGTAGTGCGATGGCTAGAGTATGACGGAATTTTTTTTCCTGACTTTAGTTGTTTCGCGATACTACGCTCAGACGAGACTTTCTTGTTGGATATTTATCGGACCACGAGTCAATTGTGGGTACGATAATCTCCAATGAGGAGTTGATAACTTTGGGAACCTTGTAGCACCCGTGATACAGGTACAAAGTAAACCAATAGTTCATACCTTTTGGGCGGGTTTTACCCTTTGACTCCAACATCATGACACCTAAACCACCCATGTTTGCTTATGTTTGTGGTTGTTGCATATTCATATCATATCATCCATACATCCATGCATACATGATACCTTTTTTTTCCATATTCAAAGGATTTAAAAATAATGAAAATGTAAACATCACAGTTATGGACTCAAAGAGGAAGCTTACCAAGAAGTTCAGTTTCAGAACTCCAGATTTGAGGAAGTTGAGGCATCTCGCGACTTTTGTACCAAATGATGTCCACTTTGAACCCTTCTGCAATTTTATGATCCCGTGTACCACTGTTTCACTTTCAAAGATTATCAACTTGTTCCAACTTTGGAAGAATATGCTCATTGGATAGGAATACCAGTCAAAGACAAAGTACCATTTTATGGATTGAATGGAGAGCTTGAAGTGTCAACTATCGCGTCTGCTTTACACTTGAAGGAGCCTGAAGTGGTACATAACATGGCTCTGAAGAACGGGCGTTCGGGTTTAGCTTCAACTTTCTTGATAGAAAAAGCTTTTGAGTTTCTTGAGAAGAAAATTTTTGATGCTTTTGAGGTCATTCTAGTTGTGCTTATCTATGGGCTGTTGCTATTTCCCAACACTGATTACTTTGTGGATGCTGATGCTATCCAGATCTTTTTGATTGGGAACCCTGTCCCAACCTTGCTTGCTGATACTTACCATTCAATTCACTACAGGTTTTCAAAAGGGGGACAGATCAACTGTTGTGCCCCATTACTTCAAATGTGGTATTGCTCACACCTACCTAAGTCTAATGACTTCGGAAACTATCCAAGCCATACCCTTTGGTCCAAACGAATCATGGCCATCACTCATTCAGACATAACCTGGTATAACTCTGATTATTTCAATGGAACTATCATCGACAACTGTGGGGATTTTCCTAATGTACCCCTCATTGGTACACAAGGAGGAATCACTTATAACCCTACTCTTGCCAGGCGTCAGTTTGGTTTTACTATGAGAAAATGTCCTAATACTCTCTTATTGGACGGAGTTTTTTACATCAATGGGAAAGACAGTCTCATCACAAGGGCAAGGTTTGCGGGTGCTTGGGAAAAGATTATCAGAAAAACAAAGAGTGAATTAGGGAAACAACACTATGTAGCTTTGAAAGAGTATACTGATTGGGTCATCGCCAGAGCTGCCAAACTTGTGTTACCATATGCTCTCTCTACACCTTCATCTTCTACATCTCTGTCTCCTGTGGCCCTAGTTGCGCCAGAACAGCAACCAACTGAAGCAAATGATGAGGATATTTCTTGGGAAGAGAAGTTTTATGTGTCAGAACTTGAGAAAGAAAAATTGAAGAAAGAATTAGATGAGAAATGTCGTGTTCTTGAGCTTGAGAAGAAAAAGATGGAAGAGTCAAAGAAAGGAAAGAGCCAAGAGATGGATCCTTTGGATGTGTGGCTGTATGGAGGTAGGAATCCAGGTCAAGAAATGAAAAGGCAAAGAAAGAACAAGAAGTGAAGACTGCACAAGGAAGGGACTAGTGTGTTTTATTTACTATGTATTTGTCTAATGCCTGTAATGTTAATTTGTTTGTAGCTTTTAACAATTCGATGTAATTTTTCTTTATTTCTTTTTTTGTACTTGTCTTTGTTGTTTTATGTGCTCAAACAGTTGTATTTCCTTTTATTTATTAATGAATCAAGGTCCCTGTCATGATTACATTTCTCTCATTGCTTTTAAAGATCCTTTGAATAAAAAAAAAACACACATAACAAAGAAAATTTTATACACATGGCATATCATGCATCATTTGCATTCATTATTCAGTTTTCAAGGTGTTGAGTCTCTCGTTCTTAACAGATTCTGGTCCGATGCTCTCGTCCAAAGTCAACTCGCAATTACAACATTTGGTTAGTCAAAAGAAAAGAATGGAAGCAATTGAACAAGAGAACACTCAGCTTCGTGAAGAAGTCGTCACACTTCGGGCAGAATTGGAAAAGAAAAATGCCCTGATCACTTCCTTAATGGTGGCGCAAAATAACCACCATCTTCTCCTTGAGCAACTATTTTTGCCTTTTCAAGCCCAACAAAGGCTTCAGATTCAATCACAGGCTCAGCAACAGTCTGGCCAACAGCCTCTCCGACAGGCTCTACAACATGTTCCACATCAGATTCCACGACTGGCTCCACAAAAGTCAAACAAACAGGATACTGTTTCAAAAAGGGAACCTAAGTTTGAATCGATCCCTATGTTGTATGCAAATATGCTTCCTATTTTGCTTGGGAGAAATTTGATTCAGACTAGGACACCTCCTAAGATACCTGCAATATTACCAAGGTGGTACAAGCCTGGTCGATCCTGTGCTTTCCATCAAGGGGCACTTGGCCATGATGTTGATGTCATCTCAGCTACTCTTTTATCAGTTGAAACCAGTGATACAAGGAAGCTCATCCCTATGATCACTAGACTTTTTATTTCTCTCTTGTCAAGCATTTGTTTGCTTTTAACATTATGTCTTTTGTCAAGTACTTTTTAATATAATAAACATGCATGTTTTTGGAATAAATTCATTCGTATTCACTCATTTCTTGTTTTATTACTTGCAAACTTGGAGCGAGGATGATGAAAATAAATAACTGATTTTTTTTGTTGATATATGCTTTCAATGGTGAAAAACTTAGTTGACGATGTAAGGCATTGTTTCTCTTCCCAAATAGTGGAGATATAAGGAGATAGTCCGTAATCAGCCCCTTTGAGCCTGAAGTCAGTGTTTCTTTCTTTTTTCTGAACCCTTAATCATAACCTGGGGCAGGGTAGTCTTTCAATTAATTTGATGATGCATCCTGATGCAAGAGAATCAATTTGTCTGGTTTAGTCACAATGCTTTCCTCAGATAAAGGAAGCCGTCAAGAGATGAGACTCACAACAATTCATACGACAGTCACAACATTCATCTTACAAAGGTTATACAAAAAAAACAGAGTGATTACAAAAAAGAGAGAAATCAAAAAAAGAATTCAAAAAAAGAGAGCCCATAAAAAAAAAAGAAAAAGAGGGGCACCCCGATGGACCATAAATTCAAAGTTCAAAAAGGACTAGTCCATACAAATAAAGAGTGATTCAAAAAATAGGAACAACTTCCTAAACACAAAGTGATTGTCACTTCAAGAAATCTCATCAAAGTCTATTCAAAAAGAATATCAATGAAGCTTCGATCAAAGTGTCAACCTCAGACATCATTGCCAAAAAGATTCTCTTGTCGATTGAGTGCATCAGTTGAATTAATTGAATTTAAGATTGAAGAACATCAAGAAGAATGGGTGGGACCAAATAAATTTTGAGCCTAACAATCTTTCTTTTGAAAACCGTGAGCCCAGCCACATTATAACATACAAAAGACCTAATTGAAGCTAGGTTCACTGTGAAAGCATATATTCGGCAAATTTATTGTTAGGCTGACTCATCCTGTTTGTTGAGTAATCACATATTAACTTTGTACACACCATATGTGCTTCCATCACAAAAATATTCAATTTCAAAAACATACATATGCATTTTATCAAAAATACTTTTCAAAAGAAATAATTTTACTTGCAAAATAATACTTGACATCAAAGAAATTTGAGCTATAGTCTGATCAGGGGCAAAGCTGACTTGAGACGCTCCTAGCCAGGGGCATGTTATCTGTGGATTATGCCAATCAGGGGCAAACAAGTTGAATATTCTGCTTATTAAGGTTGAAAATGGTTCAGGATTTGGTTATTACAAACATCAGTTGGTCAGGAGCAAATCCTTCAAGATTTCAAGCACTTGGGACATACTGTGTCAAGATCATATATTCCTGAAAAGGTACACTGAATGTAAAAGGTCAACTAGTCACGCTCTTCGAGCGATTCTTTCAAATATCTTTAGACTAAAGCAAAGAGTCTGAAGCAAGGGGCAAGTCGTCTTCATTCTCTCAGATGTTCATCAACAACAAACATGTTTTCTCTAGAGAATGTAAACAATCTTTTTCTTAGAAAAGGGTACATCCCCAATGAAAGTTGACAAAGTTGTTTTGAGTGCAGTCAAGTTTCAATATATAGATCGTTTCGGCTAGAACGGTCAATTCCCCAGAGAAGTTGTTCCTTCCCCAAGAAGAGTTCTCTTACTTTATCTACAGTGACATATACACTTTGTTGAGATATCTTGAGCAGTGATGCGACGTTGGCTTGTGTTTCCAGTTTGGTCACTTTGTCTGTCCATCAAAAGATGTTTCGCATACATACATATACACATACATTCATAACATACAAACATTCATACATACTTTCATATATTCAAACATAGCATTTATATGTGCCATCAACATTTACATCATTCATACATTACTACATCATATACAGATGTCTATCTCTTTCGTTTTGTCCGTGTTTACAAAAATAGAGTCGGGATGGGCATGTTGTTCTCCCCAATTAGAGTGTCAGCTTAGGCAGATAAGTGTACACCCCTTGTTTCAAAAATTCCCCACTAGACTCCTCTCTTGTGGAAGATGGTTGTTTCAGTTTTTCCTACAACAAAAGGAAAATTCCAGTTGAATTTATTCTTCAATTGGACACAGAGTCTTGTTTACAGTTTCCCTCCGGTTTGTTCTCGGATTGGACGTCAACCCAATTTTACAAGTGGCAGTCTCGTCGTTCGAGAAGCTTGTATCCAAAGTTTACAAGTGGTAGTCTCGTCGTTCGAGAAGCTTGTATTCAATTTCACAAGTGGCAGTCTCGTCGTTCGAGAAGCTTGTATCCAAGTTTACAAGTGGCAGTCTCGTCATCCGAGAAGCTTGTACGCATTTTACAAGTGGCAATCTCGTCATCTGAGAAGCTTGTACCCTTTCAACAAGTGGCAATCTCGTCATCCGAGAAGCTTGTACCCTTTCAACAAGTGGCAATCTCGTCATCCGAGAAGCTTGTACACATTACAAGTGGCAATCTCGTCATCTGAGAAGCTTGTACATCATTAGTTATATCCTCAACACAACAAGTGACAAGTTTTCCATACAAGAAGCTTGTGTTTTACAAATACATTTCACAGTTCCTCATGTGATTTTTATCCCCAGTGAATCCTATCAGTACATTACACAAAATATCATACAAATCTTTTTCTCTACAAATACATACACTTATACAGTTCCATCAAATTGAATCATTTTTTCGAAGTACTCGTCAAAGTTACTTTTCTTTCAGAGAATCATGTTACTAGTGGGTGACATGTAGAGATTGTCTTTTATCTGCATTCCGTCTATTTGCAAGGCGGTGGACAATTCTCTTATTCTCTATAAACATTGTCTTTTATCTGCAAGCTGTCTCTTTGTAAGGCGGTGGACAATGTTCTTGTTCTTTATAGAGGTCGTCTTTTATCTGCAAGCTGTCTCTTCGTAAGGCGGTGGACGATGATCTTGTTCTCAGTAAACGTTGTCTTTTATCTGCAAGCCGTCGCTTTGCAAGGCGGTGGACAATGTTCCTGTTTTTCTTGTAGAAATTGTCTTTTATCTGCAATCCGTCCTTGTCAGGCGGTGGACAATTCTCTTATTCTCTATAGACGTTGTCTTTTATCTGAAAGTTGTCTCTTTGTAAGGCGGTGGACAATGTTCTTGTTCTTTATAGAGGTCGTCTTTTATCTGCAAGCTGTCTCTTCGTAAGGCGGTGGACGATGATCTTGTTCTCAGTAAACGTTGTCTTTTATCTGCAAGCCGTCACTTTGCAAGGTGTTGTACCCCAATTTTGGACCTAAAACCCATTGTCCTCTTTTTTCGTTATAAAATATCAAAAACATTCATCGCATAATAAAAGTACCATCGCATCCGTTCTTTTTCGTCGTATTATTTATATTCGTTTTAATCATGTTTTCGCGATCGTACTCGTATTCATATTCATTTACTATCGATTATTCTTTTAATTTTTGTTGTCATTATTATCATTATTATTATTTTTTATTATTATTAATATTACTATTATCAAAAAAATCCTTTGTTCAAAAAAAGTTAGTTTTTTCCATTCTCTTTCATCATTTTCTTTTTTTCTCTCCGTCCAAACTTATTATTACTATTATTATGATTATTGTTTTTATCTATTATTATCTATTATCACATATTATTATTATTATTATTATTATTATAATTATTATTATTATTATTATTATAACTAATTATTATTATTATTATTAAAAAAAAGTAGTACCTTTTATGATTAAAAAAAAAAAACAGTTTTAGTTCCTTTGTTCTATTTTCTATTTTTTTTTCTCTTCTTCTTCTTTTTTCGGTCAAACAAATTTGAAAAAAACAGAATATGAAATTGGAATCCAAAGCTTTTCCTGGAAAAATCTGAACATGAAAAGGACTGGTTTTTGTCATCTTTCTCCCTTTGATCACTACTTTCAAATTACAATCTGTGTTAATAAAAGTTGCTCTGCATTTTTCTGTTTCCATACATCAAACCCTAAAACTCCTCTATAACAGAACCAAAGTTCACAGAACAGAAGGAAGGGAGAAGCGGCAGAGAAACAAAAACCATAAATACAATCAAATAACCAAAACCTTCACAAAAAAAAATCATCTTCAAAACAGAATCAAGAACAAAAACTTCACAAGCTAAAAAACCACTTATAATCCAAACATCCATACATACAAAACAGAAATCAAAATATCTTAAAATCACAAACACCAAACCCCTAACCTAACCGAAAAAAAAAGAGGCATAGATTTCTTCACACACTGTGAAGAGATTTGTTGATTCTCCATTTTCAGCCACCCTCACCAAAACCTCGCGCACACAAAGAAGGAGAAGAAAGGGGTCAGATACAAAAGCAGAAACAGAACCGAAAAGAACAAAACCGAGAGCAAGGCAAAAGAAGGGGGAAATACTAACGTGAAGATGCACTCCAAAGGAAGGTCAATACTCTTTTCCTTTTCATTAACCATGCATAATCATCGTCTCACTGTTTTATGTTCAAAAAATGAAGATTTAGGGTTAGATCTGCACGACTCGTTTGCTTTGCCATGAATTTGAACCTGTTTTTTCTTGACTATATGTTTAATTGCACGAACTTGTTTAATTTGGGGTTAGGTTTTTTCAGATTTGGGGGTTAGGGTTTCGGACCCCCTTTTGATCCGATCGATTGTTAGATTTTTTAGGAGTTCTAGGTTTAGATTCGTGTTTAGGATGAGATTCTAGGCAAGGTTTGTGATTTATGCTTTCTGTTTTGAACGAAAAAGAGTTTGGGTTCATGTGAGCTTGGTTGAACAAAAATGGTGAAAGAAGAAGAAAGAAGAAAGAAAACAGAACAGAAGAAGAAAAGAGAGAGAAGAGAGAAAGAGATCTGATAAAATAAATTAACCAAAATAGCAAAAATGAATTTAACCCCCCCTCACTCTCTACTTTCTCAGCGCACCCCCCAGGGCTGCTGCGCGCGCCCCCTAGCCGGTTATGTGAACCGGGTTGTGGGCCGGGTCTGGTTCGACCCGGTTCACCACTGAACCCAGTTCACCCACCCCTTTGTAGTTACCGTGCGCACCCCCTAGGTTGCTGCGCGCACCCCCCCTGGACTCTGATACAAATTTGTGAATGGGCTTAAGCATTAGCCCAATCCGCCCCACTCTTTTTTTTCTGTTTTTTATGAAACTTTTTTTTTCTTTTTAGTCAATTGCTTTTCATTTATTTATTTATTTTCACCCTTTTTTATTTCTTTCTTATTTATTATTATCTTTTTTAATTAGTTATTAGAACATAAAAAAAAAACAACAAAAAATGCTAAAAAACTAAACATGCCATGATTGAATTTTATTTTTTTATTGTGATGATTGATAACATGATTATGTCTTCATTTAATTTCATTTTTTATGAAACATATAACATGCTTTTTATTAAAATTCATGCATACATGCATCTAAAATTTTATATTTTTTTACCCTACATCATATTATGCTTTTTTTTGTCACATAACAACTTTTTTTTTTTTACAAATTTCTACATCATATTTCATTTTTCATTACATTTGCACTACACACTTCTTTTTACATTTCTACATTACATTACATCACGATCTACACTTCTTACATTTTCACATGACATTTGACACTAGTTTTTGCATCACACTACAATTTCACATTATAATTTTACTTCACATTTCTTCATGCATACATGCATTGCATTTAGATTAGGACCATGCATCATTTTTAAAAAATGCATGTTAGAGACAATATTTTATTTTTATAAAGTCATTGAGCTCTAATAATTGGCATTAATAGTGAAGGACCACTTTTGGCCTAAATTCATTCTTTTGAAAAAAACTTTTCCCTTGTTAAATAAAAAATGTTCTTTTGCTTGTGTGTTTTAATTATTGTTGTTGTGAGTGATTTTCAAAAATGTTATTATCATGTTTTCACCTCAGACATTTTTTTTTACACACACTCCATTTTTTAATAAGGTGCTATCTTGCTATGTTTTCTTATTTTTGATTGTTTGTGTACATATTCATTGCCATATTTATTTTTCGCATTTGCATTTTATTTTATGCATTGCTATTTATTTATTTATTTATCTATTGCTTATTATTATTATTATTTATTTATTCTAATTCGATATGGTTGTAAATTAATTATTCAATTGGGTTGTAATAGCGTAGGATTTTATTTATTGCTTTTACTGTTTCTTAGCTCACACATCACACACAATGCCATATTCATTTCCAAGCGAGAGAACTCGTAGTTAAATTTCAATTGATTACGAGGTCTCTCGCGACAAAATTCCTCTCCAACCCAAACGCGATATTTTATAAAGATAACCAAAAAATAATCGTAGGGTCATTCTAGTCGCAACGTCATTATACTATTTCACTAAGTTACTTAATTACATTTTATTATTTTCCTATTTACATAACAATACCTATACTCCTTCACAATTTCTTTCTTTTCAACAAAATTTTCTTTACATACAACAATTACGCTTTCTCTCAAAAACTCTTTTTTTTACAAACAAAAAATATGTACATTCCTTTTTTTATTTACTTTATGAAGAAAATTTTCTCAGATTTTTATTACTTTACACACAATACCATAGTTACGTTACTTTGAAAAACCCTTTTTCACAAAGAACAAAACTCTTTTTCTTTTATTCACTTTATGAAAGAAAACTTTCTTAAATTTTTACTACTTTACTCTCAAGAGACTTTTATCATTCTTAGTCTCAAATTTTAACGATTCTCATAAACATTGCAAGAATTCAATCATTCTCTTTAAGGGAATGGTTTAGTGTGTTTATATGAATCTTTAAAAGGTGAGACTTAAAATGACATTAATCTCTTTCTCTTTTCTCACTTTTCTTCTATACAACTTCCCCCTCCATTCTTCAAGCATGTTTTCAAAAAGCACTAAAAACATATGAGAGGTTACCATGGAGTACCATGGGCGCTCGAGGAGCTAATACCTTCCTCGAGTGCAACTAACCCCGTACCTTAGAATCTCTCTTTTTTAGGTTTTCAATTTTTCCCCTCCTTTGGAAATGAAAAATAAAACTGTGGCGGGGTATGTCTCAAAAATCTCGCAACACAAGGCGGTGGACAATGTTCCTGTTTTTCTTGTAGAAATTGTCTTTTATCTGCAATCCGTCCTTGTCAGGCGGTGGACAATTCTCTTATTCTCTATAGACGTTGTCTTTTATCTGCAAGCTGTCTCTCTGTAAGGCGGTGGACAATGTTCTTATTCTTTATGGAGTTCGTCTTTTATCTGCAAGCTGTCTCTTCGTAGGGCGGTGGACGATGCTCTTGTTCTCAGTAAACGTTGTCTTTTATCTGCAAGCCGTCACTTTGCAAGGCGGTGGATAATGTTCCTGTTTTTCTTGTAGAAATTGTCTTTTATCTGCAATCCGTCCTTGTCAGGCGGTGGACAATTCTCTTATTCTCTATAAACGTTGTCTTTTATCTGCAACCCGTCTCTTTGTAAGGCGGTGGACAATGTTCTTTTCACCATTACTGTCATCCACATAATAGTAAGTAATATTCTCCCCAGTGCTTTACTCTGTTCCCCAGTGGAGTTCGTTCTTCCAATGGACTTGGGGCACATCTTATTTTTCCCAGTCGGGCCATGTTATGTTCTTCCCCTGTGGAGTCCTAACTGTGTTTTCTTCCTTTGTCTGACTTTTTCAACATTCATACAAAAATTCCAAAAAAAAAATTCATCATCTGCATTTCATGCATTCATATTTGCATCATAAGCATTGTTGAAGGATTTTAGGTCCAAAAATGGTGCACGTTTTATATTTAAGTATCTTCAATCCCGTCTAGACGAAGATTTTAATCTTCATCTCTCCGGGTGAAGAAACTTAAATAGGGGCAGCTGTTGTACCCCAATTTTGGACCCAAAATCCATTGTTCTTTTTTCATCATAATTCATGTCTTTTTTTCATCTTTTTGTTCATGTTCGTTTTATCTTTTTTTTATCGTCGTACTTTCATGTTCGCTCATTTATCATCGTTTTATTCTTAATTATTATTATTACTATTATCATTGTTATTCTTATTATCACTATTACTCTTTTCATCAAAAAAATAGTTTTCCTTTATTTACTTATTTATCTTCTCTTATACTTTTATTTATTATTATTATTATAATTAATCTTTTTTCAGTTTAGTTATTTATTTACTTAAAAAAATAATAATATAATAAATAAAAATATGGTCAAAAAGCAAAAACAGTTTTTATACATATTCTTCTATAATCTTTTTTTCTGTTATTATTATTAATTGTTATTGTTATTATTATTATTATTATCATTATTATTCCAAAAAAAGGGTCAAAAAATGTAGTCTTTTTCTTTTTTTGCTTTTCACGTGTTTTACTGGTTTATTTCTTTTTTTTTTGGCTTTCAAAAATTTCGTTTTTGGAAAAAATAGAACAACATAACAGAACAAAAATTGAAAAAAGGATCCTATGCACTTCTGCAAAATCACCAACACAGACAGTGACTTGTTTGTCCCCTTTCCCCAATTCATTGTAAGATTTCAAAACCAATCCTGTTACAACAAAAAGCTTTCTGGCCATTTTTCTTCTTTGGCAATTCTAAACCCTAAAATCAAATCATAAAACAGAACAGAAGCAAGACAGAGAGAGGGAGGAGAAACGGCTGGATTCCAAAAGCAAAAAAAACAATCTTCAGAAAAAAAACAAACACAACATACAGAAAATCAAAAACTTCATAAAACCAGAACCCTAACCTTCTCTGTTTCTTTCAATCAACATAACCAAAAAAACCTTAAACCAAAATCGAGCCTTTTCATTTTCCAATCATAAAACAACAAACACAGAAACCAACAACTCAACCCTCATTCAAACCTTTTTTAACCCATAAACCAGAAGAAAAACAGAAATCGAAACAGAAACCAAACAGAAAAGAGAAAGAAACCGAAGGAAAAAAGAAAAAATCAGAAGAGAAGCAAAACAGAGAAGGACGAATCAAAGAAGAAAGGAGATCGGAGCAGTCCACCACTGCCGTCGCACGCGCAACCGCTCCGTTCCCAGTGACCACCGTCGGCCACCACCGTGTTTCGCCGGAAGTTCTTGCTCCAGTACTGTATGTTTTTTTCCGTTTCGTTCAACTCATACACTTGCATGCATCTTCTATTTCGGTTATGAACTTGTTTGAGTTTTTAGATTAGGGTTTGAGATTGGGGCTTTCGGTTTTACATCCGATCCGGACGGTTGGTAGTTCGTTTGATGTTTTTGTTGTCGGATTCATGTTAGGGAGACGTTTTTATGTGAGGTTTATGCTTTGTGATTTTCGATTTGCATATTTTTGGAGATTTGGGGGGTTAGGGTTTGATGAAGAGAACAAAAAGAAGAGAAAGAACAGAACAGAAGAGAGAAAGAAGAAAGACTGAACGAGAGAGAAGAAAGAAAGAGAGAAAAAATAAAAAAATAACCAAAGTGGGAAAGAAAAAATCTGATATATCTCTCCCCTGCCACGTGTCATAACACGATTGGCCCCCTTTTTTATTTTATTTTATTTAGGCTTTGTGGGTCTGGGTCCGGGTCTGGTTTGACCCGGTTCATAAAAATGTGATTTTGGGCTTCACCTATAAGCCCAATCCGCCCCATCCCTGTTTTTTTTGTTATTTTTGTGTTTTTTATTTGTTCTCTATTCGTTTATTTATTTTACTTTTATCCTTTTTATTTATTATCATTTTCTCTTTTATTATTTACTAAAATATTTATTTGCACATATGCATACATTGTATGTTTTAAATGTTTTTTGCCATGAAAATATGTATGTGTGAGTTTATTGTTTTTTTTATAAAAGTATTAAACTAAGTGGCTATACTAAAAAAATTTTCTAAGTTCAACAAAACTCTTCTTTAAATAAAAACTTCTTTTTTCTAACTATTTTGATATCAAAAAAACAAAAAAATGTTAGTTTATCAAAAAACTTCCTTTTTTAGTTATTTAGTATGCAAAAATATGAAAATAACAAAAATACAAAAAAATTGAAATATGCTATGTTTGTTCTTTTTTCTTTTTATGGTTGATAACATGATTGTGTCTTCATTTAATCTCTTTTTTATGAAATATATAATATGCTTTTATTAGAAAAATTCATGCATACATGCATTTAAAATCTCACATTATGCGTTTTTTTGTCACATAACCTTTTTTTTTACAAAAAAAACCTACATCATATCACATTTTTCATTATATTTACACTACACATTTCCTTTTTTACACTTCTACATTACATTGCATTATAATCTACATTTTGCATTTCACATGACATTTGACACTAATCTTTGCATCACATTACAATTTCACACTACAATTTCACATTACAACTTCACTTTACATTTTTTTTTCATGCATACACGCATTGCATATAGGTTAGGACATTGCATCCTTTTAAAAATGCACGTTAGAGACAATATCTTACATTTTAGATCATTGAGCTCTAACACTTGCAATAAAAGTTAAGGACCATTTTGGCCTAAATTCATGCATTCATACTTTGGTATTTGTTTTTCTTTTCTTGTTTCTTCTTGATTAAACTTGTGTTGCTTCTTGACTTAACATGATTAGTATGACTATAAGAGCCCTTGAATGATTGTTTTTGTTTTATATATATATGTTCTTGACTTAAAATATTTATGCCCTTATGATTGACTATGACACTAAAAATGATAAGTACACATTCATGCTAATCTTACATGTTACATGATTTTCTTCATTTTTTTGCTTCTTGATAATGTTATTTCTTGACCTTCCATGAGTGGATTGTGTGCTTGTGCTTGCTTTGTTGTGACTAAGTGCAAAATACCCCTTTCTTTTTACTTCCGTCTCATTTTCACACACATCTCACTCTTATAAAAAATGCTACTTTCTTCTTACCATGTCTTTTAGGTGCATTTCATTCTCATATTTATTTTTTCGCACTTGCATTTTATTTTATTTATAGCTTTATGCATCGCATTTATTTATTTATGTAATTTATTATTATTTGCTCAATTCGATATGGTTGTAAATATTAATTATTCAATTGGGTTGTAATAGCGTAGGACTTTATTTATTGTTTTTACTGCTTTCCTAGCTTACACTACACACACAATGCCATATTCATTTCCAAGCGAGAGAGCTTATAATCAAATTTCAATTGGTTATGAGGTCTCTTGCGACAAAGTCTCTTGCCTACCCAAAAAAACGCGATATTTGAAAAGATAACAAAAGCAATCGTAGGTCCATTTTAGTCGCAACGTCATTATATCATTTAACTATATATATTACACTTAACTCTTTTTTTTTTTTATATATAACAAAATTTATACTTTCTTACAACTTTTTCTTTCTCTTAACAACATTTTCTTTACAATACAATAATTATATTTCTTTCAAGAAAACCTTTTTTTTTTACAAGCAAAAAATATATTTACCTTTCTTTCCTTTTATTCACCTTAAGGAAAATTCGTTTAACCCTTTTTTACCTTTTACTTACACTTAACTTTTTATAACAAAATATACACTTTCTTACTATTTCTTTCCTTTTAAACATTTTCTCTACAATATAATAATTACTTTACTCTCAAAAAAAATCCTTTTTACAAAAGAAAAAATATATTTACATTTCTTTTCTTTTATTTACTTTAAGGAAAATTCTTTTAACTTTTGTTTTACTATCTTTTCACTTTTAAGAGACTTTTATCATTTTTAGTCTCAAATTTTGACGATCCTTATAAACATTGCAAGAATTCAATCATTCTCCTATCAAAGGGGGAATGGTTTAGTGTGTTTATATTGATCTTTAAAAGGTGAGACTTAAAATGACATTAATTTCTTTCTTTTTTCTTCTATACAACTTCTCCCTCCATTCTTAAAGCATGTATATAAAAAAGCACAAAAACATGTAAGAGGTTACCATGGAGTACCATGGGCGCTTGAGGTGCTAACACCTTCCTTAAGCACAACTAACCCCCGTACCTTAGAATCTCTTTCTTTTAAAAGGTTTTCAATTTTTCCCCTCCTTTGGAAATGAAAAATAAAACTGTAGTGGGGTATGTCACAAAAATCCCGCAACAATCACATCATTTATTCCCTTTTAAAAGTACGATATATATTCTATATCTAGATGTTAACAAGCATCCCTTTTAAATCTAGTTATAGTAGGTTTCTTTAGAGCATAGTTCAAGATCTTATAGTTCTTCTTGCATTTGAGAACAATTCTAGTTTGTGTACCAATTCAGAAACGCTTTTCTGAAATCTTTGTCCTTCATAAGGACAACCTTATTTGTATTGTATTTAATTTTAAAATTATGTAAGATATTTGTAATTAAATCTTTTAATAAGGACTTTTATTAAAAGGTTTCCACTATTTTACTCAAAAAAAATGACCCTCATCATTTGATTCGGAAAATCCCGTTGGAAGATTTTCTAGTGGATCGAGATCCATAATTCACTTTGTCTTGAGTCCGCGGTAGGCGAATTACACAAGACTTAGTTATTTTAGGTAGGAATCCTTCCAATTACATCTCATGTAACTCTCGAATATCTCCGTTGGGTGAATAACTCTTTATTCGAATTCATCATATGAATTATTCCCAACGCTTGCTTCTAAATATCATACAATCTCATTGTATGCATTTAGTTAAGTTTGACCCAATTTTAGAAGTTGGATATTACTGTTATCCCATCGCATCATACCTATATAGACAATGTGCTTTGCGGTAGGCAAACCCACATTATTCGATAACGGTCTTGATGAGTTCTAAAATTTGGAAAGCATAAACTTAATATTCACATATTTTACTTAGTAAAGAAAATGCATTTCGCGAGGGCGAAACCTACATCTTCTTTATTAGTCTCTTACGTGTCTCTTGAGGGATTTTGATTTAGTTTTGATCTCACCGGCTTGTTAAACATACAAGACGCTCTTATATGCAACAACAATATACAAGATCATATAGTTATGGCATTGGTTCTCTCAAGCCAATGAGAGAGTTTTTCTTAAAAGGATTTTGATCAAAAGAAGCCATAACTAATCATCTTCAACAAACATACTTTATCACTAGTTAAAGTTGTGTTACTTGAAATCAAATTTTAAAACTTGATCATACTGTTCATAACGGATATAATCGTGTCACAATTCCAAAATCGTGATTTTTATCAAGTTTTTGGTTGCACAGCTCGCCAGAGCTCGCCAGCCGGCGAGCTCCACTGTTTTGGTCGCCAGTGCTCGCCAGCCAGCGAGATCCTCTTGCCTTCCAGCTCGCCAGCCAGCTACCAGCTCGCCAGCCTTCGCCAGCCAGCGAGCTCCTTTGGCCTTCTGCTCGCCAGCCCATGGCTGAGCGACCGCGTCAGTGTTTCGCGTGATCGTGTCGCGATTTCGCAAGTCGTGCCACGATTTCGGCGAATTTTGAAAACGGTTTTGAGTATAACACAACCCTTGTGTTTTCATGAACCTTAGTATATCAAATATACCCTTTTTGTCATGAACCCTAGTATATCAAATATACTTTTGTTTGCAACACTTTCACTTTGTATCAAATACAAATCTCTTGATAAATTAACATTTAATTCTTCATTCTTATCTTGTTAGGTATTTTAATCGTATTAAATAATTTATAACAAGATACAACAGTCATCATAACCATGGTTTCGTAAGTGGCTCTGATACCACTGAAGGAAAATCGTAACAGTAAAAGCAGCGGAATTCAAAATTTTTCCTTTAATGATCCTTACGAATGAACATGATTATGTGTTTAGGGTTTTACCTCTTGAAGAATAGAACCCTTTGAATCACGAACAGGACGATCGCGAACTTTGAAGGTTGAACCGCAACGTCTCTAACTAGTCCACACGAACAACTTTTCTCCGATCCAAGTGCTAGCTTGTGAACGAAGAATAGTTTGAGAGTGATAGAATACTTGAGAGGATATTAGGATTCACGTAACCCTAATATTCTTATGAAAATATCTTATGATTTTTCACTTGTGAAACTCTTTTCACTAGGTCTTTTTTTATATATAATTTATTATCTTGTTCTCCAAGATAAATATTTTCTTGTCAAATAAAATTTGTTTTGTAACAAAAACAAACAAAATAAATAACAAGATTTGTTTGTAACAAACAAACAAAATAAAATAAAAACCCACCATATCTTTTATTGGGGCGCGCGCCCCATGAGTCATCATACTCATGCGCGCGCGCGCCCACCATACCATATGGTGTACCGCCTTTCATTAATTTGTGATACTTTATCACAATGCATATTTTTTTCAAGTGTACCGTACCTTACGGTGTTCTCTATCTCTCACTACACTGTCCTTATGTGTGTGACCATGTAGGTTTCCGTAACGATGGCAATAATATTAAATCAACTATTTAATATTATAAACATTGAGAGGTTTCTAGCAATACATCAATGCTACCCATGTTACAGAATGTTTATGTGATCTTAACAAAAACATTCAGTGATAATATATGTCGTGTACAATTACCCCTTTGCCCTTATGTCTATATTGAACACAAGGCACAAATTGTGTCATCCTTGTCCAGTTCAATATTGGGCCCATAGACATTTATCCTGTTATGTAGGATTGGCAAATTCCATCTAGGACACTACTGTCCCTCAACATGCTTTGTACAAGTACCCATTGACTGCCTTTATGATTATCCTGTTACGCACAACGTTAGATCAGTGATAAAGAACTTGACTCCACATCTAGGGTACATAGTGGTTTCAGGTCTAAGGGTGGCTTACACCATTTTCACCATGAGAGTAACTTATGACACATTACATAACATTCCATGTAGTTCTCTCATAGCGGGTCAATCCAATATAAATATTACTCCTAATATTTATATCTATGTCAAGACTTGATAACTCCTTATCCTATGATCCATGAGATGCGATCATCAGTCTATCTTTATAATAGTCTTTATGCTTTAAGGTTATCCCTCTTCACCTTAAAGCTCGACTACGGATACTTTAAGAATAGTGTCCTTATGTTTAATTTAGTCTCATGATTAAGTCAAACTTAATATTAAACGGACTATCTATTCTAGGGACTTTATTATTTTGGACTCTTACAAACATAATAAAGAAGTGCCTTATATTATTAATAAATAAAACATTATATTATGAATAAATAATTCAAGTACAAGTACTTAAAAGTATTGGCCTCTAGGGCTCTAACAACAACAAATACATCCAAAAATCTAATTTAGTAGAGGAGAAGATTATTTTAATGGTCTAAATTCCAAAAAAAAAAAATTATTTCAACAACTTTCATAAACATTAATTTGGAACCATATCATTAAAAGAAAGAAAAAAATTTCAGCCGACAAATAGCAAAACAAACAATGTCATATTATTAAAATCCACAACATGGTAATAGCTTTGAGGACATAAGAAAAAATATATAACCTTCGTACTCACAACAAACAACATGGGAATAAAACTAAGTCTCTTCACAATTCTATTGGATTCGTTAATTCATAAATTCGTTTTTCATGGTTACGACATGTATATCTGAAAATTATTCTTTCACACGAAAACTTTTAGAAAAAAAAAATCATTATTAGAAGATTAAAGAATTCAACACTTAAATAACCAGAACAAATACAATACCAATTAATATATAGATAACAATTATATTTTTATTTTCTAGAAAAAAAAAATCAATAGTTTCCGTCTCGTTGGTATAACAACAATTCGCAACAGTAAGCTTTAATAACTCCTAGATTAGTTACACACAAAAAACTAATTACTACTATGCAAAAGAATTTTATAAAATATAGTGACATCCTTAAAATAAAACATCATTAAATGAGTTTTTTTTTTTTTTTTTTTAGTGATAGACCACACAACTAGATTACGTAAAATGAGTTATAGTTGCAGACTTTTGAGAGGAGGTGCCAAAAGTATTTTTCTAGAACTATAGTATTATATACATATCTTTCTCATTATAAAATTATTTTCTTCAAAATCAATGACCAAAAATTATAACTTTTCGGTGAAAGTTCACAAAAATTATTCTATAGTGTTGGGTTTTTGTATGTTGGCTACATTTTGCAAAAACAACTACTAGCCAAATGCTGAGACAAATGTTGTAGCATGTGGAACAGCATTGTGTGACCTGATTGTTGCGCGCCAACACGCTCTATATTTATGTGCAAGATCTTCTGGAGATTCTATGAAGTTTTATATTTAACCTAGCGTGCTGATCAAGACGCGCTTGGCTGATGAAGTATAAAAGGCTGTCGCCTTGGTGTATTTCCATATTTAACTTTGATATATTTGGAAACAATATTATTGCACTTGAAGAATTGTTAGCTGGACCTAACAACGTCCAAGCTATGTTTTGAAGCCCAAACCCGTGCTTGCTGAGTACTATATATGTATGAAGACAAACCCAAAGTTTGGTGTGTTGAAAACCGTGTGTGTACTAAAGCGTGAGTATTAGGTTTTCTTGTTAGTGTGAGTCTTGCTTGTATCTGTTGATTCATGTCAAGTACTCTGTGTTTTTGAGTTGTAATTGTGTACTACTCCTAAGCTGTGAAGTACGGAGTTAGTTGTGTCTTTAGAGTGTGACTCTTCAACCAAAAAGAACAATTGATAACAGTGTTGGTTGTACTGTTTGGTAGGAATTGAGACGGGGTCTCATATCTAGGAGTTCCTAGGTAGAGCAGCACGGGATAGGGTCTAGGTGCATAACCAAGTAGTGAGGCTACGTTGGTGTATTTCACTAGAACTATTATAGTGGGTTCATTCCTGGATTGGTATCCCCCAGACTAGGGCAAGTTGCGCCGAACTGGGTTAACAAACTCATTGTGTTCTTTACTTTTCAGTCACGCTTATTTTACTTTGCTACGCTAAGTTATTTTATTATTGTGTGACAAATGCTCGGACACTAGGGCTAACATTGTGCACAGCATTTGTCTGTCTGGTTGCCAGAATTTCAATTGGCATCAGAGCAGGCACCCTGCCTGATTGGGTGAGCTCTAGGGAAGATATTTCTGGCTAAGATGGACAAAGAAGGAGGACTCATGAATAGACCACCACTGTTGATTGGTGATGCTAACTATGATGATTGGAAGTCTAAAATGTCTACGTTTTTTAAATCTATGGATCACAAAACATGGATAGCTGTGGTTGTAGGATGGGAACCCCCTGTGGTTACTACTAGTACTAAGCTGAAACCTGAGGACGAATGGAGCAAGGATGAAGAAGCATGGGCCAATGCAAATTCAAGGGCTCTAAATGCCTTAATCAATGGAGTTGATGCGCACATTTTCAAATTGATAAAAAAATGTACTATTGCTAAGGAAGCATGGAAGAAACTCCAAACTGTTCATGAGGGTAACTCAAAAGTAAGAAGCTCAAGGCTGCAACTTTTGACTAGCAAGTTTGAGAACTTGAAGATGAAGGATGTTGAAAGCATTCAAGAATTCCACATGAGAATACTCGAGTTTGATGCCTTGGGAGAAAATATTTCTGAAGAAAACCTGGTAATGAAAATGCTTAGGTCTCTACCTAAGAAATTTGACATGAAGGTCACTGCTATAGAAGAAGCTAAGGACATCTCAGAATTGAAAATGGGTGAACTAGTGGGGTCCTTACAAACATTTGAAATGGCTGCAAATGAAAGATCAGAAAAGAAGACAAAGAGTATTGCTTTTGCCTCTAAATCTGAGGACAGTGATATGGAGGCTGATGATAGTCTATCTGAGACTATTGTGATGCTGGGTAAGAAATTTAATAAAGCTTTCAAAAGGTTTGACAGACAAGCCAAGACACATGCTCCAGACAACAGTCACAGCATTAATAGGAATGCTAACAATTAGAGAAAACCAAAAACAGATGAGAAGCCAAGTCAAGGCAAAGGTGTTCAATGTCATGAGTGTGAAGGCTATGGTCACATCAGAACTGAGTGTGGCACTAATCTTAGAAAGCAAAAGAAAGGGATGAACGTCTCGTGGTCAGATGAAGATGACTCTGAAGAAGAATCTGAATCTGCCAATCATGTAACTGCTTTAACTAGAGTATGTGCATCTGATGCAGAATCACACGATGGTGAAATGACTTATGATGAACTGGTTGATTGCTACAAAGGTTTATGGCTCAAAAGTGTAGAAGTTGGCAACAATGTGTTAAAGCAGAGGAAGACCATTGCATCACTACATGCTGAGAAAATCAAACTTCTGGAAGAAAACTCAAGACTAGCTGGTGAAGTGGAGCTATACAAATCCAAGATGGATAACATGAACAAACAGGTGAGGATGCTGAATACAGGAATTGAGAAGTTAGAAGAAATCCTAGAGATAGGACAGAGTTCAAAAGATTCCAAGGGTATTGGCTTCAACCATCATTCACTACGACATCAGAAACCTGCATCTGTGACGAAGTTTGTTCCAGCTACTACTATCTATGATCCAACTATGCCAAGACAGATGCCCCAGCATCAGGTGAGACAACAGAAAAGCAGATACAAGACCAAGTCAAAGAAAAGATATTATGGTTGGGTGTGCTATCACTGTGGGAAGAAGGGACACATTAGGCCCTATTGCTTCAAACTGTATGGATATCCTGACAAAGCTGCTCCATCAAAAACTGAATCAATTGTGAAGAAAGAATGGAAGCAGAAAAGCAATATTGTGGATCTTGATCAAGCTGAATCTGAAGGTGTGGAAATTGCTCATACATCTCTAAGAGCATCATCTAGGAGTTATTGGTACTTTGATAGTGGATGTTCAAGACATATGACTGGAAATAGAGACTACTTGACAGATGTCTTGCCATATGCTACCAGTTTTGTGACTTTTGGTGATGGAGCCAAAGGAGAGATTAAAGGAAAAGGAACTCTGATAAGTGAAGGGTTGCATAAACTTTACAAAGTACTTCATGTGAAAGGACTGACTGCTAATCTGATTAGCATTAGTCAACTATGTGACAAAGGTCTGAAGGTCAACTTCACAAAGGATGAATGTCTGGTTACCAATAGTAAAGGTGATCTACTGATGAAAGAAGAAAGGTCAAAGGATATCTGTTATCTATGGGTCTCTCAAGACAAAGCTGAGTTATCTACTTGCCTAATAACTAAAGAAGATGATGTGAAATTGTGGCACCAAAAGCTTGGACATCTAAACCTCAAAAGCATGAAGAAAGCTGTTGTTGAAGGAGTCATTAGAGGTTTACCAAGACTTCAGATTCAAGAAGGAAGCATATGTGGAGAATGTCAGATAGGCAAACAGACAAAGATGCCTCACCAGAAGCTGCAACATATGACCACATCCAGAGTACTTGAGTTATTACATATGGACTTAATGGGGCCTATGCAAGTTGAAAGCTTAGGTGGAAAGAAGTATGCTTTTGTCATGGTAGATGATTACTCTAGATATACTTGGATTCACTTCATCAAAGAGAAATCTGACAATTTTGAGAAATTCAAGGATCTTTGCCTAAAACTACAAAGAGAGAAAGAATGTGGCATAACTAGGATTAGAAGTGATCATGGCAAAGAGTTTGAAAACAGTAAGTTCTCTGAATTTTGCACTGCTGAAGGGATATTTCATGAGTTTTCTGCACCTATTACTCCTCAACAGAATGGAATAGTAGAGAGGAAGAATAGGACATTACAAGAATCAGCTAGGGTTATGATACATGCTAAGAAGTTACCTTTCTATTTCTGGGCTGAGGCTATGAATACAGCCTGCTATATCCATAACATGGTTACACTGAGAAAGGGAACATCTACAACTCTGTATGAGCTATGGAAAGATAGAAAACCAACTGTGAAACACTTTCATGTCTTTGGAAGTAAATGTTATATCTTAGCTGATAGAGAACCAAGAAGGAAGATGGATGCTAAAAGTGATGAGGGGATATTCTTAGGTTATTCAACTAACAGCAGAGTCTATAGAGTATTCAACTCTAGAACTAATACCATGATGGAATCCATAAATGTTGTGATAGATGATAAAGGTACAGATGCTGCACCAGATGACAGCACATTTGACCAAGCATGTGGTTTACCAGAGGAGTCAGAAGATGAGATTGTCAATGAATAAGACTCAGGAGTGATCAGTTCTAAAGATTTAGCCAATAACAAAGGGCCATTTACCAGAGTTCAGAAATATCACCATATTGATCAAGTCATTGGTAATCCTAATCAGGGCATCACAACAACAAGAAGAAATAATGAGATATCCAATTCCTGTTTCATCTCCAACTTTGAACCCAAGAATGTCAAGGAAGCTCTGACTGATGAGTTCTGGATAAATGCTATGCAAGAAGAGCCAACTCAGTTCAAGAGAAGTGATGTATGGGATCTAGTTCCTAGGCCAGATAATGCAAACATCATAGGAACTAAATGGGTATACAAGAATAAGTCAGATGAGAATGGAACTATCACCAGATACAAAGCTAGACTAGTGGCTCAAGGTTATGCTCAAATTGAAGGAGTTGATTTTGGTGAAACTTTTGCTCCAGTAGATAAACTAGAAGCTATGGTTACTTGACTAGTAGCTAGACTGGAAGCTAGACTAGAAGCTATCACTAGAAACAAAGCTAGACTAGTGGCATGTAAACTAAAATTTAAGCTGTATCAAATGGACGTCAAGAGTGCATTTCTGAATGGTTACTTGAATGAAGTTGTCTATGTTGAACACCCCAAGGGATTTGTTGATCCAGCCTTCCCAGATCATGTCTACAAGTTAAAGAAAGCCTTGTATGGTTTAAAGCAAGCTCCCAGAGCTTGGTATGAAAGGCTAACTAAGTTCTTGGTGAATAATGGTTACAGAAAGGGTGGTAATGACAAGACACTCTTTGTGAAAGATGTGAGAGGTAAGCTCATGATTGCACAAATATATGTGGATGATATTGTCTTTGGAGGAATGTCTGACCAGATGGTAGAGCATTTTGTACAGCAAATGCAATCTGAGTTTGAAATGAGTCTTGTAGGTGAACTTAATTTCTTTTTGGGTCTTCAAGTAAAACAAATGGAAGACACTATATTTATTTCTCAGAGTAAGTATGCCAAGAATATGGTCAAGAAATTTGGCATGGAGAATGCTGCCTCTAAAAGAACTCTTCCTCCTACACATGTCAAGCTTTCAAAAGATGTCAAAGGTGAAGATGTAGATCAAAGTTTGTACAGAAGTATGATAGGTAGTCTACTTTATCTAACTGCAAGTAGACCAGATATCACATTTGCTGTTGGAGTATGTGCTAGGTACCAAGCTGAACCAAAGGTGACTCATTTAACTCAAGTAAAAAGAATCTTGAAGTATGAGAATGGTACTAGTGATTATGGGTTACTATATTCTCATGGTGAAAGTAATAAGTTGGTAGGATACTGTGATGCTGACTGGGCAGGAAGTGCAGATGATAGAAAAAGCACTTCTGGCGGATGTTTCTTTCTAGGTAATAATCTCATATCTTGGTTAGTAAGAAACAAAATTGTGTTTCCTTATCAAGTGCTGAGGCTGAGTACATAGCAGCAGGCAGTAGTTGTACAAAATTGGTGTGGATGAGACAGATGCTGAGTGAGTACAATGTCAAGACATATGCTATGACATTATATTGTGACAACTTGAGTGCTATCAATATTTCCAAAAATCCTATACAACATAGTAGGACCAAGCACATTGATATCAGACATCATTTCATCAGAGATTTGGTTGAAGAAAAGGTCATTGCAATTGAGCATGTTTCAACTGAAGAGCAATTAGCAGATATATTTACAAAAGCTCTTGATATGGCCCAATTTGAAAAACTAAGAAGGCGGTTAGGCATTTGCCTAATTGAGGAATTGTAGCAGTTAATGTGTGTAAGGCGTGCAACAGTTACTCTCTCTCCAATCAACCGCTACTTGCACGTCCATCAAGGAAGTAAATCAAAACTTCCCTTATACGAAACAATCACACGCTATCATCATTATTCCTTACAACACTTTTCTGAAACTCTCAACCGCTCTCTTGCTGCTCCCATTGCTGTTAAAAAATTCTCAAATCTCCAAATTCTCCAAAGCTTCACTACGATCATGTCTGCTTCAACACAATCTCCAATCGCAAACGATCAAACTTCCCCCACTGTTCCAGAAACTACTTCAACGGTTCTGAATGTACAACCGCTCGCAACAATGATCGATTCACCGGCAATCAAACAGCGTCCTAAAGCGCTGGTGTCAAGAAAGAGGAAAACTAGAAAAGGATCTACTTCTTCTGCTGCGAAGAAGACTGCAAAGTCAAAAAGTAAGAAATCCTCTTATGTTCAACGTGTAGGTCTAAGCATGCATGATCTATACTGTAAGTAAAATCCATTCCAATCGACTGTTGTAGAACTAGATGTTGACACTTCTGTCAACGGATCTGATGAAAAACCCTCTGAGGGAGATGAACCGTTCGTTGAAACCCTAGGTTCTGCTAATCCTAAGGTAGATGAAAAGTTAGATGCTGAAAATTCAAATTTGAATGTTGATGGTGTTGAACAAGCTGATGACCAGGCTATTGCTGATGATGCAAATGTTGCTAAGAACATTGCTGTGACAGAGGAAACTGCTAAACCCTCTGCTGATAAGCCAAATGCTGTGCCAGATGCTCAAGCATCTTCGGCACAAGCCAATATGGAGTTTTCGGATGTTCCAAACACTCCTGAAACTGAAGTGGCTGAAGAGAATGACTCTCCCAAGCCTCAAGATCAGAGTGCTGACACTATTGAAGATGATGGTCAGACTGTTGATGTGAATATTGACCAAACTAATGTGGTCAATGTTGATGAACTAGAGTCTGAAGATAGACCTTTGGAAGAGACTCCTGTTGTTAGTATTGCTCGCAGGACAAGGAGCAAATATGGTGTTGTTGCATCTACTACTGGAAAAGATGCTAAGAAAGACAAAAAGAAAGTTGTTGATACTGGGAAGAAGCCCATTGGTCCTCCCAAGTCTTGGAGTAAAGTCACTCCCAAGCCTGATCAGAAGAAGAAGAGCCTCAAAAGAAAGGATCACCCCTCAAGTGATTCTGACTTTGAGATTGCTGAGACAGATGCTGCCCCATCTGGTGGAGCATCTAGAAGAACTGTCAAGGGAATGAAAGTCCCTCTGGTTATTCCTCAAGCCCCTTTGGATAATGTCTCCTTTCATCTAGAAAGTGGAGCTACTCGCTGGAAGTTTGTTTATCATATGAGGCTTGGCTTGGAAAGGAATTTGAAGGCAGATGCATTTAAATGCAAGGAGCTTATGGAGGTGCTGAATTTTGCTGGGCTAATGAAGACAATGAAGAACCTTGGTCACTGTTATGACAAGCTGGTTAAGGAGTTTGTGGTCAACATTCCTAAGGAATGTGATGATCCTAGGAATCCAGAGTACAGGCAAGTGTTTGTTCGTGGTAGGTGTGTCAATTTTTCTCCTCAAATTATCAATGATTATCTGGGAAGGTCCACTGCAGACATTCCTGAGTTGGAAGTGACTGATGACACCATCTACAAGGAAATAACAGGTAACAAGCTTAAACACTGGCCTAGACATTTGTCTGCTGCAAAACTGTCCCCATTGTATACACTGTTGAACAAAATTGCTGCTCATAATTGGTCCCCAACTACTCACTCCAATTCTGTTGCATTTGGTTTGGCTAAGCTCATCTATGCATTAGGTACTAAATCTGCATTTGATTTTGGTTCTTATATTTTCTATCAATTTTTAGAGCAAGCTAAGTCCTTTGCTGTTAAATTTCCAATTGCCTTCCCTACCTTGCTGTGTGATATCATTTTGCAACAACATCCTGATATCTTGGTTAGTGCTGAAGAGCCTGTCAGGAGGCCTAGTCCTCTTGCCCTGGATTGCAAATCATTATCCCAGCCACAGGCTGATGAGTTGGCTGACACTTCTGTCCAGACAACTGGTATTATGGATAGGCAGACTATGATTGCTGAACTTACTGAGGTCAGTTTGGATTTGGGTGCTAAGAAGCTGAAGGTTGATAGGGTTATAGCTGCTTTAAGAGCTGAGGCTGAGGCTGAAGCTGAGGGTGAGCTGAATGCCCAAGGGCAAGACAAGGAAGAAGAAGGAGGAAATGGTAATGCTTCTGCTGCTGGTGACACTGAGGAAATGTTTGCTGCCTCTGATGAAACTTCCTCTTTTTAAACCTTGTGTAATTTTTTTCTTTTATTCATTCACTCTGCACCTATGTGTGCTCTATGGTCTGTAATAACTCTATTTTTGACCTCTCTGTGCCTCTATGACTCCTATGACCTATATGACTGATGTGCTACCCTATGATATTCCTTATGCATGATATTATGTTTGTCAGAATTTATGGCTAAAAAAGGGAAGTAGTAGTATATGTTAGAAATTAATTTTTCTTATGCCTGAAGATGATCTGGTGCATGCTCTTGAAGTTGCTATGCCATGTTTATGCATGAAGACGTATTGTTAGAATTCTTTTTCTTATGATCTGAAGATGCTCAGACACATGCTATGTTTGGACAGATGCTCTGACATTTGTCTGATTGTAGTAAGTATGTTATTTTATGTGCATGCATGTTTTGAGGGGGAGCGCGTATGATATGAATGCATGTGTTGAGGGGGAGCACGTATCTCTGATCTCTATCTGTTGTGGAAGAATTATCTTTTTAAGAGTATGTTTTCATCTCTTTATATGAACCCACTATCTATATGTTCTTTTTATCTGGCTATTTCTGTGAAGCTAGACGTATTATGATGAATTCCTCTGATATTGTTACAAGCTATCTCTGTTCGAGGAATCCTCTTGGAGGTAGTTTTGTTATATGCCATGATTGTTTTGGTTGTGAATGCCTATGCATGATGTGAGCTTGAAGAAGTTCTGTGTATCTCTCCAAAGAACTGACTATAGATTGTTTTAGCCAAAATTTTGCCAAAGGGGGAGATTGTTGGGTTTTTGTATGTTGGCTACATTTTGCAAAAACAACTACTAGCCAAATGCTGAGACAAATGCTGTAGCATGTGGAACAGCATTGTGTGACCTGATTGTTGCGTGCCAACACGCGCTATATTTATGTGCAAGATCTTCTGGAGATTCTATGAAGTTTTATATTAAACCTAGCGTGCTGATCAAGACGCGCTTGGTGTATTTCCATATTTAACTTTGATATATTTGGAAACAATATTATTGCACTTGAAGAATTGTTAGCTGGACCTGACAACGTCCAATCTATGTTTTGAAGCCCAAACCCGTGCTTGCTGACTACTATATATGTATGAAGACAAACCCTAAGTTTGGTGTGTTGAAAACCGTGTGTGTACTAAAGCGTGAGTATTAGGTTTTCTTGTTAGTGCGAGTCTTGCTTGTATCTGTTGATTCATGTCAAGTACTCTGTGTTTTTGAGTTGTAATTGTGTACTACTCCTAAGCTGTGAAGTACGGAGTTAGTTGTGTCTTTAGAGTGTGACTCTTCAACCAAAAAGAACAATTGATAACAGTGCTGGTTGTATTGTTTGGTAGGAATTGAGACGGGGTCTCATATCTAGAAGTTCCTAGGTAGAGCAGCACGGGATAGGGTCTAGGTGCATAACCAAGTAGTGAGGCTACGTTGGTGTATTTCACTAGAACTATTATAGTGGGTTCATTCCAGGATTGGTATCCCCCAGACTAGGGCAAGTTGCGCCGAACTGGGTTAACAAACTCATTGTGTTCTTTACTTTTCAGTCACGCTTATTTTACTTTGCTACGCTAAGTTATTTTATTATTGTGTGACAAATGCTCGGACACTAGGGCTAACATTGTGCACAGCATTTGTCTGTCTGGTTGCCAGAATTTCATATAGAAAGGAAATCATACTCTCACCTTACAAAGCATCACACTAAGAACATGAACCATAACAAAGGCAATCACAAAAATCACACATCAATCATGACATACGTATATAAGATCGTTCCCACCCGAAAAATATTTGTCCGAGGATTATTGCTCTGATACCAACTGTAACGCCCAAATTTTTAACCTTGATATAGTTAAAATAATTACTTAATTAGAAAAATATGCAGTTGTTTTCTTTTACTTTTAAAATATAAAAATTTCATTACTGCTCAAAACCAAGTAACTCCGATCCATTTGATATTTCAAAAGAAAATGCAATAGTCAGATTAATAGTTTCAAAATTACAAATGATAAAACCCCAATTATTTTTTTCTTTCCCCGCCGCATACGCAAGCTTCAATCATCATTCACTGCATACCTTTAGTACCTAAAATGTTGGTTGCAAGGGTCAATATTTCTAAACCACAAGTACCATCATATAGAACATAGAAGATAAAATCAATTAACACAAATAAATTAATAATCCAAGGAAAGAGGCAAACTAAAAATAAAATGATAAGACCAAAAGATGAGCAAAATAACAAAGAAAGATAGAACTAAAATCAACTCTCAAAACAAGTCACAAATGCATAAGGTAACATGAAGTCTAAGACTTCCTAAATGCATGTGGTACCAAGGGTCGAAGGTCAGAGTTATTTTCCTGAAAACACTTCTCAACACGACAACAAATTTGGAATGCCGATCAAATCACTTTCGAGCATTCCACAACACGACAACAAAGGACTTGACACATGAATGAATGCATGATAATATTATCTCATCATAATCAAATTATCAAACAAAATCAACACAACAATAAAATGGAAGCCTACTCCAACACTTCGAACTTCCATATCAAAAAAAATCAACGCGACAACAATAAATCTCAAATCAAAATTCTTAAAGTTCATAATTCCCAAGTCCAAATCCTCAAGTCAAATGCTCATTTCAAAGTTCGGAAATCAAATTCTCAAATTCAAAATTCTTAAATCTAACTTCTCAAATCATCAAATAAAATCAACGCGACAACAACAAAATCACTAGTTTGCTCAAATCCACAATCAACCACGCATAAAATCACAAAAATTAAGTCTACAATCAACCATAAACATAAATTATATCATAATAAAATAAAAGTATGTCCTTAATTATTATTTTTATTTGTACTATAGTTTTCATCTAATATTTGATAAGAACTCTACCACCATCCTACCATATAATCCCATGGTCAGTATGATTGTACCGGAATATAAGCCCTTACCTTAGACGCTTTCCTTCCATTGATCTGCTAAATAATTGAAAGGCTGGATTAAGAAGATGATACTTAACATTAACCGATCGTGAGAGATGAGTATTTGAGAGGAATAAGTATTAACGGTGGCACTTAAGAGACTAGAAAAAGTGATCAATATATATTGCAGAAGTGGTGTTATACACGTTACTTTTCTACTGCCTTGTACCTAATATGTAGCCGCCAACAAGTAATTTCTCATACTCTATACCCTCAAGCCACGTTTGGTAATCCCTATTTAATCTAAATTTTCAAATTAAATTCTAATATATTAACCCTATAATTTAGGTTCCACTACTTGATAATACCAAACTCACGTGTAACTCTTTTATACCGATCTAAATCTAATCTAATTAATACTATTGTTTTTTTTTTCTTGTTTCAAATATCCATCTATGCTTATTTATTAATACAAATGAGACCAACATATATAATAAGAGTTGCACCGTAACAAACTGTAATATATGTACCATTCCTATAGGATTATTTGTAGTATAATAATAATGATTTTAAAGCTAATATATTATGGTTTTAAATATACTATCAATCAATAAATTAAATAAATTTTAAAACCAAACACATAAAAATAATTATGTAGAGAATTATCTAATATAGTCACATTTAATTGATCAACTAAAGGAATAATAAATTGAGGAAATTACTAGAAATATATATATATAAAATATTAGGGGTGTTACAGTTATGATAGGATGGGAACATCCTGTAGTCACTACTGGTAAGGAAGGGGAGACTACCACTACGCTAAAACCTGAGGAGGATTGGAGCAAGGAGGAAGAAGCATTAGCCAATGCAAATTTAAAGGCTTTAAATGCTCAATTCAATGGAGTTGATGCGCATATTTTCAAATTGATCAAAAGATGCACTGTTGCAAAGGATGCATGGAAGATACTCCAAACTGTTCATGAAGGTACCTCAAAGGTGAAAAGCTCAAGGCTGCAACTCTTGACCAGTAAGTTTGAGAATTTAAAAATGAAGGAAGATGAGAATATTCAAGACTTTCACATGACAATGCTTGACTTTGATAATCAATTTGATGCCTTGGGTGAAAAGATTTCTGAAGAAAATTTGGTAAGGAAAATGCTTAGGAGACCTAAGAAGTTTGAGATGAGGGTCACTACCATAGAGGAAGCAAATGAGAGATCTGAAAAGAAGACAAAGAGCATTGCCTTTGCCTAAGGATATCTCAGAATTGAAAATGGATGAATTAGTTGGGTCTTTACAAACGTTTGAAATGTCTGCAAATGAGAGATCTGAAAAGAAGACAAAGAGCATTGCCTTTGCCTCTAAATCTGAGGAAACTGATCAACAGAGTGATATGGAGGCTGATGATAGTTTATCTGAAACTATTGTGATGTTGGGTAATAAATTTAATAAAGCTTTCAAACGGATGGGACATGCCAAGACATATGCTCCTGACAACATTCACAACATTAATAGAAATGTCAACAATCTGAGGAAATCAAAGACAGATGACAAGGGAAATCCAGGCAAAAAAGTTCAATGTCATGAATGTGAAGGTTATGGTCATATCAGGACTGAATGTGGAACGTATCTTAAGAAGCAAAAGAAAGGGATGACTGTCTCTTGGTCAGATGAAGATGAGTCTGAAGAAGAATCTGAATCTGCCAAACATGTGATTGCTTTAACTGGATTTTGTACATCTGAGGCTGAATCACAACATGATGAAATGGCTTATGAAGAATTAGTTGATTCTTATAGGGGATTATGGCTTAAAAGTGTAGAAGTTGGTAACGCCTTGATAAAACAAAAGAAGACCGTTGCTATACTACAAGCTGAGAAAAACAAACTTGTGGAAGAAAATTCAAGACTAGATGGTGAAATTATGCTATACAAATCCAAGATTGACAACATGAACAAACAGTTGAGGATGCTGAATACAGGAACTGATAAGCTAGAAGAAATCCTAGAGATAGGACAAAATTCAAATGATACAAAAGGTATTGGTTTCAACTACAGTTCACTGCGCCATCAGAGACTTGTATATGTGAAGAAGTTTGTTCCTTCTGTTAGTACTTATGATCCAACTATGCCAAGACAGATGCCCCAGCATCCGGTGAGACAACAAAAACCAGATACAATACCAAATCAAAGAAAAAATATTCTGGTTGGGTATGTTACCACTGTGGAAGAAAGGGACACATTAGACCTTACTGCTTCATAATGTATGGGTATCCTGACAAAACTTGTTCATCAAAAACTGAGTCTATTGTGAAGAATGTCAAGAAAGAAAGGAAGCAGAAGAGTAATACTGTGGATCCTAATCAAGAAGAATCTGAAGGTGTGGAGATTGCTCAAATTTCTCATACATCTCTAAGAGCATCATCTAGGAGTGATTGGTATTTTGATAGAGGATGTTCAAGACATATGACTGGAAATGGAGATTACTTGACAGATGTCTTGCCATATCCTACCAGCTTTGTGACTTTTGGTGATGGAGCTAAAGGAGGGATTAAAATTATAGGGTCACTGATAAATGAAGGGCTGCCTAAACTTGACAAGGTTCTTCATGCGAAAGGACTGACTGCTAATCCAATAATCATTAATCAATTATTTGACAAGGGTCTAAAGGTCAACTTTACAAAGAGTGAATGTTTAGTTACTGATAGTAAAGGTGATCTGTTGATGAAAGGAGAAAGATCAAAGGATAACTGTTATTTATGGGTCTCTCAAGACAAAGCTGAGTTGTCTACTTGTCTAATAACCAACGAAGATGATGCGAAACTGTGGCACCAAAAGCTTGGACATCTAAACCTCAAAAGCATGAAGAAAGCTATTGCTGAAGGAGCCATCAGAGGTTTACCATGGATTTAGATTCAAGAAGGAACTATATGTGGAGAATGTCAGATAGGAAAACAGACGAAGATGCCTCACCAGAAGCTGCAACATTTGACCACATCCAGAGTACTTGAGTTATTGCATATGAACGTAATTGGACCTATGCAAGTTGAGAGCTTAGGTGGAAAGAAGTATAGATGATTATTCTAGATATACTTGGATTGGCTTCATCAAAGAGAAATCTGATACTTTTGAGAAGTTCAATGATCTTTGCTTAAAACTTCAAAGAGAGAAAGAATGTGGTATAACTAGAATCAGAAGTGATCATGGGAAGAAATTTGAAAATAGCAAGTTCTCTGATTTTTGCACTGTTGAAGGAATATTTCATGAGTTCTCTGCACCTATTACTCCTTAACAAAATGGAATAGTTGAAAGAATGAATAGGACATTACAAGAATCTGCCAAAGTTATGATACATGCTAAGAAGTTACCATTCTATTTCTGGGCTGAGGCTATGAACACAGCCTGCTATATTCATAACAGAGTAACCCTGAGAAAAGGAACATCTACAACTCTGTATGAGCTATGGATGGATAGAAAACCAACTGTGAAAAACTTTCATGTGTTTGGAAGTAAATGTTATATCTTAGTTGACAGAGAACCAAGGAGAAAGATGGATGTTAAAAGTGATGAGGGCATATTCTTAGGTTATTCAACTAACAACAGAGCCTATAGAGTGTTCAAAACTAAAACTAATACCATGATGGAGTCCATAAATGTTGTGATAGATGATAAAGGTACTGATGGTGCACCAGATGATAGTACATTTGACCCAGCATGTGGTCTGCAAGAGGAGACAGAAGATGAGGTTGTCAATGAAGAAGATTCAGGGGTGATTAGTTCTGAAAATATAGTTAATAACAAAGGACCATCTATCAGAGTTCAGAAGAATCATCCCATAGATCAAGTCATTGGTAATCCAAATCAAGGTATCACAACAAGAAAGAGAAATAATGAGATATCAAATTCTTGTTTTATCTCAATTTTTGAACCCAAGAATGTTAAGGAGCCTCTAACTGATGAATTCTGGATAGATGCTATGCAGGAGGAATTAACTCAGTTCAAGAGGAGTGATGTATGGGATCTAGTCCATAGGCCAGATAATGCAAATATTATAGGGACAAAATGGGTCTACAAGAATAAGTCAGATGAGAATGGTACTATCACTAGAAACAAAGCTAGACAAGTGGCACAGAGTTATGCACAGATTGAAGGTGTGGATTTTGGTGAAACTTTTGCTCCGGTAGCTAGACTAGAAGCTATTAGACTACTGCTTGGAATTGCATGTATACTCAAATTTAAGCTGTATCAAATGGATGTCAAGAGTGCATTTCTAAATGGTTATTTGAATGAAGTAGTCTATGTGGAAAGCCCAAGGGCTTTGTTGATCCAGCCGTTCCAAATCATGTCTACAAGTTGAAAAACGCATTATATGGATTGAAGCAAGCTCCTAGAGCTTGGTATGAGAGGCTTACTGAGTTCTTGATGAATAATGGATACCGAAAGGGAGGTAATGACTAGACACTTTTTGTGAAAGATGAGAGAGGAAAGCTCATTATTGCACAAATATATGTTGATGACATAGTCTTTGGAGGAATGTCTGACAAAATGGTAGAGAATTTTGTTCAGCAAATGCAATCTGAGTTTGAAATGAGTCTTGTAGGTGAGCTGAATTTTTTTCTAGGTCTTCAAGTAAAACAAATGGAAGACACTATATTTATCTCTCAGAGTAAGTATGCTAAGAATATGGTAAAGAAATTTGGTATGGAGAATGCTGCCACTAAAAGAACTCCTACACTTACACATGTTAAGCTATCAAAAGATGTCAAGGGTGAAGATGTAGACCAAAGTTTGTACATAAGTATGATAGGGAGTCTACTTTATCTAACTGCAAGTAGACAAGATATTACATTTGCTGTTGGAGTATGTGCTAGGTACCAAGCTGAACCAAAGATTAGTCATCTTACTCAAGTGAAGAGAATTTTAAAGTATGTGAACAGTACCAATGATTATGGTTTGTTGTATTCTCATGGAGAAAGCACTATGTTGGTATGATACTGTGATGCTGACTAGGCTAGAAGTGCAGATGATAGAAAAAGCACTTCTGGTGGATGTTTCTTCCTAGGTAACAATCTTATATCTTGGTTTAGTAAAAAACAAAACTGTGTTTCCTTATCAACAGCTGAGGCTGAGTACATAGCAGCAGGCAGTAGCTGTACACAATTGGTGTGGATGAGACAGATGCTGAGTGAGTACAATGTCAAGATTGATGCCATGACATTATATTGTGACAACTTGAGTGCAATCAATATTTCTAAAAATCCTATACAACATAGCAGGACTAAGCACATTGATATCAGACATCACTTTATTAGAGATTTGGTTGAAGAAAAAATTGTTGCTATTGAGCATGTTTCAACTGAGGA